>OX589611.1:19630637-20230637 GCA_951329385.1 Polia nebulosa | reverse complement strand
GGGCCATAATCCACCACGTGGGCCCAATGCGGGTTGGTGGATGTCACATCTCTTGGAATTTTTCTAGGACAAGCCGGTTTCCTCACGATTTTACTACACTAAAATTTACCCTAATTTGGTTGTTTGTGCAAATGTTTATTTTACCTTTGATAAATTTACAATTATTTTTTAAATGAAATCAAAATGAAAAGGGTAATGTGTTGTAACCTTTAAAGAAAAAGCCATTGTTCTGTAGAAATCTGTAATTAACTGTACACTTTCTTTGAAGACAATCGGCGATATATCGAAAGATTATTAAATTAAACATTTACCGTCCTACAATATTATTTATACAACACTTCATCACATCATTCACATCTGCAGAATTGGACTTATTACTATTTAGCACAACAAACGAATCGCGAAAAAAATTCTTATTGAAAAACACTTAAGGGCCAAGTGGAGACCTCATTGAATAAAAAATCGTATCTTAGCATAGAAAATAAAGATGAAAGAATCCTATGTTGCGTTTGTTACACATATAAGGTATTTTTACGTTGTTAAAACAGGACTCAGTGTTTCGTATCCAAAGTAGTAAGCAAAAGTGTCAAAAGCGGCCGTTTTTGGTACTTTTGCTTACTACTTTGGAAACGAAACACTTTCCACAACGTAAAAATACCTTATCCTCTTTGTAACAAACGCAACATAGGATTTTTTATTTTAATCTTTATTTTCTACGATTTTTTATTCAATGAGGGCGCCACTTGGCGGCTATATACGCCTTAACAAAATCACGCGTAGATTTCTATAGCAAAGTTAAAACCAGCTCCTCTCTCGCTCTTCAGCTTCAAGTTTACATAGTTAAATCCAAGTCCTCCTAAAGTGATAGCTGGTTCTGCCAATCCGTTGTCCATGTCCTTGATAGCAATCCCTTTGATTTTTTGATCTCCAACTGGGTACTCGAAAGTGACGAATTTTTCTCTCTTGAAGAACGGTATAGCGTTGGCATCAACGGTTGTCTCATAGACCTTTCGAACGCCATTTTGTTCCCAAGTTTGGCCAACGATGACGCTTTTGCAGTGCACTGCCGATATGACGGTGCATAATAATAATAGTTTATACATGATTATTAGTAAGTACGTGTCGGCTCGTGGTCGAATCGTTACTGATGAGATATTTAGTGCAGAGGTCAATCGTTTGTTTACTTAAGACCGTGTTTACATGAGTGGTGGTGATAATTATGTTGTGATTGCTTTGAAATGTTATTTGTAAGTTTTAGTCGAGGTTTTGGGAGATTCATGCTCGTTTTCACTAATACAGGCGACACCTATACCTAAATAAAAGAGCAATGTTTTTAGGCAATATGATTCCAACGGGCGTGGAGTTTTGAAGTGGTTAAAAGTAAATTGAGTGTATGCTGGGCTCTGTGAAATTAGAGGTTAATTTAATGGTTTTTTTTTGTTTTTTTTTTTTTTTTTTTGGGGGTGGGAAATCGTCCAATGACTTCTTCCACTGTAGGGTGGAGCGGAAGGGCGTGTCAGACTCTTACTGACTAAAACCCACCCCTGTTCCTCCCTGTCCTGAATGCCCAGGGGAGAGGTAACTTACACTACTATGTTGGGGCTTCTAGTCCAGTTCAATGCAGCTTAGTACCATTACTTTACACGGAGCGAATATTGAAATTAAAATATGACCACACCTTTCCGTTACACCCTGTATGGTAGTTGAAGATTTGTCAGTAGGTAACAAAGTATAATATAGTAACAAAACATAGAGGCAACCGAAGAGTAAGAGAAAAGTTTGTAGAGCAAGATGTTGGAGTCTGCATCCTATTGTCGAAGAAGGTGTCATAGATGACTGACATATATTTTTTATTGTTAGTTAAGTTATTTATTATATTTATTTAGAGGAAAAGAGGAAGACCAGCGCGTAGATGGGAGGATGATCTGAGAGCGACAGCAGGCGCGACATGGAGTAGGAAAGCTTACGATCGTGAACGGAAATGGAAAGCAAAACAAGCTCTCTACCGATGTCTGATGTTTAACCTTTTTAAAGTAAAAATAATTTTAAGTTTGATAAAAGGTATTTGAATTTGAAAGTTATTTACATTTTTATGTCACGTAGTTGATACACGTGAGTTAGTTTACAGTCAGAGCGGGCTGTAACTCAGCGTTGACTAGTGTTGTGCACTGCTCAACTTTTGCTGAGCCCGCTCCTTTTGGCGCACTGTAATCCAGTAAGACGTGTATTTGTTTTGTTGACAATAAATGTTTCTTTCTTTCATATAACTAACAGTGCTACCTGATGTAAGATAGCACCGACGTCTATGGACATCACTACCTACCCGAGAAATCACAGGTTTGTTGCTATCCCGGAGACAAAGCTAGAAACAGGAACCCACATCTTTCAAACATGAACACAGCAACACTGTGTGGCGCAGAAATAGGTACGGTGATAGACCTCTTTGTGAATGAGGGAGAGGAGAAGCTCGGCCGAGGATGTCACAGACGACTTTACTTCCTGACAGATTTCTTTAGATACATAATCATAATTATTCGTATTTTGTATATAAGTATGAATCTTTTTTTATATTATAGTACTAACAACCTGTTTGGGCTTTGAACACGTGTTATTTTACACACGTATAAAATTATTTAATACTAACCTTGTTCTGGCAATTAACAACACAACTACGACTTGCCTTATCTCATAAAGGATAAACATGATATAGTGCTGTTTGATGATGACACTTAACTTTTATTTAAACTCAAACGTCAGCAGGTGGTTGTTGATGATCTAAATAATGCTCTTTCAACTGTAGTTAACTGGTTCAATATCAATAATCTTCTCCTTAACGATAAAAAAAACAAAATGCATAAAGATCACATTACCCAATGTAATACAAGTGAACACTAGTGTGTCAATAAAGGCGCGACACGAACAACAAATTTTACATTAAACGAATCACTGGATCGAAAAATAGTCTGGGCGTAGTAGAGGCGAGAAAAAAAAGTCATCCCCACTTTACTTTACTTTTAACACTTTTTCTGGTCTTTCGCTTTTTTTGGTACTGACGTCAATTATAAATTACAAACTGATAGAAATAGCCCAGTCATATTAGGTAAAAAAAGGGGTCAACCTCGGAATGAAAGATAATAAGCTGCAAATTGGTATGAACCTTTGTTTTGTCATTCTAAATGTTGTCTCAAAAGTCACAATCGTTATCGTGTCCGCGTCTCAAGATATTCAAGGTCAAAGGTCACAAAAATCGGTTTTTCGCGAATATCTGGCTTCCTATCGGTTAAATGAGATTTGCATTTATTATAAAAGTTGTAGGCTATAAAATTCCCTACAACTTTTGTTTAAACTTTTTTTTCATACGACCAACCGTTTTGAAGGTACAGCGCGAAGAGTGCACATCGTACAGTCATATACGGCCTAATGCAAGGTCAAGCGTGAGTTATGGTTATCAGTACGTTATAAAGTCAATTATTTACTTGGAAATTATAATTATTAAACAATGCCTATTATTTATGTACTAACTATTAATTATTTATATTTAATTAAAGTAAGTAACTTGATTATTTATATATAATTATTCATATTTAACTATTTAAGTTTAAAATATTATTAATTCTGGATTATATATTTTAGTTTTATTTTAAGTTAACACGACATTATATATCTTTTCTTTAAAACGCGTAAATTTCTCAATACTTATATACCTGGTGTTAACGGTGCGAACTAACATTTGCCTATTTTAATTCTTTTACTTGCCATATTTTTAGTAACATTTCAATTACGTGATAATTTGTACTTTTCGTTTTAAAATAAACTCAAAAGTTACGTTTGAGGAGCTTGTTCGGGTGCGCGAAAACTGCCCAAAACAAACATTATTAGAAAATGGAGTGCGCATCTTGTTGGCATTATATAATGCTCCAAAATCTGAGGACAACATTGATCATTTCCGCTACACGCAATTCATCAAATTTACAAAACTAAATAAACCTGTACAACTGTCAACACTTCCACCAACAAGTGTAGCAGCTCATCAACACATAAAACGTGTCTACTACCAGATTCAAACGTGGTTAGGGAAGGACTTAGAACCTCAAGAATGGGGCTGGATGCTTGAAAATGAAATCCTGGAGCCCATACGAACGTTATTACCTCCAGCACCAGCCGAACTACTAAACGTAATATTTTGCAATTGCAAAAATGGTTGTGGTTCCCGCTGTGGATGCAGAAAATCAGGGCTACAATGTTCTTTAGCTTGCGGCCAGTGCAACGGACAAGCTTGCCTCAACGCTTCACTGTATCCAAGTAATCCCGATGAAGAAAATACATATGATCCCGATATTCTGGAAGGTTTGGAGATGAACATGACAGATAATGAGGATGATGACAATGAATCGAACATTTTTGAGCGACAAGAAGAAGAAGACGACGAAGAAGAAGAAGATAATTAGCTTCCATTTCCAATTTCATTACAATTAAAATCAACAAAGATACTTTTGATATTTGAACTCACATTTTGATAAATGTATATTATGCCGTATTTAATAATAAATAAAAATATGTGTAAAATATATACTCTTACTATCATTTTAACTTAAAATAAAACTAAAATATATAATCCAGAATTAATAATATTTTATACTTAAATAGTTAAATATGAATAATTATATATAAATAATCAAGTTACTTACTTTAATTAAATATAAATAATTAATAGTTAGTACATAAATAATAGGCATTGTTTAATAATTATAATTTCCAAGTAAATAATTGACTTTATAACGTACTGATAACCATAACTCACGCTTGACCTTGCATTAGGCCGTATATGACTGTACGATGTGCACTCTTCGCGCTGTACCTTCAAAACGGTTGGTCGTATGAAAAAAAAGTTTAAACAAAAGTTGTAGGGAATTTTATAGCCTACAACTTTTATAATAAATGCAAATCTCATTTAACCGATAGGAAGCCAGATATTCGCGAAAAACCGATTTTTGTGACCTTTGACCTTGAATATCTTGAGACGCGGACACGATAACGATTGTGACTTTTGAGACAACATTTAGAATGACAAAACAAAGGTTCATACCAATTTGCAGCTTATTATCTTTCATTCCGAGGTGAAAGCCCTAATATGACTGGGCTAAAATATGATATTGAAAATAAAAAACTTTTTACAAAAAAAAATACAACCGACTTCCGTAAATAATAAAAAAAATGCAAAATTACTTTAATTTCGGAAGTCGGTGTTTCTAGTTTGGTTTCTTCGTTATTTGACACCGACTTCCGAAATTATAGTTATTTTGCATTTTTTAGTATCATTTATGAAAGTCGGTTGTATTTTTTTTAGAAAGTTTTTTATTTTTCACTGTTTAGTTGTTGTACTCCATGCTTAAACTAAATTAATAGTAAAGTTATGCCCGAATTGATACCCCCAAAAATAGGGAATTTGAACATAGTTGGTGAAATTAGGGTGTATCAGGGTGAACTGTACAAATCCCCTTCAGAGCGTATCAGCGTGATGTAATGTTGTGAAGTGGTGAAAATAATATACAGACATGCGATTGCAGCAATTCTGGAAGGTTTGCTATCATTTATTGAAGAGTTCCATTGTGTATCTCCGAAGTTCTTCATCAGATCTTCACCAAATTAAAATGGGACCACATGTGAAGCAACAGCTTTCAAATAAAAAAAATCTTCAAAATCAGTTCACGTAGTAAAGAGTTATGAGGTAAAACAATTGAGAACCTCCTCCTTTTTTTGAAGTCGGTTAATAAAGTACATTTTTGCAAAAAAAATACCACAAATGTAAAAAAGAATAATGACATCATTTATATCACACGTATTAGATATAAAATATTGTACTTCCGGTAATAAAACAGATAATCGAAGGCCGTGACAAAATAAACCAGCGACACTAAGCAAAATAACTTTTAATATCAGAGAGAACGAAACACATGTCATTGTCACACATCATATTTTTTTGAAACAACGCACAATAGTACTGGCTACGGGTAAAGACACATCACACACATTTACGCAAAGATTTCTATCAAGTATTTAAGGCCGGATCCTCTTTCACTTTTCAATTTTATATTCACAAATCCAAAGCCCAGTCCACCTCGAGTTATTGATGCCTCTGCTTTAGATTCTGCCAAATCCTTGATAGCAATACCTTTGATCCTCTGGTCACCAGCTGGGTACTCGAAAAATACTTCTTCTTCCCGCTTTATCAATGGTATGGCTGTAGACTCAACCATTTTATCGTAGACCTTGCGAACCAAACCTGTTTGGTCATAAACATGGCCAACAAATACACTGTTGGAATGAACTAAGGCTATTACAGCAGAAATTAAAATGATTTCTTTAAACATTTTGATCGAGGAGTGATCTCGGTGAGTCGTGTTGTTGTACTGTGATTGTTTTATGGCAATGTGTGAATGAGACGGATTGATATGCAAGAAGGAAAGGTCAAGTGGTCAGTAATCTAGCTCACCGGTGTTAGTGAGCGTTTACATGGAGTTTTGTGGAAGATTTACCCTTGTTGTGCAAATGTTTAATTAAACTTTGACTACCGAACCACCCCGGATTGGCACCGCTGCTAAGTACATACAATAACCTTTTTCTTTTATCGCTCTTTTTTATATTAGTGAAAACCTTATCAAAAAACCGTCGATCACTCCTAAAAGAGGAATAAGCGGAGAAACACACAGACATGAAAAGTGATTTTGCTTTAGATATACTACCTATGTAGAGAAGAGATATACCTGTTATTTTCTAAATGAAATCAAAGTCAACATGGTAATGTGTTGTAAAGCTTAAAGAAAAAGCTACTGTTCTGTAGAACATTAGCTTTTTGACAAATGGTCACCAATCAAACATATCACAGGTGACTTCTGGTGTCGCTCAAGGTTCGATACTTGGTCACTTTTTATTTATTCTATATATCAATGACATCAGTCAATGTTTGTATAATACCAAGTTTATTTATATGCCGATGACCTCAATATATCAGAGGCATTCGACAAACAGATGATCGCATTTTACTTCAACGAGACTTGGACCGACCTTCTTCATATTGCCAGAAAAATAAGCTACAACTTATTGTAACAAAATGTAACTTCTTAATTTCACTAAAAATAAAACCATCATAAGGTACACATACAGACTGTGCGATGCTCCTCTGCTTAAAGCTGACTCTATTTGTGATCTCGGTGTTATCATTGATTCTAAGCTTTGTTTAGACTTACACATAGAAAAAATTGCAAGTAAAGCCTATCAACTATACGTTTTTGTAATGTATTCTTCAATAGATTTTAAAAATACATCCTCTTATCTTTGCCTATATAAATCCCTAGTACGCTCTCAGTTAGAGTATGCCGTGTCCGTCTGTAGTTCATACTACAAAAAATATGGTTCAGCACAAATTTTTACGAACCATGCATTATAGATGCTATGGGATGGATGCTATTATGTCTTACCAAAATTAACAAGTAAAAGCTTGCAACACTGGAAAGTAGCCGTCTGTACTTAGAAGCCGCAAATTTATATAATATTGTAAGAAATCATTTTGACTGCATTGAGTTGTCTTGCATAGTATGCTATGTGGTTCCTAGAATCGTCCATAGGCGAAAAGTCTAAGGTATGTTATGTTATTTTCAGTGGGTTTTTGCAAGTCCAATCCTGGGCTGCGTACGCCTGTTCGTCGAATGGTCGATACTTACAGTAAGACGTTCGATTCAAACACCTTTTACTCGAGGAGATTTCATGAGTAATTTTATTTTTCTTTTCCTTCTATCTATCTGTCTGTACCCTACTTGGTTGTGTTATTTCTTTTTGTGTTATCTGTGACGCGATAGTTAAGTTGTTTTAGTTTTATATTTGTTTATTACATGTGTCCACCTAGTGATTATTTTCACTTAATCCCACAGCTAATCAGTGAACAGCGTTGTGGGCTACATACAATATTTTTGTTTTCTACCTACCTATTTCTGATTTAGTTTTATATTGGAGCTGTTTGTTGTTCTTATGAAATAAAAAATAAAAAAAAGCAAATAGAAATCTGTATTTAATTGTACACTTTATTTGATGACAATCGGCGATATGTATATCGTAATATTATTAAACATTTACCGTCTCACGATATTATTTATACAACACTTCATCACATCATTCACATCATTCACATCTGCAGAATTAAACTTAATATTAATTTGCACAACAAACGAATTGTAAAAAAAGTTCCTATTGAAAAGCACTTCATAAAATCACGCATAGATTTCTATAACAAAGTTAAAACCAGATCCTCTCTCGCTCTTCAGCTTCAAGTTTACGTAGTTAAATCCAAGTCCTCCCAAAGTAATCGCTGGTTCTGCCAATCCATTGTCCATGTCCTTGATAGCAATCCCTTTGATTCTTTGATCTCCAATCGGGTATTCGAATGTGACGAACTTCTCTCTCTTGAACAACGGTATTGCATTCGCATCAACGGTTGTCTCATAGACTTTTCTAACGCCATTTTGTTCCCAAGTTTGGCCAACAATGACGCTTTTGCAATGCACTGCCGATACGACGGCGCATAATAATAACAGTTTATACATGATTGTTAGTAAGTACGTGTTGGCTCGTGGTCGAATCGTTACTGGTGAGATATTTAGTGCAGAGGTCAATTGTCCGTTTATTTAAGACCGTGTTTACATGAGTGGTGGTGATAATTTTGTTGTGATTACTTTGAGAAGTTATTTTTAAGTTTTAGTCGTGGTTTTGGGAGATTCATGCTCGTTTTCACTAATATAGGCGACACCTTTGTTTAAATAAGAGCGCACTGTTTTTGGTCATTACATTTAGGTGACAAACGGTTTAGAATTTTGAAGTGGTTACTTTTTTAATATTTTTGTTTATTTGTTAAAATCTCGGGATTACAACCATCATTACAGGTGTATACCTAAATGCAATAGCGCGTGGCCTTAAAATTAACTTATTTACCATATAAAGCTACGAAAAACGTAAAAACTGGCAGTACCTATCTACTTATAATAACATCTAATAATAACTTCTATACTATATTCCCTAAATATAAAACACAATATTTAAGATATAAAACAACAACGACCCTACTGTACTATAATATAAAATAAAGGTATGCGGATCAGGGTGTAAAGTCCCGCAAACCTCCATTGAAAAGGGAGGATCCTCCGACCAGACGGCTGTTGTGTCTTTTCCGGGCACCTGCCCGATGGTTGATTTCGGACTGTTGTATATATTCAAATCGCGCGGAGAACTCTGCTTGCGCGATGTAGGATTTTGATGTTTTAGATCGTTTATAGCGTCATAGATGTCGCTACATCTTAAAACCATCACTTAGCTTTTTTTAAAACGCTTCTATTAGCCTCACCTGTAAAAAAAAATCTTAGAAGTTTTTGACCCATTTCCCGGTTTCCGATTGAGCTGAAACTTTGCATACATGTTTAGTTTGGATGACAATCCATGGTAAGCTAAGTGGCGTTAGGCCGGGACTCCACCAAAGCGGAGATGTGTGCGGTGTGCTGTGTGCTGTGCGAGAACAACCAATAGAATTGTGTTATTCACACACACACATCTCCTCTCCGGCCAGCTTCTTCTATTGGTTGTTCTCGCACAGCACACAGCACACCGCACACATCTCCGCTTTGGTGGAGTCCCGGCCTTATTCTAAATCCAATATTTGGACTAGTTATTTTTTATGCATTTTCATGATATGGGTATCAAATCAAATTTATTCTCAGCAACCCCTTTGGTTGCTGAGAAAAAATACGAACCATTAAATGACGTCACTCTATGCGTTTTTTAACTATTATAATATTACATTTGTGTTGGGTCTGACTTCCGATCTCACTGGATGCACTATTTCAGTTTCACTATTTTACACTTAGCGAATGCCTAGTCTTATATCTAGAACTATCGAAAGGTGTATATAGTTCAAGATTTCTGGTATCATCAGCATGTTACAAAAACCCTGTCCGATCCTGAAGGGTATTATTTGGTATCGTACTGCGTACCTACACATATACGTAATCATTTAATGGATACGAGATTATTATTTTTCCCCAATTATCATCTTGCTGCCCTTATCCCATGTTACTTGGGGTCGGCGCATCACGTTTTTTTCTTCCATTCTGTCCTGTCAGCCGTCACGCTATCACTAACTCCCTTTTCTTTCATATTACTCCTCACAAAATCCATCCATACTTTCTTTGGCCTCCCTCTCCCTCTCCATCCATCCACATTTATATTCATAACTCTTTTAGTTACATGTGTTTCATCCTTCCTCTTCATATGACCATATTATTTTCCCCCAATGAAAATAATTAATTAAAAAAAAAAACAGAAAAACTTATAAAAGGCAACACTGAGCGCTCGACAAAGTTCATCTACAGTTTTGTGTCAAAGAAGCCGCCTGAGCGAGACGGTCTTTTTGATTCTTTGTTAAAGAGTGCCTACAGCGCGGCGCGGCTAGTGCAGGGCGGTATCGTTTAAAATAAAAATATGTGAAAATGAAAAGATTTTGCCGGCCGGTGGAGTGTTGTCAACTTATGAAAATTTGCCATATTTAGTGTTAAGTTTCGCATATTTTATAAAAATAAAAAATCTGTAACTTTTGGTTTTTATGAGTTACATTTTTTTACTGTTTTTTCTAGTACGTATGTTAAACCAGGAGTATGCCTTTATTGGATCGGACAGGGTTTTTGTTACATGCTGTATAGACGGATTTGCAAAATTCTATTTTGTTCAAAAGGGGTTTATTCCAAAATAGTCTCATCGAAATTTCAATCTGATGATGAATTTCGGAGACAGAGAATGGAACTCTTCAAAAAATGACAGCAAATCAACCGCCATTGCTGCTATCGCATAAATATGCATTGTTAATACAATTTAATGGGGAATCACAACGAAAAAGTGAAAAATAAAAACTTTTTTACAAATAATGTATCTGACTTTTAAAACTGATTAAAAAAAAAAACTAAAAAGTGCAAAATAACTTTAATTACAGAAATCGGAGTAAAAAAACGAAGAAACAACACTGACTTCCGAAATTAAAGTTATTTTGCACTTTTTTTTTTGTTTTTTGAAAGTCTGATCTATTTTTTGTAAAAAAGTTTTATTTCTTTATCCACAAACCGTAATTTGTGTCAACTCAACTTTCCGCGTCCATGTAAACCCTTCCTAATATTGTTTAAAACACACAGCGAATGATCGTTCACAAGGCTGCTGAGGTCACAATCGTATCACTGCACAAAAACTCTATCATTCAAATATAAACTTTATTACCTTGAAATAAGAACCATCTGTTTTGTTGATCCCGGGGAATTTTGAAACAATATTTTGTTAAGGCGCAAATTAATAAGTAAATAGTTTCTTCAATACATTATCGGTTAAATGAGTACTAAGAATTGGTGTAATCTCCTTATTTGTTTAGGAAAATATTGTGAATATATTATTAGATACATAACTACGTAGGTACGTACGTATTAGTCATCGTTATATTTTTTCCTAGTGGTTCACAAACGCGTAGGCACTTGGCAGACTAATCTCAAAGATATAGAGAAGGTAAGACTAGTGCGGTTTTCCTGCAATATGATATTGACTTGAATCTGGGCTCATGTTTTTCTGTATAATATAAAATTCAAAGTCCTGACTGACTTACTGAGTGACATATCAACGCACAGCCTAAACCGCTGGTCCTAGAGACATGAAATTTGGAGGGTGTGTTCTTTGTGAAGAGTAAGTATCCATTGAGAAAGGGTTTTTCGAAACTCAACCCTTAAGGGGGTGAAAAAAGGGTTGGAAGTTTATAACGGGGGAAGTATTAATGGGTGCGTACCATTTGACATAATAACAAAAGTTCTAACGATCACATGACCTAATTTCATTTAATATATTTTTTTAACCGACTTCGAAAAAGGAGGAGGTTATCAATTCGGATGTTTGTATTTTTATTTTCTTTATGTATGTTCGGGCATAACTCCGTCATATATTGACGGATTTGCAAAATTCTTTTTTTGTTCGAAAGGGGTTTATTCCGAAATGGTTTCGTTTAAATTTCAAAAAGATCTGATGATGGGCTTCGGAGACAGACAACGGAACTCTTCAAAAATTGACAGCAAATCAACCGCGATTGCTGCTATCGTATGTCTATGAATTGTTAACACAGTTTAATGGGGAGCCACAACTAAAAAGTGAAAAATAAAAATTTTTTTACAAAAAAATAGAACCGACTTCCAAAAAAAGTGCAAAATAACTTTAATTTCAGAAGTCGGTGTCAAAAAACGAAGACACAAAACAGGAGTATAACGATGAAATGATATAATGAATTATTGATATAATTTCAGTTTACCTAATTTTATATGGTTTAATAAACATTTTATAACAACAAAAAACGTCATTATGGTTAACACCCCGACTCAGAGTACCCGACTCGGATAGGTTAGGTTAGAAGGTTAAGGCTCCGCTCCACTCCGCTTCGCTCCCGCCTTAGCCTTCGTGGTTATTTTTTTTAAACCACCCAGAAATAGAAGCCCCGCAAATGAACGTTATACTAAATGTTATTAGAGCAAAAGAAGTTTATATGAAATGTAATATTAGATCACATGAAATTAGGTTATTTGTTTTTATAGCATATGAAAATTATATCATGTGAACGTTATTTCAAGTGATAATACATTATCTGTTATTATGGCATATATTACACACCCAGTATTAATACCACGTGGGCGAAGCCGCTGGCATAAAATAGTAGGTATTCTAGAAAAATCGAATCAAAGTATTCTAAAATGTCAATCTGCCTATAATGTTCCCACAGCTGGGACACTGGCCACCTTTCTGCGAGAGGGAGTGGGCTGTAATCCACAACGCGGGCCCAATGCGGATTGGTAGATGCCACATGTCTTCGAATTTTTGAATTTAGATCAAGATGTTTTGCTTCACCGTTTTGACCGCCTTTTTTATTTTTTTTTTGAGGCTGGGGAATCATCCAATGACTTGAGCAGGAGGGCGTGTCAGAACTTTACTGACTAAAACCTTTGTTCCTTCAGTTGCCTGTGCCTTGGGCCACGGTAACTCTTTCGAATTTATCCGCGACCCCAGGCAGGCTTTGGCCCTAACGGCCATTTTAACCGCCTGTGTTTGAACCCACGACGTACAACTCGTAAGTCGAAGCCGTTACCACTGGGCCACCAATACTCCTGAATTTAAAAAATTCTATTAAGTTTTTTAAATACTTTTTCTCTTCTGTCGGCGCTTTTTTTCATATTTCATTACGAGCCAGCCATAGAAACGATGGATGAGGTCCACGATGGAGCGAGCGAGCTCACTCTTGCTTTGAAGGTTAAGGGCTGGTAGTAGTGAACTGGTCGAGCGCCTTTGGCCATCAGCTACAATACAATTTTTTTTTTTTAAAAAACCCGACTGTAAAAAACAACTGAAAAGTTCCAAACAAGTCACTTTTCAAGCAGTCTGATGCAGTTGGTGGCAGTTATTTTAGGTCAATTATTGATTAATTATTTTTCATTTCTTCGCTTTTTTTACTCATTATTCCTGCTAAGCTTCGCTTGCCATTATAGTGCTTAATGACCTTACTACACGGGTTAGATTCCAGTGTAGCGTAGTAGTAGTATCTCATTTATACACTTCCTACAATTTCATACCACCAACTGCATCAGACTGCTTGAAAAGTGATTTGTTTGGAACGTTTTAGTTGTTTTTTACAGTCGGGTTTATTGAAAATATTCAATTTATTTATTTTCTACATTTTAGTGAGTTATATTTTTAGAATTGCCTCCACGAACCATTTATTTGATACCCCACTTATTTCGACGACTTTAGTTTTTTTTCTTTTTTACAATATGGCGCCTGGTTGTCGCCATATTGTGTTTTGATTACTGTCATGTCTTTAGTAGCACTCGCAAGATTAAGACGAAGTTTTCTGTTGTGTAGTTATATATTATTATCATAATCATTATCATTATCACAATCAAAATCATTATCATAATCATAATCATAATCGTAATCGTAATCGTAATCGTAATCATAATCATTATCATTATAATATTATTATATTCTTTTTTTTTCGCATTCACTCTCGCTGTCTCTTTCTATTCCCCCTCCCCAGGAGCGTTAAACATTTAACGCTTTTTTGTTGGAAGTCGCAGAAGTATAACTTCAAAAAAATAAATAAACACTAATTCGAGTTTCAAATACAATTTTATTGAAATTGTGTTGTTCAATGGATTAAGAATGATTTTAGTATTGCGTTCTCGTGCAAAATTTATAAATACACACACTAGGAGTACTGCCGTTGAGCTACAAACAAGTCTCCAGTCTTCACAGTATCTATATGTCTAGTCCATCAAGAAACTTCACAGATTGCACGGAAATTATATTGTAATCAATGTTTCGAAGGTACTTCTAAATTCCACCAACGTGTATCAATATTGGAGCCACATTGTTGACAGTTCCAACCATTGTATCTAGTACTTAAGAGGTCATCATACAGTCTACAAAGATACCCAGTAAATCACACGAATATAGCCCTAATAAGCAACGCGTTAAGGTTTAATTTGTAGAAATTAATTAGCGAAATGGATTCCCCGTTACATCAATAGGTAGTTGTGCAAATGTTTGATAACAATTTCAATAATTACACGTTTGCGGAGATTTTAATAAGCTTAATTATTCTGAGCTTGTTTTATACTTCATTATCATCATTTCAACCGAAAGACGTCCAAGCCTGAACATAGGCCTCCCCCAAGTGTCGCCACAATGGCCAGTCCTATGCGTCTCGCATCCATCGGCTACCCGCGACCCTCACCAGTTCATCGGTCCACCTTGTTGGAGGCCTTCCAAAGCTGCGTCTTCCGGTACGCGGTCGCCACTCCAGAACCTTTCGGCCCCACCGACTGTCCGTTCTGCGGGCAATGTGCCCAGCCCACTGCCACTTCAGTTTGGCAATTCTTCAGGCTATGTCGGTAACCTTGGTTCTCTTGCGGATATCATCATTCCTGATTCGATCACGCAAGGAAACTCCGAGCATAGCCCTCTCCTTTGCCCTTTGGGTGACTTTAAGCCTTCTGATGAGGCCCATTGTGAGCGACCACGTTCCGGTTCCATATGTCATCACTGGCAACACGCGCTGGTCATAAACTTTCGTCTTGAGACACTGAAAGTCTATGACCAGTGCGTGTTGCTGTTCTATAGTATGGCGACATTTATCCTTATATTAATTTGTAGCAACATACTACCATCATTTGATGATTCTTCTGATTTTGTCATATGGATAGGAAGTCATTTCTTCTTCTGTCATACATATTTATAAATTAAAATTTCGAACATAAAGGCAGACTTAATGCCTTAGGCATTCTCTACCAGTCAACCATGGGTGATGAAGAGATTACATATTAGGTGCATCGTTAATCGGCTGGAATATAAAAAATATACATACATATCTATTAATATCACCGTCTTATAATATATCATATCAGTATTCACCCTATTTAAAGGTAGATATGTCTCCATTAGTACCTAGATATTTTATATCTTATAGCTTCTCAATGCATTAGTAATACTTATAAAAAAAAATTACTACCGATTCACTTCCTGTCATTTTATTTGTTGTATTTCAATTAAGCCAGTTCTTTCAATGAACCCTTTTGTAGACCAACATTCTAACCTTCTGGGTCTGAACTGCAGCAGGTCTTGTCATTACCCAAAACCAGAATTCACAAATTGCCAAAACCATTTCAAACCACACCACGGTTAGATGACAAAACCACAACACATTAAGTTACTGCTATATAAAGTAAGTACGAATCTCTCCACAAGCAAAGCGATTCAAAATGGCGTTTAAACTGCTCCTATCCATAACACTGCTGTCAATCTCTGCGATCCTAGTACATGCGCAAGGTCGGGGCAGCTTCACCCAAGGAATCCCTTATGGAGCTCATCTCATATGCAGCGAGGTTCATCATAAATTCCCGATACCACTTATCAGGAGAGATGAAGATTTCACCGTGAAAACCGGAAACAGTGACATTATTCAAGCTGTGATTGTGAAAGATTTGAAAGGGGGGGGCTTAAGCTATATGGAAGAAGGTGGCATTGGACAGCACTATGTTAAGATTCATTTGGAAGGTAAACGGGGACATGGATACAAGTTTCTAGTTGAGGTTTATGCTATGTGATGTGTTTGTGAATAAATAAATGGTTTGGTAATTAAGTTATTGTTTGAAATTATTCGGAAAAGAAAAATATACAACCTGGGAGTTTTTAAGTCAAGAGTGAATAGGTTACTTCTAGGCAAGCGTTCTCCTTCGACCACATCATCGTTTACCATCAGGTGAGATATTTGTCCAACACAAGCCGATCAATGATAAAAAAAAATAGAGTTAGGAAACTGAGGAGGTAGTCTTCCGGCCATATCCGTTGAAGGACCCATAGCGGTTGGAGCAGACGAACGAGTCTTTGAATTAACACCACAAATAAGAATTGTAGCGTGTGACTCCACCATAATAGATAAACCGATGACTTTAGAAGATGTATGGGACAGTCTGGATGCGAAAGGCGGAGAACTGAATGTTGTGGCTTGTGGCGCAACTTGAGAGAGAGTGTATTCGCTAACTCAGTTCACATCAATTTGGTTGCAGTACATTGCTGGTTTGCTCGGTGGACATCTATAATAACAGGCACTACGTAGTTAATTTTTTTTTCTATATACGTCAAAGCAGCAATGTACTGCATAGTGCCAATCAAATTGATGTCAACTGAGTTGGCGAATACACCTGCTGTACATGTCCAGTCGTGGATTAGTTGACCAAGCAGAGTCCTGTGTACCTTTTGACCAGACTTATTGACTTTATATCCTATCCTGGCCTATTCCCTATCCTATTTTACTCCAACTAATCCTACAAATACTTTAAATGCGAAAATTTGGATGGATGGATAGATGGAGGTTTGATACTCAATCACGCCAGAACGGCCGAACGAATCTGGATGAAATTTGGCACAGAGATAGGTTATAGTCTGAAATAGAACATAGGCTATAGTTAATAGACTGGGAAGTACTAAATCCACGCGGGCGAAATAAATACTAGTTGTGGATATAAAGTAAAGCAATATGAATGATATGGACCTTAGATGTTTTGGATAAACAGATAGTGTCGATAAACAGGATTTCATCATCATCATCAGCCTTTTAATGTCCCCACTGCTGGGGCACAGGCCATAATCTTTGGGACGGATCTGCAAGATACCTGCTTGATGCCCTTGAGTTAATTGAGAAACGAGCCAAGAGGATCATCGGCAGTGATAGACTCGTTGAGTCGAAACTCCAAAGTCTTGAACATAGACGCCGAGTTGCTAGCCTGTCGGTTTTCTATCGATTACATTTTGGGGAGTGTGCGACGGAATTGCATGATTTAAGTCCGCCAAGCCCGTTTCATCAAAGGACCACAAGACGTACGGCGAAGTGCCACCGGTTCATGGTGGACATCCCATCCATACGCACAAAGTGTTTTGAGAAAACATTCATTGCGCGTACAGCTAGAGAGTGGAAATTCTCTACCGGAGTCTGTGTTTTCTGTAAGCTACAACCTGGGAGTCTTTAAGTCAAGAGTGAATAGGTTACTTCTAGGCAAGCGTGCTTCATCTTCGACCACATCATCGCTTACCATCAGGTGAGATAGTGGTCAAACGCGAGCCTATCAAACATAAAAAAAAAACAATCCACCACGCGGGTGTAATGCGGATTGAGATGTCACATGTTTTCGAATTTTTGGTTCTAGGAGATATCCTCACGATGTTTTCCTTCACCGTTTTGAGAGCAGTGGTGATGAAATAATTTAGGCAAAGTAAAGCGCCTGCCTGGGTTTGAACTCACGACCTACAACTTCAATACCACTGGGTAAACCGGACTTATGATGCGTTAAATATTTAATCATTTGTAATTAAGGAATACGATATTAATGAACGTTCCATATCGCTAGTAATATTAATAAATCATTAATTTGATTCTGTCGGTGATCCCGATAATTATAATAGGTTATTGGATATTCATATTACGATTCCATTGTTTTAGGTTGGTAATGAGCTTACTATAGGTGTCCTTTAACTTTTTCCAAGTAATGGGAATATAAGAAGTAACTCAGTAGTAAAGGTGAGCAAGCAGAGGCTCTGAATTAAGTGACTTTCAATCAGCGATTACAATTGTCAAAAATTTCAAAGAGTACGGATATGTGCTATCGAATTCTCACTCGATGACCACCCTTACCTTCTTTGGGTGGAAGACGTGAGGAACAACGCCACAATGGCCAGTCTTGTGCTTCTTACATTCAGAGGACTTCCGCAGCCAAAGTAATACTTTTTGGGGGCCTTCCAGCGCTGAGTCTTCTGCGAGAAATGTGCCCTAGCCGCTGTTATTGTAATGAAAGATTCTTATAATCATTTTCTTCTTTGGTTCTACCGCAGTTTCCTCACATAGCACAAGCATAATCAGCCTTTTAACGTCCCCACTGTTGGGACACAGGCCTCCTCCCTACGAGAGGGGATGGGCCTAAATCCACTCCGTGAGCCCTGTGCGGATTGGTAGATGCCACATCGAATGGTTCTAGGACATGCCAGTTATCACTGGCACTCATAAAATATAATAAATAAAACAATTAAAACATTCTATTCAACTATTTATTTCAACAAAACCACATCAAATAGCATAAACCTCAACTAAGAACTTATACCCATCGCCCCTCTCACTTTGCAAATGTATCGTCACATTGTGCTGTCCAATACCACCTTCTTTGATATAACTCCGGCCTGTGCCTTCCAAGTCATTCACAATCACTGATTCTATAATTTCATTGTCGACTCCGCTGACAGTAAAATCTTCATCCCTTACCATGAATGGAATTGGGTATTTGTGATGCGTTTCATGGTATATCAGATGGGATCCAAAAGTATTTCCAATGTTGAAGCTCCCCCGAGCCCGGCCGTATACTAGAATCGCAGCAATTGACAGAAGTGCAGTGAATAGAAGGAGTTTAGCGGCCATCTTGGATCGTTTTGCTGGTTTAAGATTCGTGGTTTCTTTTTAAAGGAGTGTTAATGTGCTAACGCGTTGTGGTTTTCTAATCTAAGCGGTGGCAAAGATAAGAAATGATTTAGTTAATTTGTTGATGCCCTTTTGGCTTCTTAAATTGAATCATTACCTACTCCTCACGCAAAGACGAACAACTAAAGGCAATATATTATGTCATAATGTAGGAAAATTCGAGGCTTAAAGGACAGATTGAGACCGAGTTTAAAATGCAAAAGTTCTTTAAAATACGGGAATTGCTCCTCAGGTATGTAATAAAACTATTGTCTTTAACGCAATCAAGAAAACCTCTTCACACATCTTTAATTTATGTCCCAGATAAAACAAAACATTATAAAACGTGGCAACGACTATAAAGTACGCATTATCACCTCCCATAAATCCATAGAGCATAGTCTATGGTCCGTAAGTTACCACATATTTCACAAGGCGTGATTATAATGGCCTATAATAATGTTTAAGTAGTCCTAATGAGGGCTCTGAGAGATCCAAAGGGTGATCGGTACCGTTTTTGTGTGGAAACCGGTTTCGAGAAGGCTCTATTAATTATTCACTTATGTAGATCCTCGTTATGTATAAGTTCGTTTATGGTGCGTCATAAAGTTCGGATATTCGAAGTTTTTATTGGACATTTGGTATGGTGAGAGAGTTTCTGATTCGTTTTCGTTTGAGGCAGTTTTTTTTCTTTTGTGCATTTAGCCACTATCATGTTTAGAAAATAATTGGTTTTTTGATGCAGAAGACAGTCTCTTTGTTTTGTTTTCCATTAGAATGGGGATGTAACAAATTCTAATGTTTTTGCAGTATTTTTTAGTACATGTATCGAGTCGACCTTCTCGGTAGGCATCGCTGAGGTAGTCAATACCACATTAAAATTCTCAGTTACATTTTTACTGAGATCACGTAATTATTGTCCAGTTGCGTAGACACTTGCGATACATAACTACACCAATTTCACATTACATAATCCACTAGGAATCAATTTGCAAATAATTAAAACAGCCTCTGAACTTCACACGAAAATAGCCCGACCAAAAAACTGTTCGCGAAAGTTGATGTTTGTGATTAACTGTGTCTACTTATTGATGATGGAGGAGCTCGTGGCTAAAGTAATAACAGCCGCAGGCGATCTATCAGGTTAAGCTTTGCTTGCCGGGGTTGCAGAGCTCGTGCCTGAGTTTGAGCCCACCTACAACTTGTAAGTCGCGGCTCTTATCACTGGGCCACCACTCACTGCTCCTAATGTCACAGGCCCAGCCGACACATACAAATGCATAGCTTACTCGCTACCATAATATTATGTTTATCAATCACTTACTACTGCCATACCCAAACAAGGTTCATCATTGAATCATCATCATCATCAGCCTTTCCAATATCCCCACTGCTGGGGCACAGGCCTCCTCTCTGTGAGAGGGTGTGTTGAGAGCAGTGGTGATGAAATACTTTACACAAAGTAGAGCTCCCGTCTGAGTTTGAGCCCACCTACAACTTGTAAATCGCGGCCATTACTATTGGGCTGCCACTGCTTTCAATGTCACAGGCCCAGCCGAAACCTTGCAGCAGTGGTTTTTTTTTAAGGTGGGAACTCATCAAATAACGGCTCCCCCTCTGAATAAAACCCACCCACACTCCTTCAGCTGCCTGTGTCAGGGCCGAGGTCGTTCTTTCGAAAGCTCCGGGAACCCTAACAGAAATGCATAGTCTAGCTTTCTCGCTACCATAATATTAGGTCCCCACCTATGAAATGCGTAGTCTAGCTTTCTCGCTACCATAATATTAGGTCCCCACCTATGAAATGCGTAGTCTAGCTTTCTCGCTACTATAATATTAGTTCCCCACCTATGAAATGCGTAGTCTAGCTTTCTCGCTACCATAATATTAGGTCCCCAACTATGAAATACGTAGTCTAGCTTTCTCGCTACCATAATATTAGGTCCCCACCTATGAAATGCGTAGTCTAGCTTACTCGCTACTATAATATTAGGTCCCCACCTATGAAATGCGTAGTTTAGCTTTCTCGCTACCATAATATTAGGCCCCCATCTATGAAATGCGTAGTCTAGCTTTCTCGCTACCATAATATTAGGTCCCCACCTATGAAATGCGTAGTCTAGCTTACTCGCTACTATAATATTAGGTCCCCACCTATGAAATGCGTAGTTTAGCTTTCTCGCTACCATAATATTAGGCCCCCATCTATGAAATGCGTAGTCTAGCTTTCTCGCTACCATAATATTAGGTCCCCACCTATAGGAGAGGTAAGTACTGGGCGTACTGGGCGTAGGACGTCGCGAGACGATTTCCGGCCACCGTAGACCTGGGCCTGGGGACGGCGAGTAGTGGGTAGCTCGCCGTTCGATCAGCACCAGGCCCGTGAGTCGACGGCGCGTAGTGATCCACGCGCGCCTCAAAGGATGTTGTCAGCCACCACTGACGGGGCCCATCGTGGCCGGTGCCTGCATGCCTAGGGGCAGCGGATAAATTCTGAAAATGAGTTACCGCACCCCTGGGCACTCGGGCAGGGAAGGAATATTGGTGGGTTTTAGTCAGTAAGAGTCTGACACCAGAGCGGGAGAAGTCATTGAATGATTTCCCAAACCCCCGAAAAAAAATAAAAAAATAGGTCTCCACCTATGAAATGCGTAGTCTAGCTTTATCGCTACCATAATATTAGGTCCCCACCTTTGAAATGCGTAGTCTAGCTTTCTCGCTACCATAATATTAGGTCCCCACCTATGAAATCAGCGTTTTGTATGGAGAATTTTAAAGAAGTTGCATTTTTCACACTAACATTTTCTTAATTTATTTAACAACTATGAACACTAATCTTTTAAAACTTTTATGCAATAATGTTTTAAAAACTAAGATAACGTATGCCACTTAGATTAAGCAACAAAAATAAGTTTTGGCTAAGTTAAAACAAATAGTGGTTTCATTTCTGCTAACAAAAAGAGGAGTCATTTTTAAGGTTTTTTTTTACTATTGGCAGTTGTCTATGACGGTCATTATTCGATAGAATATCAAGCAATTGATGAATATTTGAATTCATAGAAGTGACGAGGTTCTCTATTTGTGAGAAAAAAAAAACGCCAATTTCATAAGTGGGAACCCAATATTATGTTTTTCTCTTATCACTTACTACTGTCATACCCAAACAAGGTTCAATACATTATTAAAACTAGCTGTTTTTCTGCTTATGAGGATCGGAGTCAGCAATCTAATCACTCAGATACGCCCGATTTACGCTACGTGCCTACGTATCGCCACAGCCGGGACTTCAGCGACAGAATATGATAACAGCAGTGCGATCAGAGCATTAATCAACAAAATATCGACACTTATCACTAAATATTATATTAATTACATTCCTAATCAGGGTTAATTAATCTTACATTTAATGCGGAGACGATATGCTCACGATATTTGTATATACGCCAGTTTTGTGACAACGTTATGAATGGGAATTTGGGGATATTAATATCATGTATTTCCGTTTTCTGTGTGGTTATTGTGGAAAGTGAAATTGTACAGTTAATTAAGCCGGAGATTGAGAGGTATAATGATAATGGTGGGCATAAAGTGAAGTTCTTTGGTAACAGACCTAATATTAACGATAATGGAGCCAGGCAAGTGGATTCGACGGTCTATCAGACCGTCAACAAATATTACTGTTCGTTGGACTCTATTATTGACGGTGAGTTGTGAAGTTATTTATATTGAGATCAAAAGTGAATGTGTTTGATGGGGTCCAACTAGGGCCGATGCCTGGGGTCGTTGGTGAGATCGATAGAGTCACAGTGGTTCTGGTACAGGTAACTGAAGAAGCACGGGTGGGTTTTAGTCAGTAAGAGTCTAACACGAAGAGTGGGAGAAGTTATTTAATGATTTCCCACCCTAAAAAAAATATGGTGATCAGGTTATTTCTAGGCAAGCGTGCTCTATCTTTGACCTCATAATCACTTGCCATTAGGTGAGATAGTGGTCAAACGAGGCTGTCATATAAAGATATAGAATATTAGTATTTCTAACATAATTATGTTATTGTATAAATAATAATAATAATAATAATGAGAACGGAGACTATTTGCATAGACACAACCTTGTAGCCAGGATTATCCACCAGCAACTTGCTCTTAAATACAATCTTGTGGAATCTGAAGTACCGTACTATAGGTATGAGCCCGACCCAGTTCTCGAAAATGGCAATATCACGTTATATTGGGATCGATCTATCATCACTGACAGGACTGTTGTTGCCAATAAGCCTGACATAGTGGTGATAGATCGACTAGAGCGTCGCACAATGATTGTTGATATAGCTGTCCCTCATGACGAGAACCTCGTGAAAGCTGAGAAAGATAAACAAACAAAATATCTTGATCTGGCTCGCGAGGTTGTAGACATGTGGGAGGTGGATACAGCTGTCATTGTGCCGATAGTCGTGACGGCCAATGGCTTAATAGCCAAGAGCCTCGACGAACACCTAAGGAGGCTCTCGTTAGGCGGCTGGATCAAGGGCTTGATACAGAAAGCGGTACTCCTGGACACGGCGCGTATTGTTAGGAGATTCCTTTCTCAGGAGCCCTGACCACCGGTAGCTTGGACCCTATCCCGATACCGGTGGGGTACTATTTTTTATATTTTTAAATGTTTTTATATTTTGATATTTTAATATTTAAAAATGTAAATTGTATGTATATATAATAAAATAAATGGAATAATAATAAACGATATAATAATAATAAATAAGTTTATTGATCCAAAGATAAACATAGACACAGGTTATATACTAGTTACATGCTAAGACTTAATCAACTAACAATGGGCACTAGGGGAGAAAAATTATAGTCTATATTAACAAAAAATTAAATCCTGTCTCCTAAACTAGGCATGGCCTGTATCTTAGGAGACAGTGATTTGACCGAACTGAGCTGTAAATTACCTAGTGTTAGACCTTAGATTTCGTCTGTTATTCTACCATAAAACTAAAACTAAGTAGTTAGCTGAGTAAAGAATTTTAGATTTATTTGAGCTAGATGCTGATGAATGGGAGAGTGGTGTGTGTGTGTTCGTGTTTGTGAGTGTAATGTTAGTTGTGTTGTATGGGTGTGTGTGTTGTGTGTTAGGAGGTGTTTCTTTGTGCGTAGTGTTTTTGTTCCTACTTAGTAGTTATTTTTCAAGCGATATATGCCAGTAGAGATTCGGTGTTATTGTAGTCCTGCTCTATGAGCCAGTCTGTAATTTTAGATTTGATATTGAATTTATTTAAGTATATTACATTTAATTTCTTTTGTATGATTTTATACATGAATACTTTTTTTTTTTTTTTTTTTTTTTGGGGGGTGGGAAATCATCCAATGACTTCTTCCGCTCTGGGGTGGAGCGGAAGGGTGTGTCAGACTTTTACTGACTAAAACCCACCCCTGTTCCTCCCTGCCTCGAGTGCCCGGGGGCGAGGTAACTCTTTCGAATTTATCCTCCACCCCCGGGCAGGCACCGGCCGTGGCAGGCCCCTTCCTTTGGCTGACAACTCTTTGAGGCGCGCGTGGAACACTACGCGCCGTCGACTCTCGGGCCTGGTGCTGATCGGACGGCGAGTTACCCACTACTCGCCGTCCGCAGGCCCGGGTCTACGGTGGCCGGAGATCGTCTCGCGGCCCCTGGCGTCTCCTGCGGCGGTCGCGGCTGGGGGCGCTAGGGCGACTCGGCCGTTGCTGAGCCTCCCTAACGTGTGCCGCCTTACTGCGCCTTACTTACCCTTATTCGCGAGCATTACTGCTTCGCAGAAGGAGGAGACGGCCTCCCATTCCCTCTCGCTCCGTACCATGGCCTGAACCAGGGCACGGCGCGAGAGGTCGCTGTCGCCTATCGCATCCACGAGGACACGGCGGTGCTCTGCCCAAGCGGGGCAAACCTCCACCGTATGCTCCACCGTGTCCTCTGGGCGATCCTCGCAGTGGAAACACTCAGGGGTCTCCTCCGCCCTGATCCGACACAGGTACCTCCCGAAACAGCCGTGTCCGGTGAGCACCTGCGTCAGGCGGAAGGTGAGGGCGCCGTGACGCCTCTCCAACCACTCCTCAAAGAGGGGCACCACCGCCTCGATGGTGGCGTGCCCAGCGCTGGGTTGCGACAGTCGCTCTCTCCATGTCACCATGAGATCCTGCCGGAGCTCGGTCCGCCGAGCCGCGAGTTGTCGCGGCAGCGGAGTTTCGCCCCGGCGTTTGGCCTCCTCGCGCCACTCGTACAGGTGCGCGAGGATTTTTGCCTCCAGATCCCACGGTGACAGTCCGGCAAGGAGGCTCGCCGCCTCACGGGAGATCGTGCGGTGTCCGCGGATGATACGGATCGCCATGACCCTCTGGGACGCGTTCATCAGGCGAGCTGATCGCTGCCTCAACGAACGCGCCCAATACATGAATACTTAACACATAGTATTGTTGTTTTGCAAACGAGGTTTTGTGCTGTACACCAGAGGGAACATATGTTCGCTTCCTTGGGTCAGGTAGGGGTAGGCAGCCATGTACCCTGAGGACAGATCGAAGAACAAACAGTTTACGTACCGTCAGAACTTTGCAGTCAGAATAGAGTTGTGCTGTGGGGTATCTAAACGGTTTCCTGTTAATATGTTGTTGTTGTAAATGTTTCAGTCTATTGTAAGTGTAATATGTTGTTGTTGTATATGTTTCAATCTATTTTTCACAAAAATTAGCACATAAAAAAGTTTTACAGTACTTGAAACCGTGAATTATAATACAAACGTAAGTGAAACGTTCACCGCATTTCAACTGTTCCAACACTTCCAACGCAACTGCACATCGACTGCACGCCAACTGTACACCGACTGCAATGGGACTGCACGGTTGGTTTACAGTTTTACTGCAGTCGTACTAACTGCAATTAAACTGCAAATTCGCAGTCGGAATGCAGTTTAAATGCAGTGCGTCTGTCTAGAGCCTTACGTTTAGTATTTGCCAGTACCTAAGCAAAATGCAATTCATAGGAAACAATAAAAAACTCAAAAAATAACTTGGAAATATATTGGTTTTCTGGTATAATTATAATTTCGTTGCAACTATCATTTCTTATCAATTTACTAGTATATTTTTAAATTCAGTAATGATTTCTTGTTTGTTTATACTCAAAAAACATCAGTCCTGCTTCTAAGCTGGGACATAGAATAGACTACCTATTTGTACTCAGGAATCAGGAATAGCATGATATGAACGGCAGAAATACACAAAACTTAAAGGGCTTCATTTATAAAAATTATAACCTTTTATTTTTTTTAAATTATAACCTTGTGATAAGTTTAAACACTAATTAGCAGGTTCTTAATTCAAAACTTTTTATGGAGAGTTGGATTTTAAAATCTCTGTTTAAAGTAAGCATTTGTAGTTTGCGAGGAGTTTTTGGCGGGATTTTTCCGAGTGATCTTCAGTGGCTGTTTTAATTATTCGCGTATTGATTCCTAGTGGATATTGTGATGCAGTTTTGTGTCTCAAGTGTCTACGCAACTGGACAATATGTGGAATCATTGAAACAGGCGCGATCTCGATAAAATGGAGCTGAGAATTTTATTGTAGTATTGACTACCTCAGCGAAGCTAGCCGAGATGGCTGACTCGAGTCGACATTTGCTGCCAAATACTGCAAAAACATTATAATGTGTTACATCTGCATTCTTATGGAGGAAAAAAAAGAGATAGTGTTCAAATTAAGATTTGGTTTAAAGGTCTTATAACCAAGCCAGTGGCATAGCCACAACTGTAAAAAAAAAATGTAGTTTGCGAGTTTTTTATTTTTATTTAAAAGTCTGTAGTACATTAAACTTTAAGGAGACGTCATTATAGCCTATGTTACACGGAGCATACCTCACTTGCCCAAATATGATGAGGAGTTTAGGCACTACGAAGGAACAGATAGACATGCGTACACACAAAAACTGCAATACAGTAAAATGTCGGGTAAAGCAACGGTTGGATTAGCATTGTCATGCTAAGTAGGTATATTTTTACCGACACCAAAAAAGGAGGTTCTGTATTCGACTCGTATTATATGTATGTATGCTTGTTTGTCCGCGATTTTCTCGAAAACTACTCATCCGTTTTGGATGGGGTTTTCGTTATTCAAATGCATAATTTTCAAAGAAGGTGTTTAGTATATTATACTACATTATCTTTTTTTTTTGGGCAGTCAGTTAAATTTTTTGTAAATAGTTTTTTTTTATAGTAGGTAGATAAAACCGGCGTGAGTCGTACTCGCGCGCAAAGTATTCCGAACAAATCATATTTTTCTGGTTTTTTTTTTAAATTACCTCCTCCTTATAGTTTTCCTGTAATTTATAAGTATTGAACTACTTTTGTTTTTTTTTTTCAAAATTTTAGGCCCAGTTATTTAAGAGATAAGGGGGCGGATTGGTCATTTTTCGTCTATAACCTTATATTTTAAAATTATGAAAAAAAAATACATTAAAGACACTCATATTGTGCTCTTTCATTTGATATGTCTTCAAACTATGTTTTTTAATTTTCCGTTTTTACCTCCTTCCATTTTAAGTGACCTCCATATTCCAGATTAATTTATTTAGGGTACACGTTCGTGTTTGTGTCACAGATATGTGACACAAACACGAACGTGTACCAAATTTCAACTATATCGGTCCAGCAGATTCGGAGAAAATTGGCTGTGACAGACGGACAGACACACAGGTGATCCTATAAGGGTTCCGTTGTTTCATTCGGACTGTCGGAACCCCAATACTGTCAATCCCATGACTGACTTCGGATATATCCAAAATCCACACTACTTATGAGTTATCGCTCAAAGATTATGTATTCTATAAACATTGATAATAATGAATTTACGACAACGATAGGTACTCGTACCTACGTGAACGTGACGCAGCCATTGATTTTACTTTTTTCCTGTACCTACCTTTACCTATGCGTCATAAGTAAATTATATTCCACGCCCGCGAAATATTATTCGTGTGTTAACACAAAGAGTATGGCTTTATTTATATAAAAAATACATGTCATTCGTTTAAACAATGATGAGCAGATTTTTATAATTAAAGGGGAATGCACATCTGCCATACAAAAAAATGCCTGGAATGGACAGAAACTATTAATAGTCCTTAATTTTATTGAGAATAAAACACGTATAGTGAAATTATTCTTGAGTTTGTTTAACTAGGGTAAAAATATAACGATCACTAAATATATTTAACTTGATATCCGCTTATATTGTTACGGAAGTCGTGTTTATTTGACATGAGTAAGTGATATTCAGCCAAAGAGGAATCATCAAATAATCCATAATATGGAACTATATTATGGATTATACAGACTGGCCTGTTGGTCTAGTGGTTAGTGACCCTGACTGCTATGCCGGAGATCGTGGGTTCGATTCCCACCCAGGACAAATGTTTGTGTAATGAGCACGATCATTTGTTCTGTGTCTGGGTGTAATTTATCTATAATATTTATGTATTTAGAAATATATAAGTATGTTTATCAGTTGTCTAGTACCCATAACACAAGCTCTGCTTAGCTTGGGACTAGATGGCGTTGTGTGATTGTTGTGGAATATTATTATTGTGGAATATTATTATTATTATTATTATTTTATACATTTAGTGCACAGTTATCATTAATTTAGTATTATACGATCTCTAAGTACCGTAAGTCTAATTAAAATAATATGTGCTGGTCAATATTAATTCAAATTATTATTTTTTTAAATAGAAAACGTATCTAGGCTGTATGAACCACATGTCCGTTGCTTTATTGACAGTTTGACATTACTGCTCATGCCAAATAAACACGACCTCCATGTAAATATAAGCGGATATCGAGTGAAATATATTTAGTGATCGTTATATTTTTACCCTAGTTAAACAAACTTAAGAATTATTTCATTATACCTATTTAATTCTCAATAGAATTAAGGACTATTAGTAGTTTCTGTCCGTTTCAGGCATTTTTTGTTCATTCCCCTTTTTCTATGAAGAATAATTGAACTAACACTCTTATTTATAAAACTCGCTAAACTTAAGCTTAAAAAAAAAAAAAAAAAATTATTATAAATTCTTCGTAGAAAATTTTGAGTCAGGAATCTGCTAATCAGTGTATAGTTATCTGTTTTTATAAATAATGCTCTACGTGTATGCAGTTGTATATCTATTTATAGACCACCATAGGGTAGACCGATTGCCACGGGAGTCGGTTGCATGGCCTACAAGTGAAAAGCACAGGACTGGTCTATGTGGCAACACTTGGCGGAGGACTTTTTTTTTGTGGGGCTGGGAAATCGTCCGCCCTGAGTGCCTGAGCACAGTTACCGCGCCCATGGGGGCTCTGTTTCGAATTTTTCTGGAACTCTGTTTTGAATTTATCCACGATCCCTGGGCAGGCATCGACGATGACCGGCCCCGTCATGCATTGCTGACATCTTTTTGAGGCACGAACACTACGCGTTGTCAACTGTCGGGCCTCATCCTGATCGGACAGCGAGCTACCCACTACTCGCCGTCCGCGGGCCCGCGTCTATGGTGGCCGGAGATCGTCTCACGACCCCGACGACTAGGGTGTCTCCTGCGGCGGGTGCTGCTGGGGGCTCTGATGAGTCACCCTCACCCGTTCCGCCTCCTCCGTCGCGAGCATTACTGCTTCGCAGAAGGAGGAGACTGCTTCCCATTCCCTCTCGCTCCGTACCATATATGGCCTGGACCAAGGCCAGGCGCGAGTGGTCGCTGCCGCCGATCGCCTCCACGAGGACACGGCAGGGCTCCACCCAAGCGGGGCAGACCTCCACCGTATGCTCCATCGTGTCCTCTGGGCGCGCAGTGGTAACACCCGGATGCTCAACAGCATGGGCACGAAATTTTGTGTACGTGATTGTTTCTCCATCTTTCACATTTGCAAATGTCTTACGCGATGATTAGAACCTGTATTATAGTCGAGTGATTATTTGATTTGTATCATATTAAAAGTGAGCTCTTTGCGATAATCTAAAATACCTATTCATAGCTATCAGTGATAGGTTTAAGTGCCTAGTAATTAAATTGATTAACTTATTTGTTTTGACAACTGTTTCCCCGTTTATATGAAATATAGTTGTAAAACTTAGCGCCAATGCACGAATTGACGGTACAGCTGGCGCAGTGGTTGAGCAATTGATTCCCGCACGGAACAAATATTTGTATGGCCTACAGATAGCTGTACCGGGTCTGGGTGTCTTGTGTATGTGAATTTACATGTTTGTGAACGCATCCACGGCTACGATACAGGAATAATTCCCAGTCTCCACTCACAATATTTTTTTATTTTTTTAAATAATGTTGACAACACACGAAATGGTATTCATGGGTTTGACGGAAAGTAGATGGGTTCTATGAAGACAAAAAAATTGTGCCAAGCGAGGTGATGATTGAAAAAAATTACAGCGTAGAAGCGGGCTCCATAAATGAAAATGTATTTTGAATGTAGATATAGACGAAATCTGATGATATATTCCACTCTTCCAGGCAGTCATTTGATGGTTTACGGGACGAACGGATGGACGTTTCCCGTGCAAGATGTGAACCTCACGCTTCAATATCCTCCGGAGAACACAGTAAGTAATGTTTGACTACACAAATTAACTTGAGCATATGAGCGTAGAACGAACTATTCTCGAAGGAATAGAACTGGAGTTCCCCAAATAGATGAGCAAAAAGAACCACCGAGTGGGCCCCATTCAATGCCAGACGACATCGGGGCAGCCAAAGACGAAGATTGCGGCATGAGCTCGTCTTCAACCCTTCGGTAGAAGTCGACAGTCCATTGCTAGTACCAGCTACTCTCTTCGGACTAGCTTGTACCAGCAATGGACAGAGTTGTGGAAGGAGGCTCTTGCCCAATAGTGGGACAAAAGAGGCTAGTTGGTAAGTTAGATAACCACATAATGCAGAGTTAACAAGTAGAAGTGGAGGCGATGTTAGTCAAGGTTCCGATGATCGTTGGGGAGAGACCGAGTATTGGCAAGCCCCGGGATAGATTGGACCCTCTAGATGGACCTAACTCTATAAGTTTCGTTAGGTTTCTTACATAGTTATCTATGTGGGATAGAGTGAAGGAGGGCCGGGTGAAGAGGTCCAACTAGTGAGAGTGCTATGTGCAGCAGAGGACTGCTTTAAAATAATCGAATTTGTAGATTTAGATGAAAAACGAGACGAACAAACGTAGATTTTTTTTAATGTTTTATAAATACAGTAAAGTACTGTAACCAGAATTGCTTTGTTACTGTGAAGGGCTCGAGACGTCACAAAAATAAGAAAATTTTGAGATTTCGACCCATGATCGATTTTTCTGTACCTATACTGAAGCTCTGAGTTGAGCCATCACCTTTAGCCAACCTGTACAAATTGCACCGTTTGATAAAATTATGTTTTTCTCATTTTAGGCCACCCAGCATTTTCAGTTCATCTTCAATGGTGTAAGTGTTAACAAAAACCTTTTTTGTGAATTTGGTCAGTCGCGAAAACAAACGAGAGCTATAAGCGACGAAAATTCACAATTTTGCTATATAATATTTTGAGTCCAAGAAAGAACTGCTTGGCGATGATTAATCACTACTTAAGGCCGAAAATGTACATACCTTCTAAAATGTTCATAATTGCCCGCTCTGATACACGCTAGTAGACTCAGAACTATAATTGAGGACAGTCACGGGCCATTGCCTCTTAAGGCCCTACTACCGGCCAAGTGGCGCCCTCATTGAATAAAATGTTTGTTACAAAGAGGATAAAGTATTTTTACGTTGTTAAAACAGAACTCAAAATGTACGCAAAAGTGTCAAAAACGGCCGTTTTTGGTAAAAATACTTTATCCTCTTTGTAACAAACGTGACGTAGGATTCTTTAATGTTTATTTTCAATGCTATGCTAGGATTTTTTATTCAATGAGGGCGCCACTTGGCCGGTAGTAGGGCCTTAAATAAACATTTTCTCAACAAATGGCCACGGACACCACACTCTGCAGAAGCTGCTTTTGAATGCGAGGCCGTGGCTACGCATCATGAACAAATTTTCGGCACAATGAGGTCGCTCTGCAAAGCCTGTGAAGCTCCTAGGAAGCTTCTGTGCTACTGGGTGGAGTAAGGCTGGCTATGTCAGACAAGACGCACAACGGACCGAATGGGAGTCTAAGTGCGGACAACGGAGTCCCTATACTACTACTCTAATAGCGTAGTACTCGTAGTACTACGCTATTAGACTCACGAAGGCGGCTGGTTGAGAATATATTAGAACGTTTGTTTCACTTCGCTACTCGCCAGGTGACTGGCTAGGCTCTAGGCACCAAGCAAGCTGCCTATAAGTGCATTTTTCGGCCCAATTAACATGAATAGATTTAACTTGTCGTCTGAAAACACTATAATTTAAGCTTTAAGCTGAAATACTTTTTTTTTTGTATATTTAGAAAATTTTGTACCATCTATATCGTAGACTCTAATTTCCATGTACACTCAATTACACTTCCATTATAACAATTTGGCTTTGATAGCACCAGCACCGCACGAAATCCAACCAAAAAAACATTTTGGATTTCGTGCGGTTGACCATACCTGTTGACCTGTTTCAGGAAAATATGACACCAGGTGACGAAGATTACATCATAACGGGCTTCAAGGTGATCCTGTACATAGACGGACCTGGCAGTGAGGGGTTTATTAATGAAGGAGGGGTTCTGCAGGTTGGTACAACATTCGGGTAAAAAACTAAAATAAAAGTGAATCAATGAGATTGCCGCATTTCACAATCATTAGGCTTATGTTTTTTGTAAGTGAACGAGGTTAACTAGACTAGATTTTAGACAATCGGAAAAGGCTTTTCAAAGAAAATTGAGCCTTGTTCTGTGAAATGCTTTAAGATTTCACGCAGCATCTAAGTTTGAGCTTTTACCAGTGCCTAACAGAAAGATAACTACTACAAATTGCAAGTACAACTTTAGCATGTGTTTTTTGAGCAGGCGCATAAAGTTAACTTCGTTTCGTCTTATGAGCCTTGCCTTAATGATCTGAAGCTCCGGGAGCATTAAATCTATTTTTGTAAGTTTACGGCCTTATTCCATATTTTGGTTCAAGCCGTCAAACCTTAAACCAACACCAAAACGATTCCCAATGTAGAAATTACAGGGAAAGTTTAGTTCTACTTCCTGTGATTTCATGTTTACTTCTCCAAATTACAACATTCCAATGTAGCTGTCAGATTGAAAAAAGGTTTGTTTTTACAAGAACCACTACTTAAGCCTGTAAAATTGACTAGTCGACTCTTCACGTGACCAGTGGGCCGGGCTTTTCTTTGGCCAGCGAATCAGCATTGCTATCCAACGTGGCAATGCTGCCAGCGTTCTGGCCACTATTCCTATTGACAGCGACATGGATAAATTTATTGATGGGCAATGAGTTGTTTTCCTATGTGTTTGTACATAATTATTATTATTTTCAGTTTACATATACGTATACCTATTAAGTTATTTATTAGTTCAGTTGAAAGTAGAAGAAGATCTTATGCCTTAAATATTGTTGCTTTCAGGAAACAATAACGCTGTCATTTGTGAGCAGCCAGCTAACGTCCCTAAGCTACGAATTCTGGCTATTCGGAGCCAGAAAGGACAACCCTGGCATCGTCGAGCTCAACTCTCATTATCGTCTGTGTTAATAAACTAAATGGTTACCGTTATTATTATTTATTTGTTTATTCATTACTACAAGTGTGTTCCGTCCGGGAATCTAACCCGCGACACGCAGTGCAGCAGCCAATTGCTTAAACACTGCACCAATCATGCTTGATTTGCTTTTGATTGTCTTCAACTTGTTCTCCGAACAAAGTGTCGTTCTATCATTGATAGCAGTTGTTAAAAGTATTACAAAGTGCTTGGGAGTGACTCCGTGGAGACGGGGGTTTCTAGGGCCAACATTTAGTAGGTTGAGACCTGATTCAAATTCAAATCATTTATTTCAAATAAACCATTTACAGGCACTTTTGAATTGTCAAGTCGGTCAGTCAGAAAGATGAAGTTCATTGCACCTTCCAAAGCGTAGATCACTATGGAGAAGAACGTGCAAGAAACTCCGTAGACACTATTTTAAACCATGTTATGTATTACAAATCCTGGTTACATGTACCATGTTGCTTCTATTATGTGAGAACAATGATAACAAAAAAAAACTTGAGAGGTGTCAAGGGACACCCGGATGGAACGAAGTTCCTTTCGATTAATTAGTGAAGGAATTGTAATATAATTTTATTTTTTTTAATTTATAATTTTTTTTTAATTATTAACTACGCACACACGCACGCACGTAAGAAGTTATACTTCATCATCTCATCTCATCGCAGCTCAGCTCAGCTCAGCTCAGCTCAGCTAAGCTTCTGCTTGCAAACTTTGTACCTACCCACCAAAAATACAAGAAGTTTTTATTAGATTGTTTTTCCAACACAATCTTTTTGGATGGACAGCCTCATTAGTGTCGTGACAACTTTTCGTAAGAATTTTTTCCGTCTAGCCCCCTTTCACAACTCGCGATAAGGAACTTCGTTCCAAAAAAACAATAAATAAACAACTAAAAAGTTCCAAACAAGTCACTTTTCAAGCAGTCTGATGCAGTTGGTGACAGTTATTTTAGTTCAATTATTGATTTCATGCCACCAACTGCATAAGACTGCTTGAAAAGTGACTTGTTTGGAACTTATTAGTTTTTTATTACAGTCGGGTTTTTTAAAATATTCAATTTTTTTATTTTCTACATTTTATTGAGTTATATTTTTTGAATCGTGTCCTCGAACCCTTTATTTTGATACCCCACTTAATATAATTCGTCGACTTTAATTTTTTTCTTATTCACAATGTGTGGCATCTGGTTGTCGCCATATTGTATTTTGATTACTGTCATGTTTTTTTCTTTAGTAGCAGTCGCAAGGTTAAGACGAATCAATTAACGTAAGAATTATCAAAATCGGCCCACGCGTTCTATAGGTAATGCCACAAAGGAACAAACGTTTTTTTTTTTTGGGGGGTGAGAAATACATCCTATGACTTCTTCCGCTCTAGGGTGGAGCGGAAGGGCGTGTCAGACTCTTACTGACTAAAACCCACCCCTGTTCCTCCCTGCCCTGAATGCCCAGGGGCGAGGTAACTCTTTCGAATTTATCCTCAACCCCCGGGCAGAAGGAACAAACGTACATACATACATAGGCTGATAAACACATAACCCTCCCTTGCATCGCGGAGTCAGGTAAAAAAAATAAAGATTAAAATAAGCCATTTAAAAAAAGGCGTTATGTTTTTCTATTTCAAAATATAAAAAAAAGATCGTAATAATAAAGTTTAGCTCACGAATAATCTCCTACAAAGTTCTTTTCTTAGCGGTTTTGATGACGTATTATATGAAACCTCATTCAATGCGTATCACGACGGGTCTTATTACAACAACAGAATTGTTTTTATGGTAAATACCTAGCAATATTAGTTGGCAATTAAAAAAAAATCAGGCCAGTTGTGACAGACTTGGCGGAAAACTTCACTTATACTAAATTTGTTGATAAATATAATATGGTATTGATTGACACCAATATATTAGATTATTGTATCCAGGCTCAATATTGTATCAAAGCGTATCCGTCTCCTATCGGTGGTGTACGTCCATCCTTTGCATTGACACTCTCTCCCACAGAGACAGTTGAATTTTTTTCAGCATAATGTGTATTGTGGACGCTGGAGAGAGGTTGATCGCGGCGAAATTTTTTGAATTGTTGTTTCGAACCACTGCAGGCAATAAAGATAATATGGATATAACCCCTAACGGTGAAAAGATAGAATTAGTGAAAGACATCAAATTTAATAATTGGAAAAGAGAACTAGCACACCTAAACTCTACTATATCATCTGCATGTTATGCGTTGATGACACCTGTGAAACCCCGCGACTCACTGGTGAGTCGGACAAAAAAAAAAAATATTTAAGAGAAAAACAAAAAAAAAAAATCGGCTGTCAACCCGGGTTGTCGTCGGGGTTCAATTTGACAACCCGGATTTGGCCGCGGGGGTTGAAGGGTTAAGAGACGAAATAAATACGGAACAGTTAAAGATGGTATATTATGCTCTTGTTGAATCCAGACTTCTATATAGAGCGTATTGCCAGTGCCACGTTTGTGCAATGTATGTTTTGTGCAATGCAAGCCGATCGTACATTTCTCTAACGTATGTCTCGTGCCAGCCTCTTTATTTCTGGGTTATATAGATGTAGAAGTTTTTATTAGCCATACCACAAGAGCTGCGACGTGTTGCCAGTGATGACATGGCACTGAAACGTGGTCGCGCACTATGGGCCTCATCAAAAGACTTAAACTCATCCATAGAGCAATGCAGCTATGCTCGGAGTTGCCTTGCGTGATTGAATAAGGAATGAAGACCTCCGCAGGAGAACTAAGGTTACCGACATAGCCCGAAGAATCGCCAAACTTAAGTGGCTGTGGGCAGGACACATCGCAGAGCAGATAGTCGATGGGGCTGTAAGGTTGTAGAGTGACGACCGCGTACCGGAAGACGTAGCATTGGAAGGCCTCCCATAAGGTAGATCGATGACCTGGTGAGGGTCACCGGAACCCGATGAGGGCAAGACGCACATGACTGGTCGTTGTGGCGACACTTGGCGATCTATGTCTAGTGCCAGCTAGTCTAGTTCACATTCGGCAAAGCGAATCAAAGGTCCAAAATAACTTGACATTTCGGTAACCCATGTCAATCCATACTAATAAGTATATTATTATAAATGCGAAGTCCGTGTGTTTGTTACCTCTTCACATCTTGACGGCTGACCGGATTTCAATGTAATATTTATGGGTAGATCATGTTCATGGAATAGGACATAGGATTCTTTTTTATCCCGGGTAACGGAGAAATTCTAAACAATTGTTACCTCGGGCGAATTTTCAACTGTCACGCGGGCAAAGCCGTTGACAGAAGCTAGTCTCATATACATTTTGACTTTTGGACAATCGTTATCACTGATAGAATGTCACTTATTCTAGGCTCTCTTATAACTAAAGGAGCCCAAAGGCCATTATAATATTCTGTAACTCTTCACACACCTGATATCCTCAAAATAACTCGAATTTCAAAGAGCTCACTCGTATATCCAATCCGAATTCATCACAGAGTCATAGACGAGTAAAAGGAGGGTTTATTGTGGCTCTAACGCCACCTGAGACTCGTCTAGACTCGCTATAAAACTTACATTCACAGCTGAAGTATATGGACGTTTGTTTTTATAATCATAAAGACTTTTTCGGGACAACGCATAGTTTAATAGTCCCAGGTGGTTACAGTTAGATGGGACCATTAGTGGGTACTCAAGAATATTAGGTTAGGTACGTAAACAATAAAGATTCTGAAAGTTTTTATCTATTCTTGAGATGTAGAAAACTGTCTCGATAAACGAAGAACGCTGGCTAAGAAAGATATAAAATATATTTATTGTAAGAGTGACGTATGTATAGGTACATAACTTCTGCCGATGTTATTTTTAAAGTAGAAAGCAAAACGGCTTCGTCGTTGTGATTTAAAGTAGGTAATCATTTTCTGAAAATTATAATGGCTAAAACCAAAAAGAGGATTATGAGAATCTAGAGAAAACCTAACAATAAATAATCTGAAAAAATGTCTATTCTTTAACATTTATGGAATTTCTTCGAAGATAGATTAGTTTACAAGACACAAAACAAATATTAATAATATACTTACAACCAGCTGCCGTTAGTCCAAGGGTAGGGTCTCCGTGTCTCGTTTTTCTCCTCAGCCAGGATCCACACCAGTGCAGCCAGAAGCACTAGGAACCGAAACACACCGGACGACGCCATTTTGTTTTCAAGATGGCCGCCGTCACATCACTGAACTGTCACTTGATACACATTTATTGTTCGTTCTTTGTTAAGCTTATGTAATGAATGGATATATGCTGGAGTTTAGGGCACTGAAATCCTATAACAATATATGGGATAAAATAAAATAAAAGTGTACTAGAGAAAAAGCTGAAAACTATGAAACTGCCCAAACTGATGCCTCGCATCCGCCATATTGCATTTTCTGTGACGTGAGATGGCTAATGACATGTCCCCGAGTTCAGAATCGAGAATTTAAAGTTATGAACTTGTCAAACTTTAATGCTAAAATCTGACAAGTTCTCATGCTAAAGTAGACTTTGATAAGCTTGATAAGATCCTACTTAAGGCCCTACTACCGACCAAGTGACGCGCTCATTGAATAAAAAATCGTAGCTTATCATAGAAAATAAATATTAAAGAATCCAACGTCACGTTTGTTAAAAAGAGGATAAAGTATTTTTACGTTGTTAAAACAGGACTCAAAATGTTTCGTATCAAAAGTAGTAAGCAAAAGTGTCAAAAACGGCCGTTTTTGGTACTTTTATCCTCTTTGTAACAAACGTGACGTAGGATTCTTTAATATTTATTTTGTAGGCCATGCTACGATTTTTTATTCAATGTGGTCGCCACTTGGCCGGTAGTAGCCCCTTAAATTATAAATGTAAAAGTTTGGACGGACGGATGTTTGTTACTCAATCACGCCAGAACGGCTGTACAGTTCTGGATGAAATTTGGCACAGAGATAGATTATAGTATATAATGAGCTGCGTGATATAGATTTTCCAGCTGAATTGCGTAGCTGTTGTGATAATTTAGAGCATAAACGCATTATAGATAATATGTATGCTAGGATACTGGGTATATTATGTATGGCTTCGAGAGCTAGTCAAAAAGTTTACAGAGCCAAAAAAAAATGTGTTGTTGGCTGGAATAAATATGTAAAGGAGGCGCATGGGAGGACGCGGCTGAGTTTTAATACCTGGGTTCTTTATGGCAAGCCAACTAGTGGTTCATTTTATCTAAATATGTGTGAAACCAGGAAACATTTCAAATCTAAGTTGAAATGGTGTCAGGATCACGCGGAACAGATTAAGATGGACATATTAGCATTGAAACACGAAAAGAAGGATTTTAGTAGTTTTTGGAAAAAAACGAAGCAGCTTAAGCCAAGCCTTCCCATTCGTGTTGATAATCTTTCAGGAGACATAGAAATTGCGAATATGTTTAAAAATCACTTTACTGTTGAGCCTATGACATATAATACTATACTCGGAATTTTAATTCGATTGCAGATTTGACAATTTCAGTGTTGCAACGTTATGACAAGTACTAAATAGTGACGTTGCGAAATTATTCGATATGGAAATGGAATATTTCCAGATCGATTCTTCTCGTTTAAAATTTTACTCTCGTAAACTAAGTATATCAGGAAATTAAATATTTCTGAACCGATAATTTAGTTTTGACGATTAATTAACGATCTGAGACTTTTCTTTTATAATTGTGTGTGAAATAAATAAAAAAATGTGATCATGAAGGAACATGACAAATAAAACAGATAGATATATTATGGTAATAATTTATTTTATAAATTGTCGCCGTTATCGCTATCGCTATCGCTGTCACTTTCTGTAACATTTATTATAAATGTGTCTGTGATATTGTCAATTAACATATCTAGCCTACTCCTTTTTTCAACTTTTTATAAAATAGAGCAGCGATTACTAATTAATAAATAATTACTATGAATAATTATGTATTTATTTAAATAAAAATCAATAATTTTGTCTTTAATTGGCACACTGATGGCACACACACTGATTGTTTATCGATTTTTGTGTTCATCACTACACTATTATTTTATGTGGTATCATTATTTCACAAAATGACAGTAGCTTATGTCAAATCTGGAATCGAATTAAAATTCCGAGTATAGTAATTTAAGTGTACCAGACACCGTACCTGGTGAATTGTACATGAAAGTTTCGGTAACTGATGTGAAAGACATGATACGGAGAATGAAACGTGGAAAATCACCAGGTCACGATGGCCTGACTATTGAGCACTTGAGATATGCTGGTGTACACCTGCCCAGAGTTCTGAGCATGTTTTTTAATTTTTGTATAGGACACTCTTACCTTCCTGAGGCTCTAATCAGAACAGTCGTAGTCCCTATTATTAAAAACAAATCAGGTGACCAATCTGACAAAAGGAACTATAGGCCGATATCATTGGCCACTACTATGGCGAGGGTCCTTGATGGTCTTTTGAGCGCGCAACTGAGTAAACACCTTCATATAAACGACTCACAATTCGGTTTTAGAGCCAATTTGTCTACGGAGACGGCTATTCTGAGTCTGAAACAAACGGTAAGATATTATACTGATCGTAAAACACCAGTTTATGCGTGCTTTCTAGACCTATCCAGGGCCTTCGACCTTGTTTCCTATGATATTCTCTGGCATAAGTTACTGACCGAAACAAGCTTGCCGAGTGAGCTCGTGTCACTCCTTAAGTATTGGTACGTGAACCAAAATAATGCTGTTAGATGGGTGAACGCCTATAGTGACGATTACAGGTTGAAATGTGGGGTACGGCAGGGGGGGTTGACTTCCCCTAGCCTGTTCAATCTCTTTGTGAACCAGCTGATCGATGGGCTCAGCGGAGCCATGGTCGGCTGTTCAATAGATGGAACTATGATAAATAACATTAGCTACGCTGATGACATGGTTCTGCTGAGTCCGTCGGTTAGCGCTCTCAGGCGACTGGTGAGGATATGTGAGAATTATGCGGACAGTCATGGACTCAAGTACAACGCAGAGAAGAGAGTCCTCATGGTTTTCAAAGCGGGGAACAAGATCCCTTATAATGTGCCGCCCGTTAAGATCTCTGGAGTCTCGCTTGTGGAGGTACACACATTTAAGTACTTGGGTCATATGCTTACTGACAGGTTAGTCGATGACGAAGACATGGAGAGGGAAAGAAGGGCTTTGGCAGTTCGCTGCAATATGCTGGCCCGCAGATTTGCACGTTGTACTACAGAGGTAAAGTTGACACTATTCAGAGCCTTCTGTCAGTCATTTTACACGTGCAGTCTGTGGATCAGCTTTACGCGGCGGGCTTTCAACGCCCTTCGTGTTCAGTATAACGACGCGCTGAGAATAGTGTTGAGAAAACCTCGGTACTGTAGCGCCTCGGCAATGTTTGCCGAAGCGCGCACAGATGATTTCTTTGCCTTTATTAGGAAGAGGACGGCGTCTGTGATGAGCAGGCTCCGTTCAAGCCCCAACGCTATCCTCAGGGTGTTGGCTACCAAGATCGACAGCCCCTTCATTAAATACTGGGCGGGTGTACATCTACATCTGAATAAGGGCTGTGTAAATAGATAGATGTTAGTGTTACTTTTAAATACTAACAAATACTAACACCATTTTACTATGTCTTGAGTTTAGTGTGTGTTTTTGTTACTAACAACCTACTAACATTTTCCTTCTTTTTTTTTTTTTTTTTTTTTTTTTTTTTTTTTTTTTTTTTTTTTTTAAGTTGTGGTAAGTGGTAAGTACTAATTCGAGACGAGGATAGGACTAGACGTGGGCGAAGCCGCTAGCCGAAGCTTGTAGTTTATAGAAATTACTAGAGTTCTTAAAATTGGTTAAGGGCCTACCTCCGCATAAGTGGCGCCCTCATTGAATAAAAAATCGTATCTTTGCAAGGAACATAAAGATTACAGACTCCTATGTTGCGTTTGTTACTAAGAAGATAAAGTATTTTTACATTGTTAAAACAGGACTCAAAATGTTTCGTATCCAAAGTACTAAGCAAAAGTACCAAAAACGACTGTTTTTAACACTTTTGACGTAACGAACGTCAAAAGTGTAACGTAAAAATACCTTATCCTATTTGTAACAAACGCTAGGATTCTTTAATCTTTATTCTACGCTTTGCTACGATTTTTTATTCAATGAGGGCGCCACTTGGCGGCTATACAGGGTGTATCGAAAAGGTGTAGTCATATTTTAAGAGCCGGTTCCAACCACTTTCTCTAAGAAAAAATAGAAACTTCCCAAAAAAAAATTGGAGATTCTATACAAAGTTATCATCAGCTGATCAATATTTGTATGTGGTAAAAAAAAAATTGAGAATTTCTTCAGGTTTACTTGAAGATCTTGTTCATATCGATGGGTGGCTACGATTCTCCATACAAATGTATTCCCCTTTTTTCTGCCTGAAAGGAACCTAGACATACTCTTTCTTAAAAGTTTTGTGCCAAAAATAATTGAATCGGCTCAGTTTTCGAGGAGAAAAAAGGGGAATACAAAACGTCGATCTCGTCAAAAAATTTTGAGATAAAGTTGGTCTGAGCTCCAGCTGTCTCTATCGCACTTTACAGAGGCAGGCTTAAGAAAGCACGACTGCAATAGTTTTTTCAAATAGGTACCTATTTTTCAAATTCCTCACAGGCCCTGTTCCCTCTTAAGTAGTTTTCTTTTTACGAGATAAGAAAGTATCTCACATCACAACTGAAACTCAAACCCTTTCATTTTGTCTTTGCCGTAGTCGGATAGAATTAAAAAAATAACGTTTGCGTTTATATAAATTGCTGCCTGAATAGTAATCATCCCTTGTACGGTAGAAGGGTAGATAGCCATCTATCTACAGATTCCTCAGACCTAATTTCTTGTTAAAGTTGAAAAACTGATTCCAACTATGGAAGTTGTGCTATGGAAATCAACCTAGATATAAATCTAGATTTGTACTGACTAAGTATATTGAACAGATAGGTCCCCAGTGGGTGGACATTGGCAGATTAGATATAGCAAAGCCTGTCTGTTTGTCGTTGAAAATAAACTTGTTTTGAACATCCATGTACCTTCCTTGTTTATTAGTAGGTACCTATCTAGCATACTCAGCTTTTATAATGTTCTCACTGCTGGGACTGAGGCCAGACTGAGCTGAGCTCAGAGAGGACTCTAGGAGGGAGAATAGGCCTAAATCTACTATTCTATCTATTTATTTATATATGCACACACAAAACACATACAAGAGAAAAATGATCAAATACAGATAAAAGAGCACTAAGGTGCTGCTTATTTCAAAAGAAATTTCTTCCAGCAGACCTGCGACTGGAAAGTTGGTTGAGAAATGTAGACACAGTATGTATAAAAAGTTATAGAAACATAAAATAGACTAGAATACATAAATAACTCATACATAAAATATACCTAACTTTACAATAAACCAAAGTAGGTACATAATTATATACAACATAAATATCAATAATAAACATAATAAATGCTCTTTGACTTGTTTCTTGAATTGGTAGACAGTTTTAGAATCACGGATTTAGGTGGAAGTGAGTTCCACAATTATTTGTATCAAAAAGAAACTATTCAGAATCGAAACAAGACAGAATTTTACAAATTCGTTCAAAATTAAGAAAGTTAGAAACCTTTCAAATCTTGTGGAAGGGGAAACTGTCAAGTAATAGAAAAAGGATGCACACATCGAAGTATGACATCACCGCCATTATGGTACGCGCGTCCAAAAGAGATAGCGAGATGTCCCCATCACGCTCCCACTCTTCCTTATACCAATATTTGAAATGTTAATTGCTGCATCTTGATGCCATTTTCAGAAAAAGATTTACAATCAGTGTTAATTTGTTGTTTCATATAAAATTAATCTGCCTCAATCTGCACCTTTTCCCAACTATGTTGGGGTCGGCTTCCAATCTAACCGGATACAGCTGAATACCAGTATTTTACATGGAGCTACTGCCTATCTGATATCCACAACCCAGTTACGGGGTAATCGATACCCCTTGGTAAGACTGGTTTTATTTTTATTTTTTAAAGAACGTTGCCCCACACTAGGAATTACTCCTGTATCGTGGGTGCGTTCATAAACATGTATACTCACATACACAAGACACACAGACCCGGAACAACTATCTGTAGGTCATACAAATATTTGTTCCGTGCGGGGATCGAACCCGCGACACGCAGCGCAGCAGCCGAACGCTCAACCACTGCGCCAACCGTGGAACCGTGACCGTCGTCGGTTGTCAGACTTTCGGGCTTCTGACGACCCGTAACGACTGTCAAAGATTGACAGCCGGGATCAACGGCTTATCGTGCTTTCCGAGGCACGGAGGAGTCTCGGTATGTAAAGATGGTCACCCATCCATGGACCAACCCCGGTAAGCGTAGCTTAACCTGATGGATCGACCCGTGCGGCTGTCATTACTTTAGCCACGAGCTCCTCTCATTGTTTCACATAAAATATTGTACAAAAATAAACGCTTACTGACTGATATATCAACGCACAGCCTAGTCCCCCCCTAGCCCGCTGGTCCTAGAGACGCGGAATTTGGAGGGTCTTTTTTGTGAACAGTAGGTATGCACTAGGAAAAGGTTTTTTGAAATTCAACCCTTGACGGGTCAAGGGGTTGGAAGTTTGTAACGGGGGGAGGTACTAATTCGACGCGGGTGAAGCCGTTGGCAGAAGCTAGTTTTCTATAAATAAGGCCAATGAGGACAGCGTATCCCCCCTTTTTTTTGTGGGCTGGGAAATTATCCAATGGCACCTCCCGCTCTAGGGTGGGGCGGAAGGGCGTGTCAGACTCTTACTGACTTAAACCCACCCCTGTTCCTCCCTGCCCTGAATGCCAAGGGGCGAGGTAACTCTTTCGAATTTATCTCAACCCCCGGGCAGGCATTGGCCATGACGGGCCCCGTCCTGTTTGCTGACAACTTTTACAACTTTTTGAGGCGCGCGTGGAACACTACGCGCCGTCGACCAGGCCCGGTGCTGATCGGACGGCGAGTCACCACTACTCGCCGTCCGCGCAGCGTATCCCCCTCACGGGTTACAAAACTAATGACGCTGTACCAATCTAAATATTATTCCTACAAAAGATGCAGCCAGAAGGCGGTTATGTGACGATTTGCGTGGTGAAGATGAACCATTGAAAGCACTGTCGTATAAACTCAGTAGGTTAATGATAATGGTATTAGGACTTGATCGAACTGAGGAAAAATTTCTGAATTAAAAATTAATCAACGAAGAAGATTCCCATTGGCTTGGCCTAATCCCTGCATCGTCTTTAAAGGCGCCCCTTGGCACAGGCAACTGAAGGAGCAAGGGTGGGTTTTAGTCTGTAAAAGTCTGACATGCCCTCCCGCTCCACCCAGAGCGGGTGGAGAGGGAGCGGGAAAAAAAAGGTGGGTTATTCTTGGGATGCTTAGCTGCATGTTAGATAATGTTTTTAGAAAACCACTTGGACTTAAAAGTGTACTTTACTTGTGTGTTTTTGTTGCTGCACTCTGGGAGTACCGTCAGAAGTCATCATTCTCCTGCCCTTATCCCAATTTATTTGGGGTCGGCGCAACATGTCTTTTTCTTCCATAGTCCTCTATTAGTCGTCATCTCTGTAGTCACCCCCTTTTTACCCATATCCTCTTTCACACAGTCCAACCATCGTTTCTTTGGCCTTCCCCTACTCTTATAGCTATCCACATCCATACACAAGACTTTCCTCACGACATTTTCTTCATTCGTCCGCATCACATGCCCATACCACGACAACCGACTTCCACACAACTTAGTACCGTCAGAAGTGAAAACAAAAAACTTGAACAAAAATGCTCAACGCGCCTCGCGATCCGCTACGTGTGCTACAACGCTAGCGCGCGATTTCAATTGTTTTTTCCCATCTCAAAACTGCCTAACACGCCTAAAGAAGTTTTCAATTCAATTATTATCTGTGTCTAATTATTCTGCACAGACACAATACAACAGCGTCAAACAAAAGGTAAAAGAAAATAGTAGTACACAAAGATTAATAAAGTTAAAATTGGGCTTAAACTTTTTTTAGAAACTTCAAGCCAACACGGGCTGTAAAAAGTTTAGAATTTGTGAAAATTTGTTAAGTAATTTACTGCAACTAATATGTACTATGAATTAATTAGACCGGAGGGCCTGCTTTTACCTTGGACAAAAGATAAGCATTGCCACACAACGTGTCAATGCCAGTCTTTTGGGTACATTACCAGTCGACAGGGATGCGGAGAAATCTTTCGATGCCATATTTTAGATTATTTTTAGAAGGGCTCGTGGCTATATATAACAGCCGCACGGGTCGATACATCAGGTTAAGCTACGCTTGCCGGGGTTGGTCCATGGATGGGTGACCATCTTTACATACCGAGACTCCTCCGTGCCTCGGAAAGCACGTTATGTCGTTGGTCCTGGCTGTCAATCGTGGATCTTTGACAGTCGTTACGGGTCGTCAGAAGCCCGAAAGTCTGACATCCAGTCTTACCAAGGGGTATCGTATTACCCAGTAACTGGGTTGTGGAGGTCAGATAGGCAGTCGCTCCATGTAAAATACTGGTATTAAGCTGCATCCGGTTAGACTGGAAGCCGACCCCAAGATAGTTGGGAAAAGGCTAGACAGATTGATTTTAGATTATTTTTAGTTTTCATTTGTTAAAAGTTATTTGTGGTTTTAAGTGTATTTATAGTTAGTGTTATGATAGATACGAGACACCCAATAAATTCGCGACGTATGCAAAGTAAAATGTCAGTAACCTGTAATAATCCATGCATATGATATTCAAATTCTAGAACAAATGAATGTCATTGCCCTCTAACAAGCTAATTTAATACATCACTAATTGGATTACTTTGTAAGTATTTTTTAATCGGATATTCGTAAAACCACAAAAAACATATTGATTCTTTATGTTTTTTTAAGAAAATCGTCATAATTGGATGATTTGAAAGCAATTAAGCGTTTTATGTTATCTTTGAATGACTAATCTGTATGTTCTTAGATTTTAATATGTTTTTTTTAGTTGCGTAATTAATAAAAATCTATTTTTTTTTGTTATTTCATTTATTATCGCGTATTTTATGGCCACAAAGTGTTTGTGGATACTTTCGATGGATGCGAGACGCACAGGACCGGTCGTTTGTGGCGACAGTTGGGGGAGGCCTATGTCCAGCAGTGGACGTCTTTCGGCTGAAATAATGACTGTCAGATAATGGAGAGCGTAAACAGGATCATGAAGTATGATATTTTACACTAAGGACGGATTTTTACAACATTTTCTCTCTCAGGAGCCATGACCACAGGTAGCTTGGGTACTATTACTGATAACGGTGGGCTACTATTTTTTTTTTTAATGGTTTCTATGTGTATAGGTTAATATTTAAAAGTAAAAAAAAAAAAATTTTTTAAACGTCGCTTCACACTACTATAATTGTGTTCAGGGGTTGAGGATAAATTCGAAACAGTGTTACCTCGCCCCTGGGCACTCAGGGCAGGAAGGAACAGGGGTGGGTTTTAGTCAGTAACAGTCTGACACGCCCTCCCGCTCCGCCCTAGAGCGGGAGAAGTCATTGGATGATTTCCCAGCCCACAAAAAAAAAAAAAACACTAAAATTACTCCTGTATCGTGGGTGCGTTCACAAACATATAAACTCATATACACAAGACACCCAGACCCGGAACAACTATCTGTAGGCCATACAAATATTCATTACATGAGGGAATCGAACCCGCGACACGCAGCGCAGCACCCGTGTCGTCGATATGTGAAATAAAATAAATGGAACAATAAATTAAGGTCATCGTAATGAAACGAGTTTACAAAGATTAAAAATATACTAACCTAAAGTCTTCATCAAAATTTACTAGAAGACAAGTCTAGATCTGATTCTAGAATCAGTTGCAATCCGTCTAAACACTAACGAGTGAAACTAAAGCTCACCTACAGATCAGTGATAGCAGTTTGCCTGCAGTAAGTTGGAGACAAGATAAGTCAATCAGCGAGGCGTGAGGTTCATGCCCAAGTAGTACCTGTAAATTAGAATGCTCTTTCAATTTACCCCAGTATCCTAAATTTAACGACTGATTTTACCAGAGTTCCCCAGAAGGAGGGTAATTTTTTTTGAGACTAAATGTCATGTCTATTTCTTTGGCACGCTCTTTTGTAGTTTAAACAGCTGGATGGATTTCAAGGTATCTTTCCACAAAAAATAATATAAAAACATACTTAATACATATATCGTTTTGTTTACGAACCGTAACGTCTTGTCAAGAATTTAAAGTAAGCTCTAATGTCTTGACATGACGTTACAGTTCGTAAGCAAAACGATCCGGAAACAAAAACCCAGTAATTAAAATAAAACTTCTTATGAGAGAAATAGAAAAGCACACTGCACACATATACAAACAGAAAGTGATTCTTCTTCACCGGACCCAATTAAAAGCCATTCAAGGATACACAATCAACAAAATCTACATAAACGATTGTAAGTAAGTAGTTACGAACTAGGAGTCGTAGGCTACGAGTCGTACTGGTCCAATGTTAACCGAGACCACTTATTTTCAGTGCCGGATTTGGCCGGCGTGGGGCCTGTAGCAAATTCTACTAAGGGGCCCCCTATATGCACTTAAATAGACAACGAATTAAAATTTCTTTCAATTATTTTTCTCACAGGCCGCGGGGGGGCCTTATGTAGCATTGGCCTGATTGAAGGAGTCACCGCGGTCCTGATACTGGCAACTGAAGAAAGACGGGTGGGTTTTAGTCAGTAAGAGTCTGACATGCCACTGCTCTCACTCCACCCAGAGCGGGAGAAGTTATTTGATGATATTCCACCCAAAAAAAACTGTAGCAATTAGCCTATAGGCAGATGCCTAGGGGTAGCGGATAAATTCGTAACAGAGTTATCGCTCCCCTGGGCACTCAGGTAGGGAAGGAACAGGGGTAGGTTTTTCTCCACCTAGAGCGTTGGATGTCATTGGATGATTTCCCACCCAAAAAAAAAAGCCTATAGGCAGAAGCCGACATTGTCTTTATGGGTAATCCAGAATTGATTCGATTTTATGTGTTATAGGTTCTTGATTGGTTTTTATAAGTCCAACCGGGCCCCCCCAAATACGCGGGGCCCGTAGCATATGCTACTCTTGCAACGTGGCTAATCCGGCCCTGCTTTTTTCAATGTTAACTAAGAGACCGCTTATATTAAGTGGGGCTACATAATATGTGCATTAGATACCGATAATTTATAGAAAGCCGCAGAGGAGATAAGATAAGAGCAAGATCGGATGATATTTATTAGTGCAAGGTAGTGTAAGGTGGTACTGTGTTTAGGATACACATTGTAGAAGCTGCATTGTGTCACCGGATTCTACAATTGGCTCCTGTAATACAGTTTATACCTAACTCAAGAACCAGGAAATTTAATTTAAGTATGTACCTAACAAAAAATATAAATTGTTTTTATATTTTTGTAGAATCCGTTATTTACAAAAAGTTTCGTAAATAAAAGACGACACGGTTGGCGCAGTGGTTGAGCGTTCAGCTCAGCTGCGCTGCGTGTTGCGGGTTCGATTCCTCCACGGAACAAATATTTGTATGGCCTACCCCTGCTTCTTTTAGGTTTTTAGCATTGACATGGTAATTTTAAATTGGAATGAAAAATATAATTAAATGAAAGCCACATAATTTCATAAGATAAATAGTTCAAATAGTTGCTGTATAAATGATATAATAATATACAATATATAGAACTATTGTTTATTTTGATATATACCGGGCACGTTTTTCGTTTTACTATAATTTTATTCTACCAATTTTAAAATGTAACCTAATCCCATCATAAGTTGTGACAGCTGAGTTCTTCCAATTTTACCGGTTTATGTCGTCTGTTAAATTGACGTAAATAATGTTCTGTGATCGTCATTCAATGTGAATATTTGTGAATGTCACGCCTTGTTAATTGTTATTGCCGAATTTTCGTGATTTAGTTGTATTTGTTACTGTTTTAAAAATAAAATAAAATATTTAATAAAATTGTGTTTGACATAAAATGTTTTGCATTCGTGCTTCGACGTGCCTCTTTTTTTCTAATACTTTTGTGAATGGAGTATAAAAGGAGAATATGTGTTACCTTTAAAGTGGAATACCTAGTATAGTATGCGAATTGCATATAAAATTAAAATATTCTACTTTTAACCGACTGTCGAAAAAGGAGGAGGTTCTATTTTCGACTGTATGTATGTTTTTTTTTTTATGTATGTCCGCCGATTTCTCCGTCAGTTGTGGACCGATTTTCAAAATTCGTTTTTCAACCGAAAGAATATACTCCCGAGGTGCTCCCATATAAATTTTATCCAAATTGCTTCAGCGCGTTTTGAGAAACTGAACAAAAACGAAAAATACGTATACCTCGATGACGTTTTGGTGTTCTCCAAATGTTTAAATTTCACGTTACATGTTAATGGGGTTGTTAGTTCTGGGGTGTAACAACTAAAAAGTGAAAAATAAAAAACTTTTTTACAAAAAAAAAAAAACAATCGACTTCCAAAAAAAAAATACACTAAAAATTAAAAGATAACTTTAATTTCGGCAGTCGGTGTCAAATAACGAAGAAGTAAAATACAAACACCGTCGATTTAGATAGTTTTTTTTTATTAAATAAGGACTAAAATTAATTTAAGTAGCCTTTACCCAACTATGTTTGGTCGAATTCCTGTCTAACCAGATGCAGCTGTATGTTACATGGAGTTACTGCCTATCTGATCTCCACAACCCAGTAACTGGGGAACACGATACCCCTTGGCAAGACTGGTGTCAGATAGTGTTTTTAAATTAGAATGAAACACGAAAATAATGTGCAGCCATCATAGTAAAATAATTATATAACGAAAAGTATTGAATTGTTTTGCAGGAAATTTACATTTCACGACTTTGAAATCCAAAAATCTTATCATAATAATTAGGTTTTTATTAAGATGTTTTTTTTGAAGTTATACTTCTTTAGGCACATTATGAAAAAATGATCGAAATGATGAGAGTGAAATTTTAAGATGCGCGCGCATCACTGTCACACAAAATTCACAGGTTGAAGTTAGCTAGAACCAACACCCTGAAGTTAGCTATGGTCTGTGGTTCATGAAGAATGATTGTTTTCCTTTTGTAAACTTTGTGACAGTTTGGTTTTTAATCTTGTTACGCCAAAGAAGTATAATTTTTTACGTGCGTGATAAGTACACACACACTTTTTATGTTATAAATAATAAATCGGCTTCTGATGTTCAGTTTATAACAACATGTCTTAGGTTAAGACAACCTAGAACTAACTTATCTTCTTTGAATTTAAATTAAGTACTTATATTGATAAAATTTACAAGAAATCTGGGTTGTAGAAGTCAGATGCCAGTCGCTCCATGTAAAATACTGGTATTCAGCTGCATTCGGTTTGACTGAAAGCCGACCTCAAGATAGTTGGGAAAAGGCTAGGTAGATTGATTGAATGATAAAATTGATAAGAGATCGTATATTATAATTTATCTATAAACGTGGTTTCTAATGCTAGTTTTAATAACCTCGATGACTCATTGATGACGTGATCGCAAGGGGGTCAACTGAGCGTGGAGCCAGTGGAGCCCTGGGTTGTGTCACTAAGCCCGCAAAAATGTTATTAAGTTTTTCATTACGTTTTTATCAGTGGTAGCTCGGAGTCTCGATTTATAAGTCCTAATAAAGGCAATAAGATCGCATCCATTTATCTTTATCAGTCTAGTCTTTTCCAAACTACCTTGTAGTCGGCTTCCAGTCTAATCGGATGCAGCCGAATACCAGTAAGCTCCATTCATGGGACTTACCTCTATATTCCAGTCACTCACACTCACAGACATGAAAGGGCTGTTCTCGTTTTTTTTTTGTCTTATGTCTTATCTGTTTTCCAATTTTTTAACTTCTGATGTAACATTTTATGTGAATAACTAGCGTGAGAATCCTGGTATTTATAGCACAAGTGAAACCTTTCTTTGGGTACCAGAATTCGACACAAACACTAATGAGACCTATATATGTATCTGGTGATCTGGTTTCCGCATTCAGTCCATTCTGGACCATTGTGCGTGAAAACTAATGACACCATTGTTAGTCTATCTGCTAGGCCTTTTCCCAACTATCTTGGGGTCGGCTTCCAATCTAACCGGATGCAGCTGAATACCAGTATTTTACATGGAGCGACTGCCTATCTGACCTCCACAACCCAGTAACTGGGTAATACGATACCCCTTGGTAAGACTGGTTGAGCTATCGAGCTTCTGACGACCTGTAACGACTGTCAAAGATCAATGATTGACAGCCGGGATCAACGGTTTAACGTGCTTTCCGAGGGACGGAGGAGTCTCGGTATGTAGAGCCCACCCATGGACCAACCCCGGCAAGCGTAAGTACCTGATCCTGACCTTAACCTGATGGAATGACCAGTGTGGCTGTTATTACTTTAGCCACGGGCTCGACCATTGTTAGTCTATATTTCTATATTATTATGTTTTTTGTTCTTTGTGTTAAAGTTTTTCGTGTTTGATTTTACAGCATAATTAGTCCAATGAGCAATTTATTTATTTATTTCTAACTCAGCGCCACTTCAAATGGTCAAATTGACAGTAGAGCTGATTATTTTGTCATCGAGGATTTAAACGTTGTCATAGCAAACGAGTCGAGTGGAGGTCCTTCAAAGTGTCTTGGAAATAAGGGCCGTCAGGCCCCGCGCGCCTCACGTCGGGGACGCAACAATAGGTTTTTAATTGTGGCTGTTATTCTTGAGCCTGACGGATTAAACATTATTTGCAAAATGTTATGATATGACGAGTGAGGTAGGTCGAATGCGGTAAAGATTATGTGACTGTAATGTTTACAGGACAAACCTGGCCAGAAATCGCCCGAGACAGAGAGGTTTGGAGGGAGAAAGGGGAAAGCCTTTGCACAGCAGTGGGACACAATGTAGGCTAGAAAAAAAAATGAGTGATGTTATGATATATTATGTTTTGTTAAAAATATCGTGACGTTGTCGTGCCGTAGATATTAAAATGCTCTACGAATCGCTCGTCTTCCATAAAGGAATTAGTTACGCTTTTGACTATTGTATTGTGTTCGAAATTCAAATGATTAGGGGCGGCGTGACAACCGACTTTTGGGTTCCAAGATTATACGTTGAAGAATTTAATTCATACATAATTATTATTTAGAAAAAATGTTCAAGTGTATTCTATTTCTTGTTCAGTTTGTTAATGTGTACCGAAATTGAATTCTTTGTGATTGTTATAGTGTAACGAAATGTGAACGCAAAAATATAGCTACAGGTTTAGTAATATTTGGAATGGAGCTTCTAAGTAGTTGAAAGTTTTTGCCATACCTAATATAGTACGAATTGATATTCCTACAGTGACACGACCCTTTTTTTTTGGGGGGTGGGAAATTATCCAATGACTTCTGACATCCAGTGACCCGTCCTCCCGCTCTGGGTGGGGCGGGAGGGCGTGTCAGACTCTTACTGACTAAAACCCACCCCTGTTCCTTCCCTGCCTGAGTACCCAGGGGTGCGGTAACTTATTTTCAGAATTTATCCGCTACCCCTAGGCATGCAGGCACCGGCCACGACGGGCCCCGTCAGTGGTGGCTGACAACATCTCTTTGAGGCGCGCGTGGAACACTACGCGCCGTCGACTCACGGGCCTGGTGCTGATCGGACGGCGAGCTACCCATTGCTCGCCGTCCGCAGACCTGTCCTGCGCCCAGTACCTCTCCTGCGGTGGTAGCGGCCGGGACCGTGAGGGCCACTCCGTTGAGCTTCCCTCACGCGTCCCGCCTCCGCCTTCGCGAGCATTACTGCTTCGCAGAAGGCGGAGACTGCCTCCCATTCCCTCTCGCTCCGTACCATGGCCTGAACCAGGGCCGGGACCGAGAAGTCGCCGCCACCTATCGCATCCACGAGGACATGGCGGTGCTCCGCCCAAGCGGGGCAGACCTCCACCGTATGCTCCACCGTGTCCTCTGGGCGATCCACACAGTGGTAACACCCGGGCGTTTCCTCCCGCCCGATCTGATGCAGGAACCTCCCGAAACAACCGTGTCCGGTGAGGACCTGCGTCAGGCGGAAGGTGAGGACGCCGTGACGCCTCTCCAGCCACTCGTGACACGACCCTTGGCTCTTTACACTCGCAGCTTATCATAATCTATAGTTACGTATTAGAGATTGAGAAATTATGTTCGACTACATATTTCTTATAACCATAATTCCACTCATAGAGTAAGATCTATTTTCTTAATCAGTAAAATTTGTGGGATTATTTATATATTTAGTATTTATTTTGAACGTACGTATACCACTTTTTTATTTTTTTTTTGGGGTGGGAAATCATCCTATGACTTCTTCCGCTCTAGGGTGGAGCGGAAGGGTGTGTCAGACTCTTACTGACTAAAACCCACCCCTGTTCCTCCCTGCCCTGAGTGCCCAGGGGCGAGGTAACTCTTTCGAATTTATCCTCAACCCCCGGGCAGGCATCGGCCGTGGCAGGCCCCGTCCTTTGCTGACAACTCTTTGAGGCGCGCGTGGAACACTACGCGCCGTCGACTCTCGGGCCTGGTGCTGATCGGACGGCGAGTTACCCACTACTCGCCGTCCGCAGGCCCGGCGTACGCATACCACTTCAGTTTGCTAATTCTGCAAGCTATGTCGGTTACTCCGGTTCTTTTCCGGACAACTTCATTCCTGATTTTAACCTTCAAAGAAACTTCTAACATAGCCCGTGGCAGTGGGCTGGTCATGTTTGTCGAAGGACCGATGACCGATGGAGCAGACGAGTCCTGGAGTGGAGACCACGTATCAGCAAGCGTAGTGTGGGACTCCCCCCAGTTAGATGTAAGGCGCAGTTATAGGACTTTTAATGATTTTTATTTGAACATCACGTTTAAACGACTAGTCTTTTTTATTTGAAAAAAATATGTGTTACTCTAAACTATTTCCATCGTAATTTGATCTGAAAATATTTAAAATTATATTTTTATAACATTATGTAATTAATTTGTAAAGTTATGCCTAACGCGCATTAAAAATTGAGAATCACGCAAAAACTATAAAGCGTATTTTTATGAAACCTTCACCATTTTAAAGATCATTTAATTATTTATAATTTAGTCTGTGTGTTTTAGTGTAATACTTGTTGTTTTATGTGTAATAAATTAATAATGCGTCTAATTTCGGACAGCGCTCCTTGATAGGCGTTACGTGAGCTCAGCGCAGAACACGCAAGCTAACCACTAAAGGTCATCGGCAGCTAATAGTGTCTTAAGAAGGTGGCTGGGATAGACTGGATGCGGAAGGCGGAGGACAGGGTGTTGTGGCGCAGCCTGGGAGAGGCCTATGTCCAGCAGTGGACTGCGATAGGCTGAGTTGATTGATTGATTGTACGCATACCTTCTAATTCGGGCCGACGACGGCCAATTTACCGGTATCAGTCGCTAGCTACGTAATATACATTATTCACTTTTCTTAAAGTTTGAGTGCAGATTATTATGTCTAATTTGAAGAAAATTGTTAATAAATCATAATTAAATCATATTTTAAACATTTTTTTTAAACATCGTGAGGAAATCGACATGTTCTAGAACCAAAAATTCGAAGACATAACATCCACCAAGTGAGATTTGCATATCGATTTAATAACGGAACGGATAACGGCCCACACCCTCTCACAGAGAAGAGGCCTGTGCCACAGCAGTGGGACTTTTAATTTTATCATTATCATCATCAGCCTTTTATTCGTGGTCTGAGTGTGGCCTGCGGGCAACAGACTTGGGGAGTCTGTTGCCCGAACGGTGAAAGGCCTGAGACGACGCGACGGCGCGCTGTGTTCCGCGCACGCCTCTTTAGAGGAATCGCGGCCGTGTGCGGCTGCATAGGGTGACGAGGTCCGCATGAAGTTATGCGGACCAATACCTGGCTGGGGGAGCGTGATGAAATGCGCAAGTACTCCAGCACCCCGGCCCAAAGGTTGCTGCAGAACACCGTGCGGTTTTAGTCAGTAAGAATCTGGCAGACCCCTGCGTCCACCCCGGGGCGGAGGAACTCCATGAGGATTTCCACACGTAAAAAAAAGGCTGTGTCAAACTCTTACTGACTAAAACTCTCCAGTGATCCTTCAGTTGCCTGTACCTGGACCGCGGTGAATCTTCCAAACAATTCTCCATTTTAAAGATCATTTATAATTTAGTCTAAGTGTTTCAGTTTAATACCTGTTGTTTTATGTATAATCCAAAATCAAATGTCATTTATTCTTTTTTCACAATTGGGTAACTTAAAAATTAGGATTGTTTGTAACTAATGCAAATAATATTTTACCATTGTAAGAGACTGGTGCCTGAAGTAGGTTTATGAACAAAACCTGTGTTACAGGTCACCAGGGCTCCCCCATAGCAAAAAGTTAGTTAATTTTATAACTTGTGTGAGTAACAACATAACAAGTGAAAAAATAAAAAAAATAAAAATATTGAACAAAGATTAAAACACACGTAAAATATAAAAAAGAAGCAAAAACAAAAAAAAAAAAAAAAATAGGAAATTAAATAAAAAAATATATCTTTTTATATAACATTGCAGAAATGACAGTTGATGTGTAATGTAATGAGTAAAGTGTTGTGTCCTATGGGATGAGTATGTGAATGGTGTAGTGTACGAAAGCGAGTATGTTGTGAGGATATGCCATGATAGGTAGAGAAAGAAAGAAGTTTATTTAAGAACTGTCAACAGATTCTCAGTTGTTTGATAGTCAAGGCTTTTGAGGAACGTTTTAACTGTTTTATTTGCAATTACATTTAGTTTTAGGATAGATATTAAGGGTGACGTTTAATTTGTTATATAAAAACTGACCAAGAAAGCAAAAGAATCTCTGAGGGAGTGTAGATTTAAAATACGATGATGGACATACGCTTCCCTTACGCCGTTTGTTATTGTTAAGCTTGGCGTCAAACTATAGCTGGGAGTGTTGCTTAGCTACAATGAGGATGTATGCCTGTCTGACCGTAAGGATGTCCCATTCTTTGTATAATTCAACAGTTGGAGAACGATAAGGAAGACCAACACCAACCTTGAGTATTGCACGCTGCATATACAATAGTCAATTAATGACTGGCATAATGAAAAGTATACCATTTTAATAGTCTTCCGATCTGCTGTGTGTCTTACGGTTTTAAATATATATATAATTTTACGAAGCCTCGGTATAAGGGCATCAAAATGGAATATAAAATAATAATGCGTAGTAAATCAATAATGCGTCTAATTTTGGACATCGCTTCTTGATGGGCGAGTCCTAATACTGGGTGGACGTACGACGCGTTACGTGAGCTCAGCACAGAACACGCAAGGTAACCACTCAAGGTCATTGGCAGTTAATAGCGCCCTAAACAGTTACTAGTGTCCGCTCTATCATGATGAAAAGTGTTGGATGGGATAGCATATTATAATCATTAACTGCATTGATTTAGTAACAAAGTACTAGTAGAGCAGTGGCCCATTGGTAATAACCGCGACTTATGAGTTGTAGATCGTGGGATCAAACCTAGCCGGGGGCTTTACTTTGTGCAAATTATTTCATCACCATTGCTCTCAAAACTGTGAAGGAAAAAATGTTAAGGAACCCGACATGTCTTAGCCCAATCCTCAACGGGCCTACGGGGTAAGTTAAGGCCCATTCCCTCTCGCAGTGAGGAGGCCTGTTTCCCAACAGTGGGTACATTAAAAGGGTATTATGCTAACCTTTTTTTTTTAAGTAGAGCGGGAGGACGTGTCAGGCTCTTACTGAATAAAACCCACCCCTATTCCATGCTGCCCTGAGTGCCCAGGGGGGAAGTAACTCTGTTTCGAATTTATCCTCAACCCCCGGGAAGGCATCGACCATGACGGGCCCCGTCCTTATAGCTGACAACTCTTTGAGGCGCGCGTGGAACACTACGCGCCGTCGACTCTCGGGCCTAGTGCTGATCGGACGGCAAGCTACCCATTACTCGCCGTCCGCAGGCCCGGGTTTACGGTGGCCGGAGATCGTCTCGTGGTGCCGGAAGTCCCAGGCGTCTCCTGAGGCGGCTTCTGCTGAGGGCGTAAGGGCGACTCTGTTGTTGAGTCTCCCTCACCCATGCCGCCTCCCTCTTCGCGAGCATTACTGCTTCGCAGAAGGAGGAGATGGCTTCCCATTCCCTCTCGCTCCGTACCATGTCCTGAACCAGGGCAGGGCGCGAGAGGTCGCTGCCGCCTATCGCATCAACGAGGACACTGCGGGGCTCCGCCCAAGCGGGGCAGATCTCCACCGTATGCTCTATCTATGCTTATGTTATGCTATTGACATTTTAAAATCTTATATCGTAACATATTTTACTAAATTAACAAATTGCATTTTAAGTTGTTTTTAACCGACTTCAGAAAGGAGGAGGTTATCAATTTGGATGTAGGTATTTTTTTTTTTGACGCATCCAAGAGTGTTCCGATGACTTATTAACTTTTTTTAATTGTTTTTTTGTTCAAAAGGGTTCTATTCCGAAATGGTCCCATTTAAATTTCATATAGATCTGATGATGAGTTTCGGAGACAGACAACGGAACTCTTCAAAAAATGACAGCAAATCAACTGCGATTGCTGCGATCGTATGTCTATGGACTGTTAACACAATTTAATGGGGAACCAGAACTAATAAGTGAAAGATTAAAACTTTTTAACAAAAAAATAGAACCGACTTCTAAAAAAAGTGCAAAATAAGTTTAATTTCGGAAGTCGGTGTCAAAAAACGAAGACAAGTAAAAACCAGCAAACACAGTTCTATTTTTTTTTTGTTAAAAAGGTTTTTAAATGTTAAATTAATACAATTTAACATTTAAAAAACTTTTTATATTTATTTAGCCTGAAATATATGAATTTATTATTAAGAAAAAAATCTAAGATTGAAGTATTTAATTTAACAGCAAACCTAACGCATATTTCCAAGATAATCTTAAGTTAAGATAGCAAATATTTAGATCGTAAAACTTGATTTAAGTGTAATGTTAGCCATTACAGCAAAGTGTAATTAGCCGGTTTTAATAACTTAGATAGCGAACTTGAGATCAATCATTGTGAACTAGTTTAACTTAAACGTAACTTGAAAAGCTATTTTATTTATTTATTTATTTTAATCTTTATGAAAAAAGGTACAAAGGCGGAATTAATGCCTTTGGCATTCTCTACCAGTCAACCAAGGATGCTGAAGAGATTACATGGCTGGTGCATCGTTAATCGGTTGAAAACTCTATCAACATTTTAAAACTAGGTAATTTCCAAAGTTCTAAAATAGACACTCCTACATATGTAATGCCATAAATACCTATAAATTTAAATTATAATTATGAAGTAACAGAAAATAAGTAAACGATATGGCTCTGCTTCCTATCTAAGATAGTGAACTTGAGATCAATCATTGTGAACTAGTTTAACCTAAACCTAACTTGAAAAAATATTCGTGTAGGTTATAATTTGTGCTTTCTTTATAAATAATTCTGGCTTAGTTTTATTTAGTTGTTTTGTGGATCTATAACAGCATAAGTTATTAAGGTCGTGGTGAAAATTTCGGTACGTAATTGAAATTTGAAATTATATCTCTTACTTTGGTAACTTTAGATTTATTACAATGAAAATTAGACGAAATTCGCATTAGACGAATTTAGGTTTCCTAATAAAAGTATATAATGTTATTTAGATATTAGTTTAGTGTTTACAATCTGCTTTTACGATATTATAAATCAAGTTAGGTTAACTTAATAAAGTTATTAAATTAGACTAGTAGTTGAAATTGCCCCATATTTGCCCATAACCATTATCTAATAGGTTAACTGTAATTTTACGACAGTGCAACTTAACACAATACCTAGTGTTTGCAATCACAAAGTAAAAGTAGAGTAAGTTAAATAACACAACTTAAACAAAAAACTCACACATAACTGATACAAATATGAGCACTACACTTAAAATTAAACATTCCACTACCATATCAAAGGAAAAAAAATCAAAACAAAAAGTTTGCACTCGCCAACTTAACCCGTAAACTCAACTTAACTGTCACTTAAGTTAAAGAAACACAACACTTGTACATCACTGTCAACTTAGACAAAGTTTAAGAGTTATTGTTTATGTTATCTTCGAATTAAGTTACGATTTAAGTTGGAATTAAGATGCGGTAAGCAGCGGCGTGCGAGCTGCTCGGACGGCGAAGGCTGACTGGCCATAGCCATACAGCCTCAACTTGAGTAAGTAACTTAGCGATAAAGGCGAGCTCTCACTTGCGAAGATTATCTCCGTAACCTTTAGTATTCTGAGGTTTGATTTAATCTATGAAACTTTTCATAAAGCATTGTAATGGGTTGATATCGCTAAGTGGATATTTGGGGTTATGGACCTTTGTTAAAGATTCTATATTAGTATTTATTATTTCTTCTAGGCATTGTATTATTTTTGCATTGTTCTGTTTTTTTAAGAGCAGTGATGGTCCAGTGGTAACGGCCCTGACTTACGAGTTGTAAGTCGTGGGTTCAAACCCTGCCAGCCGCTTTACTTTGTATAATTTATTTCATTAACCCTGCTCTCAAAACAGTGAAGGAAAACATCGTAAGGAAACCGGCATGTCCTAGAACCAAAAATTCGAGGCTTGTGACATCCACCAACCCGCACTGGGCCCGTGTGGTGGATTACGGCTCATTCTCTCTCCTAGAGAGGAGGACTGATCAGTCCCAGCAGTGGGAACGTTATATGATTGATTATTCTTATGCTTTTTAATTGTTTTGTTTTTTAATTTGTCTTCTTACAATAGTTAATTAAGTGTTTTATATCATTAACAATAAGGATCTACAGTCTGCAAATAAATGCAAAACCGCTGACTGAAAAGTTGTGTGGGAATCGGTTGTCGTGGTATGGGCATGAGATGAGGAGGAATGAAGAAAATGTTGTGAGAAAAGTCTTGTGTATGGATGTGGATGGCTATAACAGTAGGGGGATATGGGTAAAAAGGGGGTGACTACAGTGTTGACGACTAATAGAGGAGTATGGAAGAAAAAAACATGTTGCGTCGACCCCAAATAAATTACGGGATGTGTAATTATGGGATAAGGGCAGGAGAATGATGATGAGTCTGCAAATAAATGATTATTATTGCTCAATATGAGCACATCAAAACAATACGCTCGTCTGTTTTCTGAAGAGGTCGACAGTGTTGTTTAATACTACGTCTTACCTGCACACAATTTTTCAGAATTTTTCTAAGTCCAAAAAAAAAACCGGCCAAGTGCGTGTCGCATTTTTAGGGTTCCGTGTCAAATGAGGAAAATCAAAATCGTCAATAGGAAGTTAAAAATTCTTCAGAACAAATTTTTGAAGACTAACTCCAATCGTTTGCCTGTAAGACCTGTGTGACAGGCGACGGATAGACAGACGGACTGACGGACACGTGAGTGACAATAATATTAATAGGTTCCGTACCCGAAAAATATCCGGAGACATATAAAGTAATCATTTATTTCAAGTTAGAAAACTCATTGTGTTAGTAACACTTTCCTTTTTTTTTTTGTGGGGTGGGAGATCATTCAATGACTTCTCCCGCTCTGGGTGGAGCGGAAGGGCGTGTCAGACTCTTACTGACTAAAACCCACCCCTGTTCCTTCCCTGCCCTGAATGCCCAGGGGCGAGGTAACTCTTTCGAATTTATCCTCAACCCCCGGGCAGGCATTGGCCATGACGGGCCCCGTCTTGTTTGCTGACAACTTTTTGAAGCGCGCGTGGAACACTGCACGCCATCGACTTTCGGGCCTGGTGCTAATCGGACGGCCAGTTACCCACTACTCGCCGTCCGCAGGCCCGGGTAGTAACACTTTCCTTACAAACTATGTTAGAAAAAAAAAAAAAAAAAGCCAAAACATTTAGTGTCAACGCTACTGTAAGGGTACAGGGCCAGCAGTGCCTAGGGTCGTAGATAAAGTTTGAAAGGGAGTCACCGCGACCCTTGGCACATGCAACTGAAGGAACAAAGGTGGGTTTTTAAAAAACTGACGCGCTCTCAGTCATTTGATGATTGACACCTTCCAAAAAAAAAAGTTTACAGGGCTAGCCGAAACCTTGCAACAGTGATTCAGAAACGCGCAGTCTAACCAGGCCCTGTAGACAAAGTAACATCGCTTCGTAGCGAAACGATATCTAAATTCGTCATCGTCTCTGAGATATCGATAAACATTTCCTAGCGTTAGCGTTCCTTCGTTATCTTTTTTGGCGATCACGATCGAGGCGAAGGCGAACTCTGAAAGCGCTGCTTGTCTACGCATTTGTATGGGATAAACACGATAGCAATATTCGTTTCTTTATGGTTTCGTTACGAATTATAACATTGTCTACCAACTTGCGATAACGATGTCGACAGTCGACTGGCCACGTGACTTAGCGCGGTTTATGTCAATCTCATATATCTCATTTTAGTCTTTTCTAACTTCGTTATCGTTTTTAAATTGTTACTTTGTCTAAGCCCCCTGCTCGCTATAACGATCAGTATGCTGTTTTTTTTTTTTTTTTTTTTTTTTTTTTTTTTTTTTTTTTTTTTTTTTTTAAAAAAACGTTGCCCCACACTAGGAATATTCCTGCATCGTGGGTGCGTTCACAAACATGTAAATTCACATACACAAGACACCCAGACCCGGAACAACTATCTGCAGGTCATACAAATATTTGTTCCGTGCGGGGATCGAACCCGCGACACGCAGCACAGCAGCCGAACGCTCAACCACTGCGCCAACCGTGTCGTCAAAAGTGTGAAGTGAAAGTATGCTGTTGGCGCTGTCCCGCACCCTACAAATAGTACGAACCAAGGACGCGCAGAACGCCCGCTTGGCCGCGAAGAAGCAGTCCACGCGAGCTTCTGCGAACATCCCTGATGCGCTGCAGTCGCGAAGTCAGAAACATGGGTGGGTTTTAGCCAGTAAAAGTCTGACAGGCCTCCCGCTCCAGCCAGAGCTGGTGAAGTCAACAGATGATTTCCCGCCCTCAAAAAAAAGCCGCATCAGTACCCTGAGCGCCGGCGCCGTATCGTCACAGCACAAATAATAATAATAATAATAAGCCCCCTAAACAACCACACGTCCTGATTGACCATCTAATCACGTAGGGGGCGGACACACGAATGCGAAATTACTGGCGTGGCTAACGTGGCTCTGGAAACCCATTAAAAATGGAGACTAGATCTAAGAAATTACGTATAGGACCGCTACCCGAGGGCAATCGTCGGGGCGCACCTGGGGCCGATGCTGGGTGTCACAGCATACGACCCATCGGCGGTGGGGGACTGAGCAGGCGGGTTCTCCCCGACAAAAATACTACAGCCGAACCGACAGACAGACTAGACAATAGGGATGATAGTAGAGCAGTTACATCTGCCCAGGATGTTTCGCAGGCGGCATCAGCTACTCAGCCTGCGACCACCAAGGCGGGAAAACCCAGAGTGCGAATGAAATGGACTAAAGATATGAATATATTCATCATGCGCACATACTTCTATATTACGAGACTTGAAGAGGACAAAACAATGTACTGCACACAATTATTTGATAAATTTACATTACAATACCCAGAAATGAAAGTTACAGAACAGAGAATAGCAGATCAAAGACGTGTTATTATTAGAAACAAGCTATTATCAGATGACACATTAAACAAAATTAAATCTGAAATAGCAGAAAAACTTCTAAAAGAAGAAGAAGAGAGTTTGAATTTTGCACAACAAATCAATACCTTGCAAATCACCCAATCACTCACACCTTGTAATCCTACCTTACAATACGAGACCAGTCCAGAGACTGAATATATTGATGATATATTAACCGCCAACACACCATACAGTAGTCAGTCAACCACACATAATGCCGCATTAATACAAACACAAACTATAGGCGACCCGTTAGTAGAGACATTAAATTATGAACTAGAAACAAATATGCTAAAATACAATGGAATAGATCCCACGTGTAGACCTTTATTGCCAAAAATGCGATCAACTCGTAAATTATCGGATATCATTAGCATATTTAACCAAAAAATTATCCCGTTAAAGCTTTCATCTCTGGAAAACTTATCCGATACACATTCACTAATCTATTGCATAGCTCTTTCAGTCTCTAAATACTTTAAATTAAAAATTAATATGGATAGGTCTACTTGTAAAACTAAAGTAACGAACAAGCCACCGTGGCAAGAAAGATTAGAAATGGACATAGATCTACTAAGAAAAGACATTAATAGATTAACACAATTTAAAAATGGTAACACGTCAACAAAACTTGAAAATAAAGTAAAACAAATTATTGCAAGAACTAAACACCACAGCTCACATGAAAATTTTAATAAAAGAATAGAAGATCACCTAGACACATTAAAACAAAAACTTCTAGTTAAAAGTCATAGGTTAGCAAGATACAAGAAAGCCAAAGAAAGAAAGAATAACAATAGACTTTTTACAATAAGCGAGAAACAATTCTATAGAAAGCTTAAAGGTAACGATACCACAGTCATAAATCCTCCATCACCAGATACCCTAAAAGATTTCTGGGAAAAAATCTGGTCAGACAGCGCTGAACATAATAAAGAAGCTGGATGGATAAAAGAAGAAATAGATAGATCAGAGACAATTGAAGAAATGCCATTTGAAGATATAGATACACTTGAAATAAATACAATTATAAATAGAACGCATAACTGGAAAGCCGCAGGAATAGATGGTATACATAATTTCTGGATAAAAAGACTACATGCACTACATAGAACATTAGCGGAACAAATCAATGACATTTTAAAAGGTAATCAAAATCTGCCAGAATTTCTCACTAAAGGAATCACATACATGATCCCAAAATCTAGCAGAACCCAGGATCCCTCACAATATAGACCAATAACTTGTCTCCCAACTATGTACAAAATCATCACATCTTGCATTACTAATAAAATTATTAAACACACTGAAAAGTACAACATTTTAACTGAAGAACAGAAAGGTTGTAGACGAGGGCATATGGGTTGCAAGGAACAATTAATTATTGATTCAACCCTTTTAAAACACGTTCAGAAAGCAAGAAAAAACTTATACATAGCATACATCGACTACAAAAAAGCTTTTGACAGTGTACCCCATTCATGGTTAATTGAAGTGCTAAATATTTATAAAATCAACCCATTACTAATAAATTTTCTTAAAAACACCATGGGATCTTGGAAAACTACACTTAAACTACAAACACCAACCACAAACTTAACCATAGACGGAATAGAAATTAAAAAGGGTATATTTCAAGGGGACTCGCTAAGCCCTCTATGGTTTTGTCTGGCCCTAAATCCACTCTCTCGCGCATTAACTGAATCTAGACTAGGTTTTGACATCAAGAACAATAGATCTCTATTACATCAAATAACACATTTACTTTATATGGATGATTTAAAGTTATACGCTAACAGAAATAAAGATTTACATGGTTTATTGGACATAACAACAGCATTTTCGAAAGATATTAGAATGGATTTTGGACTAGACAAATGCCGGAAACTTAATATAGAAAAGGGAAAGATTGTGGAAGGAAATTACTCAACAGATTCGGAAGAAGTAATAGAAGCAATGAGAAATGAAGAACTCTATAAATACTTAGGGTACAACCAAGCGCGACTATTAGAACACAAAACTATTAAAGATAAACTAAAACAAGAATATTATAAAAGAATTCATTCATTATGTAAAATGTACCTAGCCAGTAAAAATTTGTTTAAAGCTATAAATACGTATGCTATACCTATACTAACTTACTCTTTCGGCGTCATAAAATGGTCCAAAACAGAATTACATGTACTCGAAACTAAAACTAGGACAATTCTTACACAACATAGATATCACCACCCTAAGTCAGCAATCGAAAGAGTAATTTTGTCCAGAAAAGAAGGGGGCAGAGGATTAATTGAAATATCACATTTACACAAAAGACAAATCATAAACCTAAAACAATTTTTTATTAGGAAGAAAAATACCAGTAAATTACACAAAACAATCGTAGATATAGATAAAAAATATACACCGCTAGACCTTAGCGAAGATAATATTGAAACAATAGATAAAGCAAGACATATAGAAGAGATAAATAGAAAATGGAGACAGAAAGAACTACACGGCAGACATCCTAATGATTTATACCAAACACACATAGATAAGGAAGCTTCCAACAAATGGCTTGAATTAAGTGGACTGTTCCCAGAAACAGAAGGATTTATGCTAGCCATTCAAGACCAAGTCATTAACACAAAAAATTATAGAAAGTTTATAATAAAAGATAGTACAGTAAGAAGTGATTTATGCAGAAAATGTCACAGCAAACCTGAAACAATACAGCATATCACAGGAGCTTGTATGACACTAACACAGAACGACTATACTCATCGACATAATCAACTTGCTAACATCATACACCAAAAACTCGCCACTAAATTTAAACTCACGCAGGATCCATACACACCATATTATAAATATTCACCAAAAGCAGTTTTAGAAAATGAATCTTACAAAATATATTATGATCGCACTATAATTACAGATCACACTATTTATAACAATAGACCCGATATTACATTTGTGGATAAAGAAAACAAACACACGTACATAATAGATATAGCAGTCCCAAACACTAACAATGTACAAAAAACCATCACAGAAAAAATTAGGAAGTACACAGAGTTACAAGAGGAAATCACGAGAGTTTGGAAAATGAATAGAGTCACAATAGTTCCAATAGTAGTATCAACAACTGGTGTTATTCCGAAACAAATATTTAATAGTTTTAATGTACTCAATCTATCCAAATACACATACCTAACACTACAAAAAGCTGCCATATTAAACACTTGCCGAATAGTTAGAAAATTTTTACAACTAGATTTAGATAACAATGTCACTGCAGTACAAAGCAATTTACCATCTGAAAGAAATAACTAGGATCTCACCTTGGTTCACACCCGTGAGATTCTAGCAAATACCAGGTTTTAACCTGAGAAAAACGAAGTTTAAAAACATCATAATAATAAAAAAAAAAACAAAAAACCTGACTGTAAAAACAACTAAAAAGTTCCAAACAAGTCACTTTTCAAGAACTTTTTAGTTGTTTTTTACAGTCGGGTTTTTTGAAAATATTTTTTTTTTTAATATCTACATTATCGTCTGTTATATTTTTGGAATCGCTCCTCGAACCCTTTATTTCGATACCCCACTTAACATAGTTTGTAGACTTAAATTTTTTTCTTATTCACAATATTGTGTCTGGTTTTTTCATTTGTCGCCATATTGTATTTTGATTACTGTCATGTCTTTAATAGCACTCGCAAATCAATTGACATAGGAATTATCAAAATTCGCCCACGCCTTTCGTCTCTTAATCGCTACAAAGGAACAAATAACAATAATACACACATACATACATAGGCTGATAAACATTACCCTCCCTTGCGTCGCGCAGTTGGGTAAAAAGAAGGGCAGGTTGCACTAAATTAGTGCGCTTGTTGCTGATGACATTCCTCTTAAAGTTAACGTAGGTACTGTAGGACCCCAAGGCACCAGTACGGCCTGCAGGGATCCTGGGACGTTCTAGTAGTTTCAGGGTATAGGTCTCACTCGTTGGCAACGTGAAAGTGTGGTGTATGAGAGTGACTGGTTTACTTGTGCAGTGTTATAAAAGAAAGAGGATACTCGGAACTTTTATATTATAATTATAGAGAAAAATTATACATGGGCCCAGTTCGGTCAGGGCCGCAGAACTGCGCCCTAAAACAAATGTGATGCCTACACATTCAATATTCAAACGGCTCTTCAATAATCTTAAGAGCCAGCTGAAGGCCGGTACAGACCCGCTGAGTTTAGGCTGTGTCTACAATCGTCACAGTACCTAAAGTTTAAAAAGAAGTGCAGTTTGCACTAAATTAGTGCGCTTGTTGTCTATGACATTCCTCCTTAACTTAACGTACCTAAAATTTAAAGTAGTAGTAAATATTATATATGTAGATCTATATCATTCCTATCCCGTAACCATTCCCCATAACCAACTCTGCTCTAAGAAATTACTTTTGAAATGAGCAGCACTTTTGTGCTCTTCTATCTGTATTTCTTCTTTTAAGTGTTTTGTGTGTACATAAATAAATAAATATTTAATATACACCATAATAATCATTTCAGCCGAAAGACGTCCACTGCTGGATATATACCTTCCACAAGTGTCGCCACAATGACCGGTCCTGTGCGTCTCCCATCCATCATCGTCATCGGTCCACTTTGTTGGAGGCCTTCCAACGCTGCGTCTTCTGGTACGCGGTCGCCACTCCAGAATTTTTTGGCGTTTCGGGCTATGTCGGTAACCTTGGTTCTGTTGCGGATCTCATCTTTCCTGAATCGATCACGCAAGGAAACTCCGAGCGTAGCCCTTTGGGTGACTTTAAGCCTTCTGATGAGGCCCATTATGAGCGACCACGTTTCTGTTCCATATGTCATCACTGGAAACACGCACTGGTCATAGACTTTCGTCTTGAGACACTGTGGTATTTGGGACGAGAATCTCCCGAATGCCGCCCAGCCGAGTCGGACTCGATGATTGACATTCATTTTTTACATTCATTGTGCGTACAGCTAGGGAGTGGAATTCCCTACCGGAGTCTGTGTTTCCTGATAGCTTCAACCTGGGAGTCTTTAAGTCAAGAGTGAATAGGTTACTTCTAGGCAAGCGTGTTCCATCTTCGACCACATCATCGCTTACCATCAGGTGAGATGGTGGTCAAACGCGTGCCTATCAATAATAATAAAAAATGACCTCTTTCTCGAAGTTAGTTCAAAAAATTTCACTACACGATTATGGTTTTTTTGAATAGGAACGAAATAACGTATCTACATGGCGGTAATTTCGATGTATATAACACCCATATAATATTTATGCCAAATATTTTCAACTACAAAGGACTTGACGATGAGGTTGGCGCAGCTCGGCTGCTGCGCTGTGTGTCGCGGGTTCGATTTCCTAACGGAAAAAAATATTTATTGGATCTACATATAGTTTTTCCGGGTTTGGGTATCTAGTGTATGTGAGTTTACATGTTTGTAGAAGCACCCACGATACAGGAGTAATTCCTAATGTGGGACAAAGACCTTTATTTTTAATGATAGTTATTTTGAATCATGAGGGCTGATCTAAAGCCACGAAAACGTGTACTATGAAGGCATTTTCATTTGAAAAGGAGTATGTAAAGATCGTAACAGGTGGCGTTCTGTAGTTTCTTCTTAACCCCCTTGGGAACAAGCCGTAAGTATTATTAAACCCTTGTTCTCAAGAAGTCGGTCAACAAATCCCTGAAGTTTTGCTGACTGATTTCTACAGCAATCGAATTACTTATAAGCCACAGAGAGGAGGCCTGTGCCCCAGCAGTGGGGACATTAAAAGGCTGATGATGATGATGATAACATAGCATAATCAGCCTTTAATATCCCCACTGCTGGGACACAGGCCTCTCTGTAAGAGTTTGTGGGCCGTAATCCACCACGCGGGCCCAATGCGGGTGGGTGGATGTCACATGTCTTCGAAGTTTTTCAAATTTCCTCACGATGTATTGCTTCACCGTTTTGAGAGCAGTCGTGATGAAATAATTTACACAACGTGAAGCGCCTGCCTGGGTTTGAACCTACGACCTAAAATTTTTAAGTCGCGACTGTAACCTCTGGGCCACTACTGCTCAATTACTTAGTACTGAGGCAGATGTGAACCCGGCGCTGCTGGCTGGTTAGACTGTGTGTCAGGTGAGTAGTGGTCAAACGCGTGCCTATCAACAATTTAAAAAAAAAAACAGTAAAAACATAAGAAGACTTCGATATTTGAAGAGTAATTCGAATAATGAATTAAAATAGAAAAATTAGAAGTAATCGATTGTTTCGAGAGTGATTCCAGAGTAGCCTCGCAAAGAGGGCGCATGTTTGTATTAGCTAAAAATATAATAGTTTTACAGTACAGTTTCTATCTTTCATTTCTTACACTGGACACGTGTAACTGCTCAGTATTACACCTGTTACACGTAATCCTTTTTTTTTTGGGGGTGGGAATTCATTCAATGACCTCTTCCGCTCTGGGTGGAGCGGGAGGGCGTGACAGATTCTTACTGACTAAAATCCACCCCTGTTCCTGTCCTGCCTGACTGTCCAGGGGCGCGGTAACTCAGTTTCGAATTTATCCACGACCCCTGGGCAGGCTTCGGCCATAACGGACCCTGTCATATTGCTGACATCTCTGTGAGGCGCGCGTGGAACACTACGCGCCGTCGACTATGGGGCCTGGTCCTGATCGGACGGCGAGCTAATTACACGTACCCCTTAAGCCGTACTGTAGCGACATCTATGACGCCACATACGAACTAAACACAGAAATCCTGCATTGCGCAAGCAGTTCTCCGCATTAATAGGACATATACAACAGTTCAAAATCAACCAGAGTCCAGTTGCCCGGACCAGACACAACACCCGTCTGATCACAGGATCCTCCCTTTTCAATGGAGGTTTACGGGACTTTACACCCTGTTCCGCGTACCTCTAAACGACTATACACAACGGTACTTATGCAGTGAAATTATTGCCTAAGAATAATGATGAGGTATCCGTAAGGTGTGTAGCTAACTAATAAATCTGTGCCGTAGCTGTTCTCTAATGAGCTACGGTGACTGTGATGCAGTATTGGCAACGGCTCACTGCTTAAAGAGGGAACAGGGCCTGCGAGGAATTTACAAAATAGATATTTGAAGAAACTATTGCCATCGTGCTGATCAAGCCTTCCTCTGTAGAGTGCGAGAGGGACAGCTACAACTCGGACCGATTTTATCACAAAATTTTTGACGAGATCGACGTTTCGTATTCCCCTTTTTTCTCCTCGAAAACTGAGCCGATTCAATTGTTTTTGGCACCAAATTTTTAAGAAAGAGTATGTCTAGGCCCCTATTAAATGTTTTATGTTAAAACTTTTCTAATTTGTCTGGTAGTCTTTTAAGAACGGCGGTAAGAATAGGGCCATTTTTTGTCATTTTTGGAGGGTCATATTTTCTTTACTTATTAGTTGCTGAAAAAAAGGAAATGACAGGGACGTGTCTACAGCAGACCTTGACTTTATGAAAAAAAAAATGATTGCTATATAGGGGAATAAATTTGTATGGAGAATCGCAGCGCAGCCCCTGTTCCCTCTTAAGGCCCATACCTCACTCGCGTGACTAAATCTATATTAATATTATAAAGAGGAAAGATTTTTTTGTTTGTACCGAATAAGCTCCGAAACTACTGGACCGATTTTAAGCATTTATTCACCAATAGAAAGCTAAATTATCAGCGAGTAAAATAGGCTACTTTTTATGCCGGGAATAATAACAGTTCCCGCGGGATAGGTCACGGGAGCGAAGCCGCGGGCCAAAGTGCTAGTGTATGTTACACAACTCTCAACGGAGGATACCTCATCTAGTGACCGCTTGATTGCGTACGACTGTTTACATTTTATTGGTGACACGACTGTCACTGGTGTCCTAGTGAATTATTAGGCCTATTAGCATGGCATTGAAGAATTAAGAGTTAATGAGGATTCGAGCGTTCAGGACAAAAAACAACTATGATTGGCAATCCGTTCGCACGGGTACAAATTTTACACTTAAACCTTCCTCATGAATCACTTTATATGTATATTATATTGGTGCAAATCGCATGAAAATCCGTTCAGTAGTTTTTGAGTTTAACGCGTACAAATACGACGGGGGACTTTGTTTTATAATATTTAGTTAGGTACCTATAGCGACATACATAATAGGAAGTAGGATGCCATATTGCCCTCATTCAGCATCACATTTCCAACTCATGCAATGTCAACCGATTACCTCACTAAAAAACTTTTTTACACAAAATAGTCAAATAGTAAAAGTCGGTGTTTCTGGTTTTGTGTCTTCATTTTTTGACACCAACTTCCGAAATTAAAGAAGAAGAAGTCGTTTCTATTTTTTTGTAAAAAAGTTTTATTTTTCACTTTTTAGTTGTGGTTCCTCATGAAACTGTGTTAACAATTCGTAGATCGCAGTAATCACGGTTGATTTGCTGTCAATTTTTGAAGAGTTCCGTTGTTTGTCTCCGACATCCATCATCAGATCTATATGAAATTTAAATGGGACCATTTCGGAACAAACCTCTTTCGAACAAAAAAAGAATTTTGCAAATCCGTCAATATATGACGGAGTTATGCCCGAACATAAAGTTATTTGCACAGTTTTTGGAAGTCGGTTCCATTTTTTTGTAAAAAAGTTTTTTATGTAATATTTAGTTAGGTTTAGTGATATACATAATAGGAAGTAGGATGCCATATTGTCCTCATTCAGCATCACATTTCCAACTCATGCAATGTCAACCGATTTCCTCAAAAATTGTCCGTCATTAGTATAGAAACAACAGTTGACGAATCGTCATTATTCGTGTTATGTTGACCAATTCCAGGGCCTGGTTTGGTGTTGATTTTGTGATTGGTCAAAAATATTCAAAAATGGAATGTGAAATCAAAACATTGGACAATATCGAAGCAAAATTAAAATGAAAAGTCATTTATTCAAACTCTCGCTCTCACCCTGAGAGCCAGCACTTTTTTGAATGGCAATGTTCTATATAAAGACAGTGCCCGCCACCATTTCCTAGTGCTAAGTGCTTTATTGGTAAGCTGTTAACCTTTGAAGTTACCTATTTATTTAGTTGGTGAAGGGTCAAGTGAGACCTCTTAGGCACTGAAACTCACCTGAGTTTGACAAAAAAAAAAATTAAAATAAGTGAAAAAAAAAAATCGGCTGAGAACCCGGTTTGTCGTCGGGCTTCAATTCGACAACCCGGGTTTGTCCGCGGAGCCTAAGAGGTTAATGGGATTTTTTATGTTGTAGCATAACATTTCTTGTATAAGGATTTTTCACAGAATCCAAATCGGAATTTGTGCTCGGTTAGTGAAATTAGTTAAGTATATTACTTGGTTTAAATAAAACACAGAATCGAGGGCCATATCGCTGCAAAGCTAGATGAAATGCCTAACGTGAAATCGACTTTGAAACTCAATGATGACGATGAAATTGCGGACAGAAATAAATCTAATGCTTTATGGGTTCCAAGGCAATTTTCATATCAAAATACATTTATTAGAAAATTTCTATAATCGTTACTATAGTTAAATTAACAACAAAACAGTATAAATTACGATCTAAACAAAAACATACACGAATATCAACAATTTCTAACACTAATCTAATGAAAAACCTTCTATCGTTCCAAGCGCTGTTCTAATCGGAGGTACCAGGCGCGCAGAAAACCGAAGAGATAGCTCTAACGAAGTTGTGTTAACGTTCTAAATACACGCGATATCTATGCAAATGGGCGCCATCTGTGACGTGGAGTTATTACTGTGGTCTGATGTCGAAGCATCACTGGTCGTATAAATCTTAGTGTTTAAAGTTAGGAATAAGAAAAAGTTTGTCACGAGTTAAGGATATGTATATACATATATATATATTTGAATTTTCAAGTCAATGTATTGGCGAAATAACAAACGAGACTTAAGGAATCTACAAACATCTGAAGTAATAAAACTAATAAATTTAGATACAGATAGAGAATAGAGAATCAGCCATCAATTAAACTGCTGAAGAGTGACTGCGTCGGAAAGTAGAAGAGAAAAACAAACAGATTTTAGGAGAATGAAAGAAATAGTTGAAATCCGAAGGGAGCATTAATGCAAGAATGGATAAAAATAATCATGTTGTAAATTGGAAATTCAGCAAGGCTGCCGTGGGTGTCTGCCTGAACAACAATTTTAACGTGGGTATCCCTAAGTCTTACTGACTCATTAGTAGTACTGATCCATTAGTTCCGTTACCTAAGACGAACAGAGAACAGAGGAGTAACGATGAAAGTGCTTGAAACTAATCTTTGCCACACCAGAACAAAAAGAAAAGAAAAAAAAATAGAAATAGGTACAAATAAATGCTAGTATATATATATGGAAATATATATGTATGTACCTGCTCTATTTTAGAACTTTGGTAATTATAATTTTAACCGATTTCAAAAAGAAGGAGGTTATCAATTCGGATGTATGTTTTTTTTTTAATTTATGTTCGGGCATAACTCTTTCATATGTAAGACGGATTTGCAAAATTCTTTTTTTGTTCGAAAGGGGTTTATTCCGAAATGGTCCCATTTAAATTTCATATAGATCTGATGATGAGTTTTGGAAACAGACAACGGAACTCTTCACGAAATGACAGCAAATCAACTGCGATTGCTGCGATTGTATGTATGTAGTGTTCACACAATTTAATGGAGAACCACAATTAAAAAGTGAAAAATAAAAATAGAATGTCTTACGAGTAAGCATTCTCTACCATTTAACCCTCTGCCCGGGGGTGGAGGATAAATTCGAAAGAGTTACCTCGCCCCCGGGCACTCGAGGCAGGGAGGAACAGGGGTGGGTTTTAGTCAGTAAGAGTCTGACACACCCTTCCGCTCCACCCTAGAGCGGAAGAAGTCATTGGATGATACCCACCCCACAAAAAAAAAAAAAAAAAACCATTTAACCCTGGTTGGTGAAGAGATTACATGGCAGGTGCATCGTCAATGTTTTTGAACCGTTTTCCAAAAAAAATGCAAAATAACTTTAATTTCGGAAGTTGGTGTCAAAAAACGAAGACAAAAAACCAGAAACACGTTAAATGGTAGAGAATGCCTACTCGTAAGGCATTCTATACATAAAGTTTTAATAAATACTCAATACTCAATACTTTATTGCATTCCATATGTGTTAAATAGGTGGTACTGTCAGGCACAGCAAAGTAGAAGAGAGGAAGAGGGCTAAGTAGTTATTCAATTACGCAATATAAATAAATAATCCCTTACGCACCAACCACCGTTTTAACATTATTGGCAATTTTTGAAAACGGTACTGCTTGCACCTACTAGGCTAGCACTTGACGCAACATAATTATACCTAACATTGTCACACAAACGCCGGTCCCGCTAGAGCAGTGGTTCCGAACCTGTGGTCCGCAAGAGCTAAAATATGGTCCGCAAGAGCTAAAATATGGTCCGCAAAAGGTCTACAAACAAACGTTCCACCTGAAAAGTAACATTTATGCGAACTGATTTTAAGTTTCTTTATGAATTGTTGTGTTTTCTATTACAATGCTCTTTACTTTTGATTTTAAAGAATAGGTGTGCTACACGTTTTGAATTTATGATATGTTTTTTTTTTAACATTCAAACTATTAAGTTTTTTCTGGAGTTCTGCAGGTGTATTCGCTAACTCAGTTGACATCAATTTGATAAGCACTTTGCACTACATACGTCAAAGCAGCAATATATCTCATAGTTGTCAACTGAGTTAGCGAATAGGCCGGCTGGTCCTTGCTAACAACAAAGAAACCAATGTGGTCTCCGGTCAAAAAAAGGTTGGGAGCCACTGTGCTAGAGCGAGTCGATTGAGTCTGTTGCTACGAGTATTTGCTGTAAACTCTAATCGTTTTACTCTGTTTAGTATTTACTTACTATCAAGTACTTATGGCGACTTACGGTTGGGCAGGGATGGAGTTGGTGTGTTAGGTTACCTGCAGTAACCGTGATTGCTAGGGACTTTCTGATATTGTGATTTCTGTTAGTTTTTTATTTGTATTGTCTGACCGAAGTTTCGGTTTAAGTTTTGGTAAAAAAAAACTGGTTTCGTCTGGAGTTTCTGTTTCGGTTAAAAAGTGGCCGAATATTCGGCTTGACCGACACTAGCGTCTTTGAGCTGAAGATTGTGATACGGCCTGAGCGAGACGGGAGTGCCTACAGCGCGGCTAGTGCAGGGCAGTATCGTTTAAAATAAAAACAGGTAAAAATGAAAAGATTTCGCCGGCCGGTGGAGTGTTGTCAACTTATAAAAATTTGCCATATTTATTGTTAAACTTCGCATATTTTATAAAAATAAAAAATCTATACCTAAGTTTTGGTTTTTAAGAGTTACATTTTTTTTACTATTTTTTCTAGTACGTATGTTAAACCAGGAATACGCTTTTATTGGATCGGATATGGTTTTTGTTACATGCTGTATATGCCTTGAAATTGAAATACATTCATTCATATGTACTAGAATGTATAGCACACTATATTGCAGACTTGTGAAACTATAGCTGGCGATCCACCTTACTTTCATTTACCTTCTGATTGCCATCAACATCTTCCGTGGCACTAGGCATCCTAATTTAGTCGTCACATCAGTGCCGGATTAAGTCAGCGTCTTCTTCTGCCTGTAACAAATTCTACCAAGGTCCCCCCTAAATCTTTGTAAAAAGATATGATCGTTAATATTACTTTCATTCAGTATCTGATTGGTGTTATTGGTGAATTCTGAAACACTAATATTGTCTGTGATAAAAAGTAAAATGCTTGGATGACAATAGACCCAGATGGCAGCTTAAAGAGATGGTCAAGTCAGGTGATTGAGCACCTGGCCTCGTCAGTCATAGACTGTAGAAAAGGGTTATTAACTATCTATAAAGCAGAGGGAAGAATCTATTCAGAAGACAGTTTTACTATTTTAATTTATACTGTGATTTCAATGTTAAATAAAAATTTCAATGTCAATGCTTGCAATTTCAAATAAATTGGGATAAGGGCAGGCGAATGATGACTGTGATTTCAATGTTGTTTTGCATAAAATCACTCACTGATTGGAAGAAGACATTGATTCTTGTAACACCGATGTTTCTTCCAAACAGATGAGTCAGAGCGTCAATTTTTTTGTAGACATTTTTTATGCCACTAAATTAATTCGTTTATTCATTTGTAAATACATATAAATTATATTTTTAAATATTTCAATGAAAAAATTAAAAAAACATATAAAAATATAAAAAATAGTATCCCACCGGTATCGGAAACAGGGTCCAAGCTACCGGCGGTCAGGGCTCCAGAGAGAGGAACCGCCTGACAATGCGAGCCGTGTCCAGGAGTACTGCTTTCTGAATCAAGCCCTTGATCTAGCCGCCTAACGAAAGCCTCCTGTAGTATTGGTCGAGGCTCGTGGTTATTAAGCCATTGGCTGACACGACTATCGGTACAAGGATCGCTGAGTCCACATCCCACATGTCGACAACCTCGCGAGCCAAGTCAATATACTTGAATTGTTTGTCTTTCTCGGCTTTCACGAGGTTCTCGTCATGTGGGACGGTAATGTCAACAATCATTGCACGCCTCTCGATTCGGTCCACCACCACTATATCAGGCTTATTGGCTACAATAGTCCTGTCAGTGATGATGGACCGATCCCAGTACAATGAGATATGACCATTATCGAGAACTGGGTCGGGCGCATATCTGTAGTACGGCACTTCCGATTCCACAAGAGAGTATTTCAGAGCAAGTTGCTGATGGATAATCCTGGCTACAAGGTTGTGCCTATGCAAGTACTCACCGTTAGCTAGACGAGAACAACCAGAGATAATGTGGCGGATTGATTCTCCCGGACGATGACATGCCCGACATATGTCAACCATGCCGTCTTTCACAATAAATCTCCGGTAGTTTTTCGTCATGATAACTTCGTCCATAATTGCACAGACAAAACCTTTGGCTTCCCCAAAGAGGTCACCAACACGCAGCCAGGCTACGGACGCTAGTTGATCTACATCGGGCCTATGTAGGGCCTGGAAAAGCGTCCGTGAATTTCCTTACTCTGCCATACTTGCCTGCGATCGTTAGTATCAAGCACTAGAGGTTTGCGCCAGTTCTCGTTCTAAGGAGAGTGGGGTATGGCCATTGTCCACCGCCGCTACATCTCGATGCATACCCACGTCAGCAGCTAGGAAATATTCCATCAGACTGCCTACCTCGCGGTTGTGGAGGGTCTTAGCGTTTGAAAAGCTTCGGCCTCCACACTTCCGCGGGATATACAGTCTCATCACTGACGAACGTGGGTGATGCATTCGGTATGCAGTTAGTAGTGTACGGACCTGCCTATCCAAGGCGTCAAGTTCTGTTTGAGTCCATTTGAATACGCCGAAAGAGTACATCAATACATGACCCAACCGTTGAAGGCACGCACCTTGTTTCCGCCTGAAAGAAGGCTATTTCTTCAGCCGGCCAAAGAAGCGCTCCCTCAACGATAAATCTATTATTAATAATTATTAATCTATAAGTTTAGTAAATATAATGATCTGAGTCTTTTGATGTTATATATTGAGAAATAAATTATTATTTATTTATTCAGTATATCCCTGACCTTCCTGTCATCATATCAGTATTAATTCATGAGGGTTTGTATAGAAAATTGTATATTCTAAGATTTCAGTATTGACTATACCTTTTCTGACTGACCATTTCATCCGTTTCATTGGTCTTCCTTCACCTACTCTAATACTCTATTAGGTTCCACACGAATCTTAGGGATTCTAAATACCTCTCTGTAGGACTCCACTGTACACTTGTACACCGTACGCATCCACTCGAGCCTCTCTGGATGCTGTTATCAAATAATAATACTTGCTCGACGCACGCAGAGCACAAATAAATGTTATTTGTATATGCAACACTTTGAAAACAATTAGGCAATTGTCTTGTTAACTTTCTAATAAGATTGTTAATGTTAAACTTTCATTCAGTAAGTATCTGATTGATATTATATTGTCTGAGATAAAATGCAAAATACTTGGATGGCAAAAGACCCAGATGGCAACTCAAAGAGATGGTCAAGTCAGGTGATTGAGCACCTGATACTGATGTCCTGTGTTTAATCTTTGACGGCACGGTTGGCGTAGTGGTTGAGCGTTCGACTGCTGCGCTGCGTGTCGCGGGTTCGATCCCCGCACGGAACAAATATTTGTAAGGCCTACAGATAGTTGTTCCGGGTCTGGGTGTCTTGTGTATGTGAGTTTAAATGTTTGTGAACGCACCCACGATACAGGAGTAATTCCTAGTGTGGGGCAACGTTTTTAAAAAAAAAAAAAATAAAAAAAATAAATAAAATAAAAAAAAAAAAAAAATGTATATCGTCAGTTATATACCGTAGAAAAGGGTAATCAACTATATTATAAAGCAGTGGGGAAGATCTATTCAGAAGACAGATTGCCTTATGGCATGCACAGAATACACTGCCATCTGGTGGTCATTCAAATAGATTCATTTCAACCGAAAGCGCCATCTTGTGTCCAAATGGTTGACTGATTGGGGAAGCGGGAATGTGATTGTGATTTAAGCCTTACTATTCGCTACTAGGTAGCGCTGCTTGTACAAGGTTTGAGTTTTGTTTTTTTGTCTACTCGTCACTAGATGGCGTTATAGGGGTTAAAGGCAAAACTGTTTAGCTACCTATGAATATTGTAAATAGTTGATACCTACTCTATGCATGATTCATTTATTTTGAGTTATTGTTACAGTCACCAAATATGATGATTATACCAATAAAGTATGACTACTAAGTGCAGGAAGACATTGCAATTGGCACATTGGGTTCAGGACTATTTTATTAGGTACTCATGATAGCAGGAGAAATACCGTAGTTTTTTTTTTTAATCTGTTGGAAGTCGACATGACCCGACCTTCTGTTCTCCTCGGACGGAGACGAAAGATATCCATGAGAATTGAGAATTTCTCAACGAAAAGGAACAGAGAAAATTAATGTTTTGTTGGTAGGAAAGTTACACGAGACACGACTAATAGACCGGTGGATAATCGTTGCGGGTTATCAGAAACCCCAAACCCCAGTCTATCAGCCAGTTCTACCTGTTGTAATACCCAGTATCTAGCTTCAACCCAGGTTGTGGAGGTTAGCAGTCGTTCCATGTACAATACTGGTACTCAGCTGTATCCTGTTCGACTGGAAGCTGCCACAAATATAGTTGGGAAAAGCCTAGATAGATGATGAGTAGGATAGGTAGCCAAAGACGTAGGTAACTGGGATTGAGAGGGTTACGGAGTGTCCTTTTAAGAAGTAACGGAGGTTCCATGTGCTTATCATATCACGGGGGTAGTTTTAGTAGGGACAGAATCCGCCACTCCTTGGTCCTTTCCTCAAAAGTCCAGGCGCCTTTTGTAAGTTTCGCCCGAAAGCAAAAAAAAGATATTTATTCAACGGTTAAAATTATTAAAAGTTCATTTTGTAACCAAGCAAAAATTAAGCGTGTTATTGGGTAGATTTTTTTAGGACCTGCCCCGTCTGACAAGCTTCACATGATATTTCATATTATAGTAGTTTTATTTTTATTATAAAACTCGACATGTGAACCATATGGGTACTCTCAGGTAGGCGGCAAAAAGTGATCGCAAAAAATTTGCTGCGCGCATCCTGTTTGTTAATAAATAAAAAAGAACCTTAAATTCGCGAGGTAAGATTCGCGGTGACGAAGAATTATTATTATTATTTTCATAATTTTGAAAAGGTTCAATCTCAAAAACAGTGAAAGAAACATCGTTAAGAAATTGGCATGTCTTAGAACCAAATATTCGAAGAAATGTGACATTCACCAACCCGCAAAGAGCCCACGTGGTGGACTATGTCCCAGCAGTGGGAACTTTAAAAACAAAAAAAAAGAAAAGGCTGAAAATTATGCTATGCATTTTGAAAAGGCATAGCTAGAAAGAAAGTCTTGTGTATGTATGTGGATGGCTGTATGAGTAGACGCAGGCCAAAGTAACGATGGATGGACTGTGTGAAAGAGGATATGAGTAAAAAGGGGGTGACTACAGAGATGACGACTAGGTAATAGAGAAGAATGGAAGAAAAAGACATGTTGCGCCGACCTTAAAGAAATTGGGATAAGGGCAGGAGAATGATGATAGCTAGAAAGAAGATGATTGTTGAGATGGTTTTCTTCTTGTTTTCGTGTCGTGGTACATTTACATAGTTTTAATATTTGGGCTCAGTAAGTGGCTACCTTTATAGCGGCGATGGAGGCCTTGTTCAGATCCATCAAATACACAGTGCGAGTGCGGTGCTCCTGAACAAACTATTTCACATCTGCTGGAGCGTCCCAAATGTGCTTTTACCTGCAACCTCGATCTATTGAGATGGTGAAAATTAAAAAAAATATGTAAGTAGTTACATATTATTTATAGTATGGCAGCAGAAGACCTATTCCGCCAACCGCAAATAAATTCGGTTCGGCACCTGTTTCTATATGCCACCGGATAATTACAGAATCCGTGAGTTTACAATCACACTCGTGTAATTATAACCTCTTTTTAATTAAATTAGGCTCGCGCTTGATATCTATACTCACTATCTCTAAGCGATGATTTGGTCGACGATGGAGCACGCTTGTCTAGGAGTAACCTATTGACTCAAGAGGGAAACAGGGCCTACGAGGAATTTACAAAATAGGTATTTGAAGAAACTATTGCCATCGTGAAGCCTGCCCCCGGAGAGTGCGATTTTATCACAAAATTTTTGACGAGATCGACGTTTCATATTCCGCAATTTCTCCTCGAAAACTGAGCCGATTCAATTATTTTTGGCACCAAATTTTTGAGAAAGAGGTTAGGTCCATGTTCAAATGTTTTATGTTAAAACGTTTCGAATATGTTTGTTTGTTTGGTAGTCCTCTAAGAACGGCGGTAAGAATAGGGCCATCTTTTATCTTTTTTGGATGGTCAAAATTTCTTTAATTTTTTTTTTTTATTTTCTTTTTTTTTTTTTTTTTTAGCTCGCCATCCGATCAGCACCAGGCCCGAGAGTGGACGGCCCGTAGTGTGCCACGCACGCCTCAAAGAGATGTCCAGCCACCAATTACGGGGCCCGTCATGGCCGATGCATGCATGCCAACGGGTCGCGGATAAATTCGTAACAAAGTTACCGCGCTCCTCAGCCGTCCCAGAGCGGGAGAAGTCATAGATGATTTCCGAACCCCAAAAAAAAGGGTGGAATTTCGAAAAACCCTTTCTTAGTAGCTACCTACACTTTACAAAGAACACACCCTTTGTGAAGTGATAAATGATAAATGATGTTTATTCAGTAAATAGGTTACAAGGAACACTTTTACACGTCAATGTTTTTTGTCAGTTTAAGCTAGATGAGGCCGGTGTTTCCTAGCTGACTACCCTGAGAAGAAACACCGAAACAAAACTCAGAGGTCAAAGTCTCTTTTAAAGTGTTCAAATCCATACAATGTGTACTGATTAAATCATATGAGAACCATGTACGTTTATGTCTGGGATGAGCTTTTTGAAGAAAGCAACACACCTGTCCAGACAGTGCGAGCATTTGTCAGTCATCGCGAAGCTCAACTCGGGACTTTGAGGAGCTCAACGAACCGACGAACAATACCAAAGTAAGGACATTTGAGTAGGCCGCAAAAATACTCAAACTGCCAGACAATCATAAAATCTACATGAATATAACGACGTACATAGTTCTCGCATTCACATTATTCTATATGAGGACCATGCAGCTTAGTGTCTGTAGTGGTCTTTTGAAGAAAGAACCAAACATATTTGAGTGTACCTGTCCAGTCAGTGCAAGCATTTGTCAATAGTCGAATAGCTCAACTTAAAAACCACTAAGGAGCTCAATGACTTGACGAACAATACCAAAGAAAAGACATTTGGGTAGGCCGCAAAAGTACTCAAACTGTCAGACAACGTTAAAAATTACTGTAAAAAGGAGGAGAAAATAATAATAATAACCCACATAGTCCTCACATTTACAATAATTAAGTAATCAATAAAAATTTAAAATATAATACTTTACAAAGTAAATATTCGTGTCAAAAGAGTAGGTATCTACTAAGAATGTCATGTCTCTAGGACCAGCGGTTTAGGCTGTGCTTTGATATATCAGTCCGTCATTCAGTCAAGACTTTGTATTTCAAATATATAGATTGACTGGCTTTTCCCGGCAGTTTCGCGTACATGGAACACATTCAATGTGCGTACAGTCAAGGAGTGGAATTCCCTGCTGGAGTCTGTTTTTCATTATGGCTACAACCTGAGGGTCTTTATGTCAATAGGTTATTCGTAGACAAGCGTGCTCCATCGTCGACCAAATCATTGCTTACCTTAAGGTGATATAGTGATCAAGCGCAAGCCTTAATTATGAAAAAGATGGTATAATTTAACGAGATTGATTGTAAACTAACGGATTCTGCAATTTTATTATCCGGTGACATATAGAAACAGATGCATTTTCCATAGTCATCATAATTCTCTTGCCAATAACCGATATTTTTGGAACGAAGTTCCTTATCGCGCGTTGTGAAAGGGGGCTAGACGGAAAAAATTCTTACGAAAAGTTGTCACGACACTAATGAGGCTGTCCATCCAAAAAGATTGTGTTGAAAAACAATCTAATAAAAACTTCTTGTATTTTTGGTGGGTAGGTACAAAGTTTGCAAGCAGATCAAGCATTATCAAACATTGTTTGTTGTTGTTGTTATTGCTAAAGAGTTGAGTTGAGCTGAGCTAAGCTGAGCTGAGCTGAGCTGAGCTGAGCTGAGCTGAGCTGAGCTGAGCTGAGCTGAGCTGAGCTGAGCTGAGCTGAGCTGAGCTGAGCTGAGCTTAGATGAGCTGAGTTGAGCTGAGCTGCGATGAGATGAGATGAGATGATGAAGTATAACTTCTTACGTGCGTGCGTGTGTGCGTAGTTAATAATAAAAAAAATATAATAAATTAAAAAAAATAAAATTATATTACAATTCCTTCACTAATTAATCGAAAGGAACTTCGTTCCATCCGGGTGTCCCTTGACACCTCTCAAGTTTTTTTAAATTTCAAATACAAAACTTCGTATCCTGTGCTGTTAAACTTAGAAGAGTTCCTTCATCTAGAGCTAAATCTTGGATGTCGATTCCAGGACAAGCTTTTTTTTTTTGGCGTTGTGGGAAATCATCGAATGACATCTCCCGCTCTGGGTGGAGCGGGAGGGCGTGTCAGACTCTTACTGACTAAAACCCACCCTCTTCCTTCCCTGCCTGAGTGCCCAGGGGAGCGGTCACTCTACTCTAGGCATGCAGGCACCGGCCATGATGGGCCCCGTCAGTGGTGACTGACAATCTAAATTTAAATTTTTCTTCTTTGTTCTTGCCATTTTTCTCCGGTTACCGATTTAATTTTAAGCAAATGCTCATCATATCAAAAGTTTTACTCAAGCAGGAAAAGGCTTTTTTGAAAAGGACTAAAACTCAAACCGTTGTATAATACAACGGTTTTATATTTTCAAAATTCATTCAAATGAATTCAAGCCTTTGAGCTACTTATTAGGAAGCTATTTTTTTCAAGAAAGCAAGTGAAACCCACAAGCAACACCAGATAGAAACGTCGCTAGAGAAAAACACTAGAAACTATTACATAATTACAGAGTTTAGCCGCCGTCATCCTGTGTCACAGCTGACGACTGCCTGCAGGCATACAAACAGGGCTTGGCATTATGTGAATTACTTGGTTAAAAACATGATTCGTAATTCTCAAATACTTGACGCTGAGATATTTTGTAACTCTAGCTTCTGCCAGCGGTGGAATTAGTACTTTTCTTACTTCAGACTACCTATATCTGTTCAAAATTTCTTCCAGATCCGTTCAGCCCTTCTGGCGTATTGGGTTACAAACATTCATCATGTGTATAACTCCAGCTTCCTCAGATGTGATAGAATAATTCTACTTATGCCATTATTTAAGGCATAATAGCTGCAATTCAAGTTCCCAGTCTTAATATAGCGGCCACAAAAACTTCGTTAAGGGCCTTCTCGCGCTCCAGTGGCAAAAGTGCCAAAAACGGCCGTTTCTGACATTTTTGCCTACTACTTTGGATACGAATCATTTTGAGACCTGTTTTAACAACATAAAAATTCTTTATCCTCTTTGTAACAGACGTGAAGTTGGATTTTTTAATATTTATTTTCTGTGCTATGCTACGATTTTTTATTCAATGGCAGACATGACATAAGCAGCTGGGGTGACGTCACTCCAGCTTACACACACGTTTTAGATCGCAGTTTCAAGTATTATCGTTCAGTTCTTTCCTTCCTTGTGCAGCTATTATGCCTTATTTTTCTGACTATAGTCCAAACCCCTAACATCACAAGTTTGCCTATTATTGAATGAGGAAGCGGGGGTCACGTCACTCCAGCTAACACACACTAAACGACTCATATTAATGAAGTTTTTGTGGCAGCTAAATTAAGGCTGGGAACTTGGATTGCAGCTATTATGCCTTAAATATTGGCATTGGTAGAATTATTATATCACATATGCGGAAGCTGCAGTTATACATATACATCCATCCAACAAAACTTTCGCATTTATGACATTATTTAGTAGGAAATACACCAGTGCCACCGGTTCATGGTGGACATCCCATCCATACGCACAAAGCGTTTTGAGAAAACATTCATTGTGCGTACAGCTAGGGAGTGGAATTCCCTACCGGAGTCTGTGTTTCCTGATAACTACAAGCTGGGAGTCTTTAAGTCAAGAGTGAACAGGTTACTTCTAGACAAGCGTGCTCCATCTCGACCACATCATCGCTTACCATCAGGTGAGATGGTGGTCAAACGCGTGCCTATAAACAATTTAAAAAAAAATCAAATACTAAATGACTTGATATTTATGACAAAAATATATTTTTGCATTACATTACATTCCTATTTCTTCATAGAAAAACTTTGTCAAATTGTACGCTTGTAAAGGTTTATTATATAGCGATCTGCACAGCATTCCAACCAAAGTAATATGTTACCTGCAACTGTTTGATTAAAACCGGAACATAGATTAGGGTACTGACGTCAATTAATTGCAATCGAAGGTTCTGAATGTGTTCTGTAATTTATATTTTAAATTAAATTAAAAATACTACTATATTTTGTATTTCAAATACTCGACTGGCAAATATTTTATATTTCATAATATTATTTTTATTAATACACATTTATTTCAGGTTAAAATATCCATAAAAGATCCTTAAATTCAATTTAATTCAAACATAAAACCAACCACACACTAACAAGAACAAATTAAAATTTAACAATAAATATGTTTAATTTGAAATAATTTAAACATTAACATTAAAAAATCATTAAAATATAATTTATAAATACATTGTACGTACAAGCGAAAGAGTGTTTAGCCCAGCCCTGAATACATCATACTCTAGTATTAACCCCACTTACAGTCAGCGACAATAAGAAAATTACAGGTTACATCGATATCACAAAGGAAGTTTTTAAAAAGAACAGTGGTTTTAATATTGTATTAAAGTGATACATGTAAACGGTTATTATCAGTCTAGCAATTTTATTAGTACAATCCGCATTAATTCAACGGCAATATTTGTTATACGTAAGTAGTTGCTAGTTTAAATGAGTATATACTTTTTTTCTTCACTATTGGGCTCAGTGGAAATATATTTAGGTACACAAATAGTTTTACACTGAAAATGAAAGAAAGAAAAAAGAAAGAAACATTTATTGCCAACACCAAAAAAATCAATATCCTCTCATATTGTACCCCCCGCATGACGTCACTGTGCATAATCTGCTCACCATCGCGGCCCGGTAAGTTTGCGATTTTCCCGCGTTCACTAAATCTACGATATCTCAGAAATTACGCATCGTAGCTCTAAAAACCATGTCTATTGAAATTGCTATGAAATAAGCTATCTGATTATATAGGGCTTAGTACAGTTTTACCTTGTAATTTATTGTTAATTCGACATTGAAAGTAGGGAGGGCGACTTTTTGCCCAGTTTATAGTACAAAAGTCGTCATATTTATACAATAAAAGAAATTCTTCCAAAAGTAATTGTTTCATGTACTTACCAACTCATTATTGAAAAATAATCAATGAAAACAATACACACTCCATACATTTTTTGCACACGAACAAGCTTACAATAAATAAAAAAATTAAATAAATATAAAATTAAATACAACACAGAAGAATCAAATAAAACATTAACACATAGCTAACGAAATCCTTAAAATAACTAAAATAATTCATATTAAATTAATCGGAGAATGTGGAGTAAGGCACGGTTTGCCATTTATCTTCTAAATAGTTTAGCAAAAGGTAGGTACTCGATATGAAAGACACAGCGTTCATAGCATTCTTTAAAAAACTGTGCTAAATTTTTGTTTTCTACCTATGATTTATTTTAATTTTATCATATTTTTGTAAACAGGAAACCACAAATCATCGAAATAGAAACTGATCCAATTCCGCATTCAAATTCACTTTCAAACCCAATTGATATATCTGTTAATTTAAAAAATATAGCAAAGTTAGAAGATGATATAAAATAAATAAATAAAAGTACTTTACAATATAAGGGACAGTCCCGCATTTCCAGTTCCAAGCCGTTCTCTTGAACTGTGAAAACCTTTTCTCACGATCCACTTTGCCATTGATCTGCTTGCATCATAACGGGGAAATATTAACTACACTTTTAATACTTCGGTGCAATTATCAGTTAACGTGATAGAATTTAGTGAGAAATCTATGAAGATTTCCAAGTACCTAGTGTGTGGAATGTCGTGCGAATCATAACTACGCGTCAGGCCCCTGCGTCGCCACCAACAATAGGTTTTTAATTGTGTCTGCTAATGAGGGACTTGACGCGTTTTTTTTTTTTTGGGGGTGGGAAATCATCCTATGACTTCTTCCGCTCTAGGGTGGAGCGGAAGGGTGTGTCAGACTCTTACTGACTAAAACCCACCCCTGTTCCTCCCTGCCTCGAGTGCACGGGGGCGAGGTAACTCTTTCGAATTTATCCTCCACCCCCGGGCAGTATCCTCCACCCCCGGGCAGGGACTTGACGCGTTAATCTTTGTTTAAGGACAGTGCAAACATTTGTCAGATTTTGCAGGTAAGACAATTTTTTTTTGTGGGGTGGGAAATTATCCAATGACATCTCCCGCTCTAGGGTGGAGCGGGAGGGCGTGTCAGACTCTTACTGACTAAAACCCACCCCTGTTCCTTCCCTGCACTGAGTGCCCAGGAGTGCGGTAACTCTGTTTCGAATATATCCACAACCTCTGGGCAGGCATCGGCCATGACGGGTCCCATCTTTATTGCTGACAAACATGTCAAGCCGGCTTCTCATTCTGGTACTTCAGATAGCTGGATTTTGACACTCCGTCTATAACCTTTCGTAGTCTAAGCCTTAGACATCCATCATCAATTGTATGGACTTAAAAGAAACTTTGAACTCTGAGTTTGTTTTGGTATTTTTTCTGATAAAAAAAAAATGTGAATCCTCGACTGACAGAGAAATAGGTGAACATACATAAAAAAAAATGACATACAGTCGAACATAGAACCTCCTTTTTTCGAAGTCGGAAAAAAATCAAAAAAAATTTAAGTCCTCACAGATCGTCAAACGAATTTTAAGTGTACATCAGAGCGTTCTAAAGACGAATCACAAAAGTTAAAGGACCAATTCTTTGGAAAGAAGAACCACATAGGCCCGTTAATTCTCTAAACGGTTCGACTCGCCAAGTCGCTCGCGTTCCATTCTGGAACACGTTTCAATTCGAAACTCATATTTGGAACGCTCGCAACCGGTCGCCCTTGTAATAGTTGGCTGGTGTTATCAAAAAACCAATTTATCTTGGCCTGTGTCACAACATGCACGTTTCCTTAAGTCTATGGAGGTAAAGAACGTCGCGCCAGTTGACAGGGATCTTTGAAAAGTGGTCGCAAGTCGTCGGCAAGTGCACTGCGAACGAAAATATACGTCGCGCCGAGTTGTTTTGCCGCCTTATCACTGGGGTCAAAGATTGTGTGGGTTGAGTGGCTGATGTATTCTGCCTATAATTTATAAGACTCCTCGAGGAAAAACACATTATTTTACTAGAGTAGTATTCTCATCACACTGGTCCACAGAGCTGCTCATACAATTAGAATCAAGACTTATTTTATACGCTTTTTTTTATTTGTATTTTATACTTTTTGATTTTTGCTTTTTTTCTGTTTTTTTTTTTAATATTTTATGTTTTAATGTGGTGGTTGTCTTTGCGTGTTAATAGATTTTTGGTAATGTTATGTTAATTTCAAAGTGTATGCAATGTTGACCATCCTTCCTACCAATAAATAAGTAAGACTTTGTTTAACAGGTAAGCTTGTTTGATTTCCAATTATTCGTTTACTTTTCTACTGTTGTCAGCGAATGTCCAACTGGGAGACTGAAAAACTATACCAAGAAAAGGATTTAACAGATGCTTTGTATTTTAACAAACGAAGTTTTTCTGGTTGGTTATATTGGACATGTAAGAACATTTTAGATTTATTATTTATTTTTATTTATATATAAGGTACTCCAACATGAATATAAATGTGGGTGGATTGTGTGAGGAGTGATATGAAAGAAAAGGGAGTTAGTGATAGCGTGACGGCTGACAGGACAGAATGGAAAAAAAAACGTGTCGCGCCGACCCCAAGTAACATGGGATAAGGGCAGGAAGATGATATATAAGGTACTTCAACTTCTTATTCACTAATAACATATTACGTAGAATAACTTATACAGCATGTAACAAAAACCCTGTCCGATCCAATAAAGGCGTATTCCTGGTTTAACATACGTACTAGAAAAAGTTGTAACAATAATGTAACTAATAAAAATCAAAAGTTATAGATATTTTATTTTTATAAAATATGCGAAATTTAACACTAAATATGGCAAATTTTCATAAGTTGACAACACTCCACCAGCCGGTGAAATCTTTTTATTTTTACCTATTTTTATTTCAAACGATACCGCCCTGAACTATCCGCGCTGTAGGCACTCTGTCTCGCTCAGGCGGCATCTTTCAAACGAAACAGTAGGTGAACTTTGTCGCTTGTTTTTGATAAGTTTTTATTTATTTTTTAAATTAATTATTTTCATTGGGGAAAAATAATTATTTCGTACAAATTATGAGAACTATTTTACAGTGATTTAAAATAAACTAAAGTTATTTTTTTTGTTACAATTAAAGATAATTAAGACCTACTTTACCATAGGAAAACAATATAAAAGAAAATTAATATAACATCAGATTTACTTAATTAATTATTAATTAATAGATTTTTAAACGTAAAACGACTGCAGTAAACGTGATCAAAATGTTATGAATGGTTGTGGATACAAGTTTTTCACTGGTTATCAGCGTCTTTTGTAAAAGGTCCGAAAGATTTTCCTTAAATTATATAGTTATCTATATTCTACAAAATTGCTTAGATATGGGAAAGAGCGGCCAAAACTGCCGCTTGGACAAAATAGCCGCTTGGCCGCTCTTTGGACAAAATAGGCTAGATAGTTAAGAAATACATCAACTATTCTTACTAAAAGACAGAACTGTTTGTTGAAAAATGAGAGGAAGGCCTCTGCCTAGCACTGGGACAAAATAGACTAGATAAATAGATTGAATTAGGTATAATACAGGCCAGGCTGGACCTATCTGCGCGGCCGCTTAGTGCACTTGCGGGCGTCGGGGGCAGCGCGGGACGAAGGCGGGCTCTCGGGCCGGCAACTTAAAAATGCCGCCGCAGAGCCTCCGAATCGATACGACGCGCGTCACGTGCCGACGAGCGCGACCAATCGCCGCGCTCGGGCGCCCCCGGCGGAGCGGGGGGGGCCGCGGGGGGGCGGCACTCTCCGCCGAACTCACCCGACCGCCAGTACACGAGGACACACGCCGCGGGACGGACGCACGCCGCGCGCGCTCCCTACCAATACGAGTTTCACCGAAAACCGGTCCGATGCATCGTGACATGTTATAGTGTGCAGTGTTCGCCGCTATGAGTGCGTGGACGGAAGAAGTGATGTCCTGGCGGGACGAACGGCTTGGACTCACCGAACTCAGGGAGCCGACTACGAATAGAAGAAAACTACGCAGTGCGCCTTACAGACTACACCGGCCACACTTGCCCGTGCCTCACGTGCCCGAGCCGCCGCCGGAGCCTCAGGGAACACACATCACAAGGTTGTACCCGGAACTGTTAGCTCTCATATTCGAAAGACTGCCGGTTCGGGACAGAGGCCGCGCGGCGCAAGTTTGCCGCGCTTGGAGGGACGCAGCTGATCGACGGTCGGTGTGGCGTGGAGTAGAAGCCGCGCTGCATCTCAGGAGACCCGCGCCCGTGCTGTTCGCGTCGCTTGCCAGGAGAGGAGTGCGGAAACTACAAGTGCTGTCTCTACGGAGGGGACTGAGAGATGCAGTCGCCGCACTACCGGGACTGGAGTCACTATCTCTCAGCGGATGCTACAGTGTGACGGATGCAGCCCTGGCTAGCGCGTTCGCAGCCGAATTACCAGCCTTACGGCGACTAGACCTATCACTATGCAAGCAAGTGACAGACTCGTCGCTTGGCAGAATAGCACAATCTCTCAAAAACTTAGAAGAGTTGGAACTGGGCGGCTGTTGCAACATAACAGATACGGGTCTGCTGCTTATCGCCTGGGGACTTAGGAAACTGCGTCATTTGAACTTGCGATCGTGCTGGCACTTGAACGATGCGGGGATAGCGCATCTGTGCGGCGGCGGCGAGGCGCGTGGTACGCCGGAGTTGGAGCATTTGGGACTACAAGACTGCCAAAGGTTAACAGACGAAGCGTTGAAGCACACAGCTACAGGTCTTCCTAAACTTAAATCTATAAATCTTTCATTCTGCGTCGCAGTCACAGATGCAGGCTTGAGGCATTTGGCGCGACTGCCTCATCTAGAGGATATTAATTTGAGAGCTTGTGATGGGATATCGGATGCGGGGGTGGCCCACCTGGCGGAGAGCGGTAGACTGAGGGCTCTGGACGTGTCGTTCTGCGACAAGGTTGGCGACGAGGCGCTGTCGCACGCGACGCTAGGCCTGTCGGGGCTCCGGTCGCTGTCTCTAAGCGCCTGTCGCCGCCTCACCGATGAAGGCCTGGAGCGGGTCGCCAGGTTATCACAGCTAGAAACGCTAAATATAGGACAGTGCACTCGGGTCACTGATAGAGGCCTGCGCGCTCTCGCGGACGGCCTCCACAATCTGAAAGCGATAGACTTGTATGGTTGTACGTGTATCACTCCACAAGGTTTGGACCACATCGTGAAGTTGCCTCGGCTTAGTGTACTTAACCTCGGTCTGTGGCATGTGCGGTGACCACACACACACTAGGCTGTGTCTGTTCGTGCGTGTGTGAGTGCGACGGCCATGTTGAAGTGAAGGAGCGCCAAGGTTGTAGGTATACTCTGGACAGTAAATAAAAGAATTAACCAATTTTAAGATATTAAAACTATCGAATTATTATTTAGGATATGGGGCTGCTTTCTGTTGTATGTTTCTGTTTTTTGATCAGTTGTGTTCTTTGTTGTGTCAGTTTCAGTTTGTGTTAGTTAAAGACAAGTTTTGGTTAAGTTTCTCGAAGAAAGTTGCCCCAATACCTAGTCGCAATGTCGAGCCAGGCCTTTTTGAATGTTCTCTGTTTCCTTAATTGTCTTCATTAAAGTTTGTTATTACTTGAGCGAGACGCAACTCTCCAACTATGTTAATGTCTAAAGTTTTGTAATTTTTAAAAGGGTCTGGTTTATCAAAATAATTTGCTCCATTAGTTAGGTAGATATTTAGCCATTCTTCAAATTTATCAGTGTTTTTAATTCGATCTTGTGCGAAAAGTTAGGAAACTATTCAAATTGTTAAAAGTTAGGTTTCTATATTTAATTTTGTGATGAAAGCGTGATTTGGGAGATGAGAATTGCTTTACTATACAACAAATTCTTCCAGAGATGTAAAATGTATGATTTTTAGGTGAAAAATCATTTTATAGCTTAACTTTTACGAAAACTTACTATTTCAAAAGGCGATCTGAAGTCCATTTACTGGCATTTTTATACCGCAGTAGTGTAGTTGATTGATTCCTTAATGGCCAATAAAAATTAATCTGTACCATTGTTCAAAAAACTTTATAGCCAAAATAAAATAACTATTAAAATGAATGGCATTAACACTTCCTTTATACGAAATTGTTTAGTATTTGAATATATCCACTAAGGTTATTGTTTCTTTGAAGAAATCGAACATGGAATGAATAATATACAAAACTTAGATAATGAATCATCGCCATGTTGTCTTTTGGTCTTACGGTCAAACTTGGATCAAAATTTTGAGGTCCCCGGTAAGGTTAGGGAAGAGTTTATGAATAACGAAATTGTTTGTGAGAAGTGTTCACAGATTGAACCAATGATGTTAACTCATTTTGTCGGTTTGACGCAACGATCCGTTGACAGTGATGTATACTAACCATTTATCACGGCGCCGAGCTGAGAATCATAGAAAAACATTTTACGAAAACTGAAATCAGCTGATATTATAAATACACTTAGTTTCCTCACTTCCGATAACATTCTTAATGATACGAATAGTTCATAGTTTGTAATATATCGAATTAGTGATATTAAAATGCAATTTGCCAAATTGCTTCCAATTTTAAAGATTCCTCACAATATATTGGTGGAAAATGACAAAATAATAACAAATACTTCTGAGAAAACGAGCACTTTAATCTTATCAAAGTCAGTGGGATATAATACGTAACTGATTATTATTAAGTCTGCGAAAGTGAATTCGACATTTAGTGTAGCGAGACTGCGTCTCTGCTCCAATTCTAGTTCTTAATGGAGAAACTTAGCTTTGGCTCAATTTTGTCGAACAAAGTCATTTTAGGCTTCCGTAATTACAAATATTTCTCTAAACACAAAATCTTGCAGTACAAATTCCAATTTGTAGCTACTGCACACTCATGTTTCACAAATAAAACATCTTTTCACACCACCTGCTCGACAATTTCCAATTACACATCATGCAATCTCAACGTAAAGTAAAGCATTACCTCCAAAAGGAGGTAAAGTTTTATGAAACTCCCGAGTAAAGTGATTTTGATTTGGAACGTCAAATTCGTGGAAAACTCTATGTAAAAAAATACCCAAATGTAGCATGAAAAAGATAAAAGAAACATTGTGAGGAAGACAGACGCCACCAGAGTTTTCGCGTCAAGTCTCTGTCTGCTTCTTTATGACATTGTAAAGAGGTTATTTCGAAAATTGAACTGCCCATCATAAGGAGAACTCAAAAAAAAAAAGCCACGATTTCAAATACCAGCGCTGGGGCTCTGTCTTGCATAGGGTCATAGCACTTAAGCTGAGCGATGGCCGTTTTGCGTGGATGTGACGCATTTTTTCCCCCAGTTTTTCTTTTTTTTTTTGTGTTTCTCTGTTTTTTGCGTCATGTTTACCGTAAATAAACGTATTTTCTTTCTTTCTTTCTTTTTTTCTAAATAATATGAAACAAAAGACTATATTCGGTACTGTGATTTTCATTGAGCCTTGGCTTTTTATTGTCTCGCAGAAGGTGTGAATAGTAGAGTATGCTCCTCTAGGATAAAGTCTGTCTTCGTCTTGGGTAGCTGGCACCCCTCACTTTACTCAGGACACTGCAGAACCGCCTCGCTTCGCTCGGAAGTTAATTGAATCCCTCGTTACACTCAGGGTTCAATATGCTGCCCGTGACGTAAGACACTGCTTTACCCCCTTGGTGGACAATCTACTATTTATCAAGTTTAGGATAAATATACAAGATGGCTTCCATTCCTAACCTCCAAAACTTTTTATAATTTCTTCAACTTCTTGAACAAAATTGTGATGTATATATGTTCTCGAAATTACTTCAATTTAGTCTCCCAATGTATAAAGATCTCGTTTATACGTAATTTTTGATATTATAATTATTAGTGTTTAATTGTTTTAGTGTACGAATTGTGATGGTCGTATGAGGTCGAATTAAAAAATAAAATACGTTGTATACTTCATGAATACGTTGTTTTTGTACAAAACGAATGTAATATAGGAGAAAAGTGTATTAAAAGTCATTGTTTAAGTTATAAATTACTGTGGACATTTTATTTCTTTACCTTTTGAAGCCTCCTGCATTGTGGACTTACCTTTAAGATAAACATGAAATAATCTAGTATTTATAATAGGTACTAAACAAGCAAAAAACAAGTTACTGATTAGCTACAGAAGGTACAGTTTCCAAGAACAATATAGATGTGGTAACAACAACAAGCGATGTAGCTGAAAACTCTTGAACGTGAGAATGCAAGTTTTATTTCCAAAGAAATCCCATGTGAATTAATAGTTTTCAGTGTAATTTTGGATATTAAGAAGACTTTATTTGAAACTAGTCGTCCATATTTTCTACATAAAAGTTAATAGATTCAAAGACAAAAACGCAACAATGTGGGTAACTAACATGATATTACATGAAACAAAGCAATAAGAACTCGTGGTAATGAAATATATTGCAAAAGTTCCTTTGCATGACCATCATACCTTTGAATTCATTGTCAACCTTGAAGACAAACAGCACATTATCTAGATTACTGTTACAAGGACAGAAAAGAACGAATCTATATATAGAAAAACAACACATATGGAAAAATGACTAAATAATTTAATTTATAATAATTTTTATTGTTCCAAAACAATTACACAACTTTATACACGGATTTAAATCTATGGGTACAATGGTGGTCTTATCCTTGACAGCGATATCTACTTGACAACTTTTAGATGGACTGAAAGAACTAAAAATAAAAAAGGGGTAACCAGTGATGTACTGCTAATAAATATAATCATATATAAATATATGTAGGTAAATAAGATAACATACATGTCTACACGGAAATATACTGAACATCCTAAACAGTTTCAATGAAGTTGTTGAATATTTTATAACAGTCAACAAACTGAATTGAATAACAGATAATGACGTAAGGAACAAAATTACCTTATTGAAAAATAACATGTTATAACTGGGCCGTCGTAATTACCCATGGTTAAACTAATGATGACTGTGAATAGATTATACAATGTATTACACATTGTCATTTACTATAAATTGTTTTCCCCCCATACTATTTATGTTAAAGCTATTATAGAACAGAATAAATATGAGCGAGTAGGTACTGCAAAAGATGGATGCTAATCGAAACATATAATATATTATTATTGATAATATTCTGAGTTGTCTAAAATACAACAAAGTTGATATCCAACAGACCAATCTACGTAATATATGATAGGGATCAGCCCAATGTGAAAATTTCAAGTTCATAAAATGGTTGAGTAAAATTTGAAAATACATTAAAAATTATAGAAGAAATACTTCATCAAAATCGAGTTATGAGCTATTGAAAAAAAAAGGATGGTTGAAGACGTAGTTGTGAAGATGTAGTCAATTTTATTCAAGGAAATAAGTGGGTATGCAAAACAAAATGTTAATTTGAAGGTTCAAGTATGATTTCGGTTGTAAGATTTTTATTACAAAGGTATAACTAAAATGTTTCTATAACATGTTTATATCCACCAGAAAACATGAAATCCAGTTTTGAGGCTACTATTAAATTTTATATAAAAATATCGAAACACAACCAGATAAATTCTTTGATAAGATGCCCATAAAGCATTAAGTGAATGACTTGAAACTAATTTCGCATTTATTACTGCAATTTACCAAGAAACTTTAGCGTGACTGTTCGGCTTGACGTTTGCATCGTCGCCATCTTGAATCTTAAAGATAAGCCGAATGCGATAATCGAGACTGATAGTCGAGGTGACTCGATAACCCAGCAAACTTGTTTATGAGGAAAACTGCATAAAACAAAACATGTTGCTACACATATAGTAGTAATAGGTAAAGTAATAGGTAAACTTTGAAAATATCCTCGAACGGGCAATGTTTCATAATTTTAACTATAGGATATATATATATAGGAAGGAGAATTGTTGCTAAAGGACCAGATTCTAACTCACAACATTTTGGTCCTTTGTAATATATTATGTGTGGTTCCATACACAATTTCTTTTTTATGTTTAAAACTAACTAATTATACTTAAATAAAAGCTGTTTTGTAACTAAAAATAATCTAAAACATGTCTAAAAATTCCTCCCGCATCGCTGTCGACTGGTAATGTGCCCAACTATGTTGAGTTGAGGTCGACTTCCAACCTAACCTCATGCAGCTGAATACCAGCGTCTTCGCGTCGAGCATCCAACCCGCATTGGGCCCGCGTGCTGGATTGCGGCCTATACACTCTCACAAAGAGGAGGCCTGTGTCCCAGCAGTGGGGACAAGGCTGATGATGACATAGATCATATGCACATCTTACCACTGCATTTATTTGAAATTAAAATTTGTTGTTAATTTTAAAGATATCACTGCTCACTTAGTAGACAAAAGTATAGATGAATATTATTTTTTAACAAAAAAGAATATCCACTAAACCTGAAAGTATGATAAGCTTGTGAAACATGAGTTCAATAACACGTTTTTCTTTATTTTCATGGCAGTTAATAATTTAATGAAAGGATGCTTCAAACCGCAGACAGTAAAATCTAAATATATTCCATACTAACATATTTATTTCTGATAAAACTTTAGAAACATGAAAATTAATGTTCATCTATAATATTATAGTTTTTTGACAGTCGCTGGCCCAATTTGTGGCAAGTTTTGAAACCCCTCAGTTCCTCTCTTATGAACTTCAAAACTCCCTAGGGACAGAACTCAGTGAATTACACCCCTCTAGTAAAGGCATCGGCTCAAGTTTCAATTGAACAACCACTTCCATAAAGATAGAGAAATATGAGTAAAGTTTTATTAATTTAGTGATTTTTTTAATAATTTAAAAACATGCTCGTGTATACGGTGATGTTACTCTTCTCATTTTCTAGTCTAAATTCGTGGCTTGTTATAATATTAGGTCTTTACGTATGAAATTGCCGTTATAGGAAACTGCACAGTTTGAACTATGAATAACTTTGGATTAACTAGGATTATAAGTTCAAGTAGCCTTTTCCAAATTTACTATTAATTTGTTTCCTTGGGTTTTATTTTTTCTGACGATATTTTATTACGATACTTACCCATTGTCAAGACTGGAGTCAGATTTTCAGGTGACTGACTATCCGTAACGACTGTCAATGATGCTTAACGTGCTCGAGGCACAGAGGAAACTCAGTTTGCAATGGATGGTCACCAACCCGCGGATCTACATCGGCAAGCATAGCTTTACCTCGGAGTTCAACCCATGCAGCTGTTATTCTTTAGCTACGGAATCCTCTATAATTTATTTACCTGATGTTTTAGATTAATTGATAATAAGTTAAATGTTTGTCCTGTGTTATAATTAGATGGACAATAAAGTATATAATAAATAAATAAGTATGTTAACATTTCCTTGTAACTCACGTGTTTTCCAAGAACTTGCTCTTCTTAATCATAAATAATCATTTATCTTTATCCCTCATCTCTAAATAGGTGTAGTTTGACGTCATCAGACGTGTTGTTTTGCTTTAGATTCGACTTCACCTGATGTCCTTTCTTTCTTAGGATTTGTATTTTGTGATATTACATATTAACGAAATTCTGGGTTATCATGAGTGGAAGATATGTCCGTTGCTCCGTCTATGTGAATTATTTGCTGGTCCACCGCATTGTTTATAACATTCTTCTGGGTACAGGCTTCCTTTTTTATTTATTCATTTGGGTTATTTATTTGGCTTTTATAATACCGCGTATGAAATGTATAGGTAAGAGAAGGGTATTTTCCTGTGTTTATTATTGTATAATATTTTATATGGAATATGTACAACAAATAACACTAATAATAAAAAAACATCAAAATTGGTTATTAAATGAAGCAGTAATTAGCATTTCAAATATTGGTATAAGGATGAGCGAAGGCATGGTGGGGAGATCTCGCTATCTCTTTTTTACGCGGGTAACCTAATGGCGGTGACGTCACACGTCAGTATGTGCATCCTTTTTCTGTTACTTAACATTTTTTCTCCACCTAATTTGAAAGTATTTTGAACTTTCTTTTGAATGTATTTAAAAAAATCTTTCTATTTTCGATTTTGGCTATCTGTTACTTTTTAATAAAAGTATAAAAAAATTAGATAAAAGTATAACATTAACCGGATTAACCAACATTAAGTAGTAAAACTGATATTTAATAATAATTTATTAAAAGCACAGTGACCCTAGAATCTAATTATTTTTGTCTTAAAACTTCTAATTCTTTAGAAAGCTTATTAGGCCAGGGCTGAAGCCTTCGAAAATGGTAAAAAGTGACAAAAAAAAAATAGACCAGGATGACACCCATTGCAAAAGGAAGAAAATAAAAATAAAAAAGTGGAAAATTAATTTACGGGCGGTTTGAGGTCCGGAAGGGTAAGGGGGTGAAGTTTTAAGGGTGAAAAACGGTTTATCGAGATTTCCGGGCAAACTAAAACTCCTATCGAAAAAATTTTAATAGCATAGTTGTAGGTAATTAAAAGATCTACAACTTTTGCAATTACACTTTTTTGACATAACCTAATAATATCTGCGAAAAATCAAAATAACAGACTTTTTGGATTTCATTTTCATCTCCCACAAAAAAAAAAAACACGAAATTTGGTGAAAAAGTTACCTTCTTATGTCCCAAACATGCTTTAATTTTTTCGATTCAAAATATTTTTTTTCCCCTTACTTTGATATTAAGCATATCGAAAAAGAAACCTTATTTCCAATCGAAAAATCTCACGCCAATAAAGTTGCTTTTTAAAAAAAGTAGTCGCGCTTTTTGTTCGTTGAAACCTCCACTTTCTGATGGTGTACAAAAAATATACATTAGGTACATAGAAAATTTAAGAAAAGAAAAGATTAAGAATAAAATACCGGTAGTATTTAAAGGTAGGTACCTTGATATATAGATTCGAAAAGTTTCTTACAAATAAGTAAATTCGTCACGATTCTCTACGTGTATTTTTATAAACGATGTTCACTGCTCTGCGGACTCGAATACTGCCTAAAAAATAAATACACTAAAAAAAAAAAAGAATAAAAAAAAAAAAGAATTAAGAAATTAAAAATCTATAAATAACTTTAATTTCGGAAGTCGGTGTTTGTATTTTTACTTCTTCGTTATTTGACACCGACTGCCGAAATTAAAGTTATTTATAGATTTTTAATTTCTTAATTCTTTATTTTTTTTTTATTTCATTATTCTTTTTTAGTGTATTTTTTTTTTGGAAGTCGGTTGTTTTTTTTGCAAAAAAGTTTTTTATTTTTCACTTTTTAGTTGTTATACCACAGAACTAAAAACCCCAATATAATGGAACGTGGAATTTAAACATTTGGAGAACACCAAAACGTCATCGAGGTACACGTATTTTCCGTTTTTGTTCAGTTTCTCAAAAAGCGCTGAAGCAATTTCGATAAAATTTATATGGGACCACCTCGGGAGTATATTCTTTCAGATGAAAAAAGAATTTTGAAAATTGGTTCACAACTGACGGAGAAATCGGGTAACACACATACAAAAAAAAAAAAAAAACACAGACGAATTGAGAACCTCCTCTTTTTGGAAGTCGGTTAAAAATATATATAATTTTTTTTGTCTCAAAAATTATCGGCCCTGGCCTATAACACCTAATTCTGAGTTCTTCACCGAGTTTCCATCGAGTTCTTCAGAAAATGAGCTAAAAAACTACACAATTACATTTAAAATTACAACCAGCAGCAGTATCTGGGAACTAGCCGTAACTAATGGAACAATAATCGGATTTGAAAACCTTCCTTGTACTAACAGGAATTGAAAACAATTGATTTCATCCCGTTACCTGTATAAGTATTATAACAATGTCAATCATAATTACAAGTGTGTTTGAAACTCCAAGAATTTATAAATAGTTAAGATTATTCTTATTTTCACATTCCTTTGCTACTCGTCCATTTCTTGTTTATAGATAATCTTGGCTTTAAATCTAAGATTAAGTTAGTTTTTAGGTTTCCGTACCCGAAGAGTCCAAACGGAGCCCTATTGCTGTCACTCACGTGTTCATCTGTCTGTTACAAAATTTTGTGTCGAAGATATTTTTAACTTCCCATTGACCTATAAATATACTTGAAAAAAAAATCTGCTGCATCCGGTTAGACTGGAAGACGACCCCAAGATAGTTGGGAAAAGGCTAGGCAGATTGCTGTTATTCAGCAAATAAGAGTTACAAGGTGGAGATTCTCAAAAACGGTCAAAAAGGTGTTTTTTTGAAACAATGTATCTCTAACCGTAAATAATTTTGACAAATAAAAAAACTGATATTTTCAAGTTCTATTTGCAAACAGTGATGGAATTCAAAATGTAATATAACATACTCTAATGTATCAAAAATATCTTTTAACATACCTCTTAATTATCTTTAAAAGCAGTTTATCCCTTCATTAACAATTATAATCATAATAAAATATATACCATAAAATTTCAAATGCTAAACTGCATCCAGTGATGGATTATTTATTTATAAATTTATTACTAAATCCTAAGTAAATCAATAAAATACTTCAATTGCGAGCATTTGTTGTATAATCAATCTCTTTCTTTTCTATTCAGTCCGAGAGTGACCGCGCTTTAGGTGATGTCTCGGTCTTAAGAAGATCTACAATATTATAATTTTTCATATTTCAAAATAGCTTTAGTGCAGTCGCTACTATGTTATATATGTATTAAGTTTGATTATATGACTATTGACATAGTCTATAATATAGCAAGTTTTAGTGTGGCCTTATTTCGATAAAAAAAAAACAAGTTCTGCTTTATGTAATCAAAATCATTTACCTGAACCGGATTATTTAAGCTTCAATTGTGCTAGTTTATAGTAAAATTTCTCAATAAAACTCTCATACGCCAGCCAAACATGGATTTATAATTTTATTCATAAGCTAAACATAAAATTGAGACATGTCAGAGAGCCATGGAGAGAAGCATTCTCTCGAACCTGAAACGTAGAGATAAAAAACGAAATACAGAATAAGGAAGCGAACCAAAGTATTTGATGCTCTATCACATTGCCAAAAACTAAAGTGGAAATGGGCAGGCGATATCGCTCGAATGGACTAGGATGGTTCCATTTGGTCTGGTCCCACCGGTAAAAGGAAAAGAGGAAGACCACTAGAAAGATGGTCAGATGAAATAGAGAAAATGGCTGGGGGTAACTGGATGACATTGGCTCAGGAAAGAGAAAAGTGGAAAGAATTGGAGGAGGATACTCGTCGAGAGGTCCCTAATAATTGAAAATATAATAATGTTAAAAAAATATATACTAATGAACTAATTCACAATTAATTATAACTGCAATAAATAATGTATAATTGAACAATTATTATTGAATGTATTAGTATGAATGTATTTTTAAATTATTATGGAATTAAATGACTTAATTTATTATATTAGTAAAATTTATATAAAATCAAGTGACATTTCTCGAATCTGTCCACACCGAAGTATTTTTTGTGAAAAAAAATTGTAAATGATTTTGACCAAGGATTTTTGTGTTGCAAGATGTTGCTCCAAAAAAAATAAACTCCGGTGTGAACGCACCATTATGCAAGTGACCCATACTTTCTCAAATAAGCTATGAAATCCTCAATAAAAGCGGCTCCATTGCAGTTAAAGATAGAAAAGTTAATGGCTTTACAGTGCAGTTACTTGGTTCTCGTAATAAAGAATTGCGTTGTCTCGTAAAATCCTTTGTTGACAGAATTATTCTCATGCGCAACTTTCTACTTGGCACCAAGTTCACTTTCGTTTACATTAGTTTATTGTTTTATGGCAACTTCTTTTATGGGATAATTTATATTTCAAGCGGTTTTTACATTCACTATAGCTGTAACATTTTCTTAAATATTGCCTGTGCTCTTATCACTATTTCAAAGGTTGCCAGGCTTTAAGAGAGAACAGGGGCTGCGATTCTCCATACAAATGTATTCCCCTTTTCACTGCCTGATGGCTGATCTGTCAGACAACAGACACAAAAGAAAATCTATTGTTCGTGGTCACATATGACCTACGTGACAGATGAGGTTATAATGCCTTTAGAGCAATATTTTTTTTTTCATAAAGTCAAGGTCTGCGGTTGACACGTCCCTGTCATTTCCTTTTTTTTCAGGAACTAATAAGTAAAGAAAATATAACCCTCCAAAAATGACAAAAAATGGCCCTATTTTTACCGCCGTTCTTAGAAGACTACCAGACAAATTAGAAAAGTTTTAACAAAAATCATTTAATAGGGACCTAGACATACTCTATCTTAAAAATTTGGTGCAAAAAATAATTGAATCGGATCAGTTTTCGCGGAGAAAAAAGGGGAATACGAAACGTCGATCTCGTCAAAAATCTTGTGATAAAATCGGTCTGAGTTGCAGCTGTCCCTATCGCACTCTACAGGCTTGAGGGAGCACGATGGCAATAGTTTCTTCAAATACCTATTTTGTAAATTCCTCGCAGGCCCTGTTCCCTCTTAAGTATCTACCAAAGACGCGATATCAGCAAAAGTGAACTCTTAATTTTAATGAAAATTAATAAAGCCGCTTTTCTCTATATCTTGTTGAGTTACACGAATAAAAATGTACTGAACCACTGTTTTTATCTTCTTCTTTTTTATGCATTGCTATTGGCCTAAATTGTGTCTTTAGTTTTGCCTCAAAAAAATTTAGATGCTCATAACATAAAAACATTAAATTTGGTACTAAATACAAAGCAGCACAGCTTACTTAAAATTTAAGAAAAAATTGGTCCTTTGATCCAAATTTATAACTAACGTGTCTTGTATTTATTTTGGTCCTTGTCGGCATTTTGCATCTTTCTGAGGCAGTGTAACTTTCATTTTTAGCGTCAGTAAAATCATTTAAACGGAGTAGAATACTGATATTATTGTAGTTTTTGTCGAGTATCCTTGTTACGAACCTACAATTTTCAAGGTGACCTTGAGTTTTATAATGCAACAACTGTAAAGACTCCGTTCAAAGTTCTTGCTCCGTTATCATAATAATGTTAGACTCATTTGTTGTTCTTTGTCAATGACATATTAGTTTTGTACAAAACGACTTTGTTTACGCCGTCTTCCAATTTTACTGTTTATAATAATTGCTTTCTTTGTTTCGAGTTTTGTTTTCCTTTATTTGTTTGTTTTGGTCATTTGAAAAGATCTGTTGTTACATAATATGTACAACAACCCTTTATTTATGACTGGGCCAACAATAAAATTATGGCATTTATTGTTGGCACAACCAAATGCCAACACTAAATGCTATTAGGGAACAGAGTGCGAGAGTGTAAACTTTCGATAAATTATGTAAGTACTCGATATATCAAATACAGTATTTCTCAAACGATAATTAACAATGTATCCGAGGCTTATTGAAAATGAAGAGTGTATAAGAGTGTATTTTTTACGCCATTTTTTTCATAAACTAACCTTAGTGTTTAAGCCTGGGGGTAGCGGATAAGTTCTCAACATGAGTTACCGCACCCCTGGGCACTCAGGCAGGGAAGGAACAGGAGTAGGTTTTAGTCAGTAAGAGTCTGACACGCCCTCCCGCTCCACCCAGAGCGGGAGATGTCATTAGATGATTTCCTAACACACAAAAAAAAACCTTAGTGTTTACAAATTATCCGGTGACGTATCCAGCTGTTACGGTAAATGGACTAAGGATTATTTTGGTAACATGTCGTTTGAAAATAAATATATTTAATAATTTTATCTCTCTAGCATTTTTCTAACTATGTTGGGGACTGTCTCCTGCAGACTAAACAAATGCAGTTGAACGACAGTATCGTATACGGAGTGACTGCAAAAATACAAATAATATAAGAATTATATTGAGATAATTCAAATCCTACTAAATAATTTAATAGGTATATGCAAACTGATCATAATAAGTAATATGTACAAATGCGTAAGAAAACAGCTCATTGGGCATCAAAAAAAGTCATCCACATCGCTGTCAATGGGAAAAGTTCTCAGAACACTGGAATGTGCCACGTTGAATGGCAATGCTGATTCGTTGGCCAAAGAAAAGCCCAGCACTCTGGTCACGTAAATAGTCGATTAACAGCTTGCTGATATCCCGAAAAACTCGATGAGCACTCTGACGCCATGGTCCTAGTGTTTCAACCATAAACGTCTCAAACATGTAACTCCCAATAAGGTTGTTATATTTGCGCCGTTTGAGGTTTTCTGCACAAATTTAATCTAGTTTGAAATAGCACATATGATATAGCACACAGGAGAAGCCGCTGCCCAAAGCTGGTATTATATTAATATCAGGCTGAGGTTGTTAAACCCTACAAGCACAAAAATATACTGAAATAAACTACCTATTGGAACCGCAAAATTAAGCCAGCTATTGAAAGCAATTCCAAAAATGTTACTTTGCTTCTATTAACCCCAATTTTCTATAGAAACGATAATAAATAACGTGGATGATGATATAGCGAATATAATGATAAATTATTTTACCACATACAATGAAATACAAAGTTAATGAATGAGAAATGAAATTAGGATAATATGTTTTCCATGTACTGAGGATACGCTGAATAAGGATCTGTTGATGATTTCTGCGTAACATTATAACTAGGCCTTGTTATGATATCGTCTAAAATGATAACTAAAAGTTCTGGAGTGGCGACCTCGTACCGAAAGTCGCAGCGTTGGAAGGCCTCTACAAGGTGGACCGATGACCTGGTGAGGGTCACGGGAATCTGATGAATGCGAGACGCACTGGACCAGTCATTGTGATGTTGTGATGACTTTTTTTCTTTCTGTTTATCAAATAACTTCTCCCGCTTCGGAGGCTTATGTCCATCAGAGGAAGTTTTTCGGCTGGTGTGATGATGATGATAACATATTGTACATTGTAGTGGTGGTGCTATTAGAGTAAAAGAAGACCAAAGAAACGATGGATGGATTGTTTGAAATTGCGCAATGCTAAGGATAAGGAATTCCCTGCCGGGGTCTGTGTTTCCTTATAGCTACAACCTCTTTTTTTATTGAGTGGGAAATCATCAAATAATTTCTCCCGCTCTCGATCGACTCTTACTGACTAAAACCCACCCGTGTTATAAATAAAATAAATAAAATAAAAAATAAAAAATAGTTTACTTCTCACCAGCTTAGCAACAAGGATTACATAGTAAAAGTACTTAATACTAGGTATGTATACTAAAATCATGCACATCATATGATAATAATCCAACAGCATTAGCGGTGGTAAAAAGAGGTTTATTTCGGGTGTTGACTCTATCTTCTGAACTAGGCAATGCCTGTATCTCAGAAGATAGCACTCAGCTGACAATTTCGTTATTTAAAACCTAAAAATAGTGTGCTACTGTTTTAATTTACTAATAAAGAATGTAAGTAGTGACTAAGTGTGTGTATGCGTGTGTGATGGTGTGTGTGTATGTGTATAATTAATATGTCTGTGAAAACAAAAGATTTTCGGTATTTAGGTAGTCTAATTGTAACAAACAACTTTTCACTGAGATCATTGCATCATGTTTGCTTAAATGTAATATATTAAGTTTTTTATTAATTTTGTTATAGAGTATGTTGCTTGTTACATAATACTGTCTTCTCGCAAATTCTGTGTGATGTGAAGGATTATGACAAACTAGCTTGTACCTTCAAGTGCTTGTGCCAGAGCTACAACCCGGAGATCTTTAAGCCAAGAGTGAATAGCCTACTTCAAGCGAACTCCAATGTCGACCACATCATCACTCACCATCAGTAGAGATAGTGGTCAAACGCTTGCCCATAAATAGTAAAGAAAAGAAGAGGATGTGGCTACAAACGGGGGAACTGCTAAGTATAGAAGAAGAACACTAGCTAAGCCGGATCCAAATAAATAAGTATAAGAGCAAAAATATCATTAATTGAAGATTACTGCGCTACAAATACACCAAGTGATAGCCCGAAATGAAAAAGATAAGAACATTGAAGTGGTCTATCAGGGTCCTATACAGAGTGTAACGGATATGCGTGTTAATATTTTAAATACTTGCTCATGGAAATGAACAACTGTCATCAAGAAAGTCATAAGACAAATCAGAAACAAAATTGTCCCACCCATATTAATTTGTATCATCTGATAATAAGTTTTTGTATGGAGAGTCCAATTTTTAAATTGATTATGACTTTCTTGAAGAAAGCTGTTCATGTCCATGGGCAGAAACAGTACCTATCTAAAATATAAGTACCTATTTCCGTTACATATAATTGTAATCAAAAGGCATTGGTTTGATAGCATTGAACTAGCACATGTAGGTGATCCTTTTAGAAATGTTTTGTACAAAACTTAGGACACAGAAGTTAATGAACCTGTACTTGCTGATAACATTGATAATCTGTATAAAGATAGCAAAAACGATTCAATTGATAGTTATATATTTTCAATTGATCTTACCCACTCACATAATTAGATCCTTCCTTATTGTTTAGCAGTACAAGAAGTAACTAGATGTTTTTATGAACTGTTCTTCATGGATATATGCCACCTTGTATTTTCTTACTACGTTATATATACTCGTACTTTCTTTTATTATGTAACCACAACAGCTCAACATTTATGATCTACTTCTTGAATGTCAAATACAGCAACTCAAAACTATACTAAAGTATTTCGCAAATTAACGTAATCCATTCAAAACACACATAGAAAGAAAAGAATAATAGTAGTTATAACATTGTCGAATAGTATGGTCATGAATGAAACCACAAACAAAAAGTTAAAGCAATAGAAATTAAATAAATGATGGAGGCGTCAACAATGGTGGACCTTGACACCTCTGATGGATGGCGTCGAAAAAGTAAGTTCGCAATCAGTGTCACTCCTAATGCTTCGGACTTGAGATTATAATGGATACGGCCCACTGGTCTGTAGCTCTGTCTAATTCTGACCTCATTGTGTAGTTTTTTGTTGCGTAATACTAATAATCTTGGTTAATGTTTTGCTCTGTTAATGTTTTTCAAGTTTTATTTATCTAACAGTTCATGCACACACATATAATAAACAGACAAGAAGGATGAAGCTGAAAAATGGGTACAAAGGTGATGCTCAAAATCACCTGGCCATGCAACGCATGAAACTGAGAATTACGGCAGAAAGAATAACAGACCTGTTCCCAGCAAGGAGTGATTTTAAGCTGAAATGCCGATGATGATGATGTCATTGCTTTGGTTAGAATAAAAAAAAAGATCTTTAAGAATACAGCAAAATATGTAGCAGCAAGGATATAAAAGACGAAATACTAGATAGCGGGTCGTACCACTATGCCACAGAAACTAAATTGTCTGGGAGATACCTATCTTCATGGGGCATGATAAACTTGCGAAGTTTTTCATCATCATTTCAGCCGAAAGACATCCACTGCTGGACATAGACCTAACCTTCAAGAGAAGCCGATACTTGTGCATCTCACATGCATCGGCTACCTGCGACCTTCACCAGATGCCGGAGGCTTTCCAACGCTGCATCTTCCGGTACGCTGTCGCCACTGCAGCACTTTTCGAGTCCATCGAACATCTATTTTCGAGCAATGTGCCCTGCTCACTGCCACTCAAGTTTAGCGATTCTTCAGGCTATGTCGGTAACCTTGGTTGCGTAATACTAATAATCTTGGTTAATGTTTTGCTCTGTTAATGTTTTTCAAGTTTTATTTATCTAACAGTTCATGCACACACATATAATAAACAGACAAGAAGGATGAAGCTGAAAAATGGGTACAAAGGTGATGCTCAAAATCACCTGGCCATGCAACGCATGAAACTGAGAATTACGGCAGAAAGAATAACAGACCTGTTCCCAGCAAGGAGTGATTTTAAGCTGAAATGCCGATGATGATGAAGTCTGAATGAGTGCTCTAATGTCTATTTTCCATTGAAGTAGGCGATATGAAGCTACATGCTAAGATTTTATAAACTTACCCACTTTGCTTCATATAGATACGCCTATACATATATTGTGGAATCTCAAGGAGGTCCTATGAGAATACTTATCCAGACTGACTGGTCTGTGAAATATACTTTTATAGGGTTTTTAAAGGGCATTTTAAAAGTAGGAATAATTATTTGTTTTGTTTTTAAGGCATTCACTCGCTCTTAATTAGCAATGTAGCATATTCAGTATTGCGTTCCGGTATTTCTGCTATCATACTTCAAAAACCAAAAAAGCATACACTAGGTGTACCGCTGCCGAGCTACACACGCCCCCGTCCTCACTATATTATAATATTATTGGCCATACACGTGCTGCAGCAAAAAAGAGTTATAGTTAATTCAAACCGATTAGAGCAATGTCCTGCATTCTATGGATATAGATTGTTAATATTCAATGGGCCGGTTTCACCATTCGCTCTATAAACTAAGTTTTACTGAACTAAACTTAGCATAGAAAATAAAAATCATAAAAAAGATTATAGTGAGTTAACCTTAAAAGATAGACATATGCCGTCATACATATTTTTTGCGTAACTTTAACCGTTTACGCAGCGCACGCATCTGAAGCTCTCAAAAGGATTTTTTTGCCCATTTTTGCCACATTTTTCATTGATGCTTCGCTCGCAGTTGTTGGTCGCAGCGTGATGTTATAGCGCCTATAGCCTTCCTCGATAAATGGACTATTCAATACAATAATAATTTTTCAATTCAAACCAATAGTTCCTGAGATTAGCGCGTTCAACCAAACAAACAAGCTCTTCAGCTTTATGACAGCGGCTAAACGCGTTTAAACGAGCTTAAAACGTCGAAAACTGGGCGTTTAGAATTGGTGAAATCGGCCCAATGATTCAATCTTCATTTTCAGAGTAATGATTTTAAAATACAAAGTAGTAGATTGTAATCATCAATACATTTGTTTGATTAAGTTTTTTAATAAGATGACTAACCGTGTGCCCGATGGAATTCCTTATCGGCAAAAATGAAGAACTATCATAAAACTTTTCAATCCCTAATAACTTTAGGGGATGAATCTATAAGAACGCTTCCCTTAGTTGCCTCTGTTAAATAAGGAACTCCTGTACAATTTTCAATGCTTCTGGTTTAGGCTATGCTATGCCGTATATGTCAATGAATGAATGAATTTACTGAAGACTTTTAGTAGGTGACTTGTATCACTGGTCTCAACATTGCTTTCAACTCAAAAAAAGCGTATACTCTTATATAAGCAATAATCAACAAAGCAGTGCCAAAGGCAGGCTAGATACACAATTGGATAGATTTCTTCCCTCAAATATTCTATTTATGCGAGTTAACTGGCAATTTAAATAAATTGTCATCTCCATTCATATGATTGTGATGTGCGAATATATGCCGAGGTCATCGGCCACGCCATGTGACATCAGTTGAACTAGTAACAAATGTTGATGCACAATGATCTCACTCAGACTCTGCAATTACTAGAATTAAAGTTCATTAAACGCGCTTGCATCAGGTTCTGTTTTGTTACACAAATCTAGGAGTTACGACGAATTCTAGGCAAGCGTGCTCCAACGTCAACCACTTTCCAATAGGTGACAGAGTGGTCAAACGCATTCCACCGAACAACCGAATTCCAAAAAAAAAAAATAAAAACACTAAAAATTAAAAAATAACTTTCATTTCGGAAGTCGGTGTTTGTATTTAACTTCTTCGTTATTTGACACCGACTTCTGAAATTAAAGTTATTTTTTAATTTTTAACGTATACGTTTTTTATTGGAAGTCGGTTGTTTTTTTTGTAAAAAGTTTTTTATTTTTCACTTTTTAGTTGTTATACCCCAGAACTTAAAACCCCAATAACATGGAACGTGGCATTTAAACATTTGGAGAATATCAAAACGTCATCGAGGTATACACGTATTTTTCGTTTTTGGTCAGTTTCTCAAAAAGCACTGAAGCAATTTCGATAAAATTTTTATAGGACCACCTCGGGAGTATATATACTTTTTTTATTCTTTCGGATAAAAAAAGAATTTTGAAAATCGGTCCACAACTGACGGAGAAATCGGCAGACATACATAAAAAAAAAACAAAAAAAAAAAACATACATACAGTCGAACATAGAACCTGCTCCTTTTTCGAAAGTCGGTTAAAAACGAAATCACATCAAAAATGAAAAATGGCAGATGAGCATTCTTTTAAATGTTTACAAAGAATTGTGTAAAGAAAATTATAAAACGTAACAACCATGTTTGTTAACGTTGATCTTAGGATCTTGACAAAGTGACACTGTATAACGATACTCAATGTCGAAAACTCAAAATGTTAGGAATTGACCAGAATGATTTTAAGGCAGCACTAAACAATCCCATACATTTTGTACTTTTGACCATCACTATATGTTTCTTTGTCTAGAGCCCCAAAGGCTCTAACGAAATATATGCTATTTTATATATACATTTTTTTTCATTTCAGTCGAAAGACGTCTACTGCTGGACATAGGCCTCCCCGCAGTATCGCCACAACGACCGATACTATGCGTCTCGCATCCATCAGCTACCCGTGACCCTCACAAGGTCATCGGTACGCGGTCGCCACTAACTTCTACGCAGCTTCCATGTCAACTGGAATAATACTCTACCAAAAGCAAAATCTCGACTCACTCATGTTTTAATGTATTGATCGTGAAATTGGCATAAAATCTATAGTTGCTTTTACCGATCCACCGGCAAATAGCTGTAGCACCTGGCCGCAGTAATTATGTTACTAATATATTTTGACCTACCACATTCAAGCCAAACGTGATTCTCTCAACTTCTCTCAATGTTATGCGTATTTATTTTCGTGACTAACCAAGTCAAATAAACAATTCAATTACTAAAACTTCACGGTTCTCGAGGAAAAAAACATGAATTTGTTGAATATCTTGAAATTCAACATTATTTCATTCGAATACACTTTGAAATAATACTCGATTATTGTAATGGGGTATTTAATTAGGTTCGTGTTTTTGAATTTTAATGTTTTGGAAAGAATAAATTCTTGAGCTCCACACTGCCATTTTAAATGATTCAATACAGTATATCAACTTAGTCTAGCTATGTAAAAATGAAAACAATTCCAACCACGTAGACTTAATGCAAAAAATTTATAAACTCCACAACATTTTAGCTTCTTTATTTTATAATTCCATAAACTACGTTTCTTGCATAGCTCTGTATACAAACTTACGTGTGCCGTTACACCGTGGCTGGTACCAGGGAGTCATAGACGCGCATAATATATTCGTTAGCAATTAAAAAGTTGCGTTTCTGCCCACTGCCCGTAGCAGACTGGTTTCGCCTACTTGTGATAATGATCTCAGTTCTGTGCGCGAGTAGATACTTTATTTCGCAACATTCCCTAATGCTGTGTGGCAATACTGACTCACTAGTACCTGGGTAAGGTCTCGTTTAAAAAATGGTTTGTTTGATTAGGTTCTATGTGTAGGTAGAATATAAGTAAATAAATAAATAATAATAATTTTATTATCAAGTATCAAAACTCATAGAGTTAGTGTAAATTCTCACTAACACTATGAGTTTTGATACTTGATAATACGAACTATGTTAGTAAACACAATTGAAAACAATACAAAATAATACATAACAATACAGAACATAACAGTACAATATAGAAACAATACAGGACATTTCAAAATAATTGAATAACAGTTAATGACACCACTAACCACTACCTAACTATGGCGACAGAGATTGCCCGGTTTTAAATTTTGTCATTGCTTTGGTTAGAATAAAAAAAAAGATCTTTAAGAATACAGCAAAATATGTAGCAGCAAGGATATAAAAGACGAAATACTAGATAGCGGGTCGTACCACTATGCCACAGAAACTAAATTGTCTGGGAGATACCTATCTTCATGGGGCATGATAAACTTGCGAAGTTTTTCATCATCATTTCAGCCGAAAGACATCCACTGCTGGACATAGACCTAACCTTCAAGAGAAGCCGATACTTGTGCATCTCACATGCATCGGCTACCTGCGACCTTCACCAGATGCCGGAGGCTTTCCAACGCTGCATCTTCCGGTACGCTGTCGCCACTGCAGCACTTTTCGAGTCCATCGAACATCTATTTTCGAGCAATGTGCCCTGCTCACTGCCACTCAAGTTTAGCGATTCTTCAGGCTATGTCGGTAACCTTGGTTCTCCTGAAACTCTGAGCATAGCCTTTTCATTCCCCTTTGGGTGCTTCAAGTCTTCTGATGAGGCCCCTTGTGAACGACAACGTTTCAGTGCCATATATTATATCACTGGCAACACGCACTGGTCATAGACTTTGAACCTTTTAGTAAGTATTATTATATGGCACTGTCAAACCTTTACCGGTCAGGGTTAGAAATGCACCGTCTCGCAGTAGTACGATTGACGAAACCAAGCAGAGATTTACGCTTTACAACATACTTCATCTCTCTTCATCTTTCCGACTGACCGACGACGCCGTATCAATTCAAAATCAAATAGTTATATTGAAAGCTGTATAATGACTTAATGAGACTACACTGTATTCGAGAAAGTATCGTTTTTAAGAAATCGCGGTTTCCTGTTTTATAAACCCTAAGATAAGGTACTTATATGTATTATTTTCCGATGTGGTTTTCTCAGTATGTTTCATACTTTTTTAGAATTTTAACAAGTTATCCTATGTAACCTTGCCCAAGGAACTTATTTATACAGCTTGGCAAAAAAGAGTGTGGAATAAATGAGGTCGCCAGTATCGCACTTGGGGCAACCTGGAATACTACGATTCAACAGTTTTTGATACTTGTTATTTTTAGGGATATGATCCCAATCCCAAGTGGGTGGTTCAGTCCCTCGGACGCTACACAAACACGGTGGAAGGCTTCAATGTCCAGTATTTTATTTAGTTTCAACTGTCACCGCGTCAGACTCTTTTTTGCCAAGCTGTAAGTGTTACCACAAGATTTTGTATCTCAAGATATAGGTAATGTATTATCATCGGCAACAGTCTGCTGTATGTTTATCTGTTTTATCAATATTTTTTCAATGAACAGTTCTCCAGTAGGTGTGTAACCTGACGGGCCGCGGTAACCCAATAATTTTGGCGCGATGACGTCACCGGTCACCGTAACCCGCCCACCGCGACATTCCAGCATTAATCGTATCTGCTTTAGATATAGAGAAAATATTATAATGTTTATCATTGTTTATTATTATGTTGGTGGCTTGAGGCTTGGCTGGGTATATACGGTATCCGATATGGTTGTCTGACTATCTGGATCTACTCGGATCAAAAGACCATAAAATGTTTATGATTTAATTCTTTGTAACTACTTTCTGATCTTTCAAGACGATTTGTGTCTTTGAATGAATATTCAATTTTAAACATTATCCAATCCTTCTGCCTACCCTACTTCTAATAAAAGGTATAAAATTTTCACGCCTTAACGGTTTAACGTTTGTATGTTTTTTGAACCACGAGTATACTATATGAACTGGATTACTACAAATGATACTTTTTATTTGATCCTGTGGGATAGTTTTCGAACGCCACGCAGGTGATATTAGCTGTAAGGCCAACCAATCAAACCCTAAACACATAAGTTTGGTCTCGATTTATGTACACGAAGACTGATATTTGAGCACATTCGTATTCATTAGTGCTTTTGATAGCTTGATTGATGATTGTTTAATCAGAGCGATAAACAATTCATTTATCTAGATCAAGAAACAATAATGCTTCTGGTCCTATGTTATTCGAAAAATTAATCATTCTTTTACGACTGAATATTTAGCACTAATTCATGTCTCTTTCCTTTCATTTAAACTCTATTTTTCTCATTCTATATTTTGTTTATGGCTTCATTTCTACTATCGCGATTTTTATCAGGCGTAAACTCTCAAAAGAGCTCCTACTTCTTTTTGTGTCGACTGAGTACTGAAAACTTTTGTCCGATCAGTCTTTAGTTAAATCCTGGTAAGTGCATGATGGTCAAGACAGGGCTTATGACAAAATATATCCTCATATCACTCCATAATCACTCCACTTTACAGGCAAATTGGTATTCACAGTGGCAGTAGTTAGAAGAAAACTGCATGCCAGTGACATAACCGTCTTCCTGTATATGAGATCCCTTCTACAGCAATTTCAGGAAATTAGAACTAACAAGGAGGCTTATAGAAAAACGGAACAGAACAATCATAATAATCCTTCAGACAACCGAAATAGAAATTCCAGCAATTTGAATGACAGAAGACCAACTAAACTTAGATCATCTGAACAGAACAAAGTTTACTTCGAAGTCCAATAGCAGGTAGACATAACGGTGAAGGCAGCTTACATATTCATGAGTCCCGTCCCCGAACGGATAAAGCCAAGCCCCTTTGTCAGTGCCGACGATTTTTTCCAACGCTCCGGCCAGACAAGCAAATAAAGGACCCAACAAAAGTATGAAACTAGAAATGATTTTTTTCCCGTCGGTCACTTTTGGACGGCGGATCAAAAGTTTCAAGTTTTTGGAAGAGGTGATTATTATGGTTATTGTAGGCAATCTATCATAATAGTCTGACGTTTGTTCAGAAAATTGCGTTTTTAATTATTAGACACAGATTTTTGTTTTTGAAAATGGGACGCAATTTTTACGGACAAAAGTGTTCAGACAAGGAACAATAATTGGCATCGATAATTTTAACTGCTTGTATCATTCATCGCTGTTTTATGGGTCTGATTTTAAAAAGAGGCCAATAACTCCACGTTTGGTGGAAGTGCTGCAAGATAAACTAAGTATGATGTCTTCAATATCTATAAAGTTTGAAGTATAGTACTAGTAGTACCTGATTTTCATTCTGAAATCAACGCATCTCGCTTTTTAAAACACGATTATACAATCCATACCCAACGTTACCAGCAAAGTCTCGTGAAAGACCTGGATGAGGGAAGTACAGAACCGATTAATGTGGCAATAAAGGAGAGAGAGGAAAGGACGCCTGTATCCAGCAGTGGGTACTTCCAGGCCGATATCATGCGACGACGATAATTGTAGATATTTTTGACCAGTTAAATTGCCAATATTAGGAACCAGAGCTTCATACCTGGTCATGATTCAGACCCGGTCCTTTGGTCCGAACTTTAAACTTTCATGAGTAATGATGATTCATGCAAACTTTTTGTTTTCCATTACTGAAACGCGTAATAAAAGCAAATTAACATTACCGTTAAAATTACATAAATACACTAGTAATTAGGTTTTAACAAGTGAGGTACGCCAGACATTTCATGGTTCATTAAAAAATATGTATGTAACGGCGAAATTTTTCTGTTATGGTCGTGGATTGTGATTTCTTGAGCGCAATGGCTTTATTTCATCCTCTTCTTCTTAATCTTAAACTAGTGTTTACAATTAACGCTTGTTCCTAAATACTTTATGGAATTTACTCATTATGGGTAGGGTTTTAGTTCGCCGCCGTCCGATAAGGACCAGGTCCGAGTCGACCGCGCATACTGTTCCACGCGCGCCTCAAAGAGATGTCAGCAGCAACTGACAGGGTCGCTAGGGCCGATGCGTACCTGGGTCGCGGATGAATTTGAAAGAGAGAAACCGCGGCTCTGGCACAGACAACTGAAGGAACAGGGGTGGGTTTTAGTCAGTTAAAGTCTGATACGCCCTTCCGTTTCACCCAGAGCGGGAGAAGTCATTGAATGATTTCCCACCCCCCCACAAAACAAAATAATGGGCTGGGATAGAACAGTCCCACTCCAAGCCGAGTCTCACCGAGCAGACACGCACTCCCATATAATATGGCAAAAGGAACTCAGATATGCGAACAGTGTAGCGGCTAGTGTTATTGTGTACCGTAACTAATTTAACCGAGCCAGTAGACGACGCATCCTAGAGGTGAGGAAAAATGCTATATCATGAGACTATAATGTTGGGCTACAAAGCGAGAGTGAACAGACATCTTTTGGGATTCTTTTTATGCATTACCATCAGGCAACACTGAAGCCTGGAATATAAAAAAAAACCTACTCCTTGGTGGTGGGAGTATTATCCCTAAATTTTCCTTTATTCCGTACTTTTATATCATCTAATAATAAGCAATACTTTTGTTTTGACTTGGCTTGCGAGGTTGTCTATGTGGGATGTGGACTCGGTGATCATTGAGCTTAATAGCCACAAGCCTCGATCAACCCTCAGGTGGCTCTCGTTAGGCGGCTGGATCAGGGGCTTGACTCAGAAAGCCATACTTCTGGTCACGGCTCGTATTGTTAGAAAGTTCCTTTCTTTGCAGCCCTGACCGCCGGTGGCTTGGACCCTTTGTTGGACCATGTTCGCGATACCGTTGGGATACTATTTTTTATATTTACATTTTTTAATGAAAAAAGTATATAAAAATTAAATTTATATGTATATTGAATTGAATTTACGGAAAGCAATACTTTAACTTAAAGATAAATGTATTTTAAGCAAAATAATGTCTTTTCTTCTAATAAGGTGTGGTTGTATTCAGAAAGACATACAAATGAATTACAGAGAAGACAACCAAAAGTAGGGTCAAAGGAGTACGTGCTCTTTAATTAAAATGCTAAACACAGAACTACATTTGACATTCAGAGTTAATTTAATAATGAGTAGATAATTATCAATACTAGACACCTATAATTTAACTTCAAAGAGATTCTGTAAGTCCAAAGACGAACAGAGAAGCATACTTTAAAAAGTTTATTACAAGTGAGGATTTGGAAGAAGAAACACAGTTTAAATAAGTCAGTAATCATTAGTGTTCTAAAACAGTAAGAGAAGAAATAGGCAATAATAAGAATAAACATATCAACGACGGTAAAATGTCTGATAAAGAATTTGAGAAGACATTAAAACTAACCAAGTACGCACTTCTAATTTCTGGAATCAAAACTATGAAGGAACACTTCATAAATAAAGTCGTGGACTACTTTATAAACAACCATATATATTATTATAACTTTATAACTCTATACACAGTTATCTTCGGGGAAACGTATTGGATAGTAGACGGCATACGAAACAGCAAACCATTCGTGGAACTATCCTTAATATCGCCGTGCATAACAATAAGTGTACTGGGCACAATAAAATCCACATTCGTATACATGAATAAAGGGATACTGATACAAGTAGTCAGTAAATTGAAAGAAATACATCCAACTTTTAATGACGATGAAACAGAAGAATCCGTCGGAATCGAACGCAAAATCATGAAAAAGTCAATGAGAATGTTGAAATTCGTTCAAGTTCTACTCATGAGCATCTATTTGCTTGTCTTCGCGACTTTCTGCTTCACTCCTGTGATGATATCAGCATATAATTACCACAAAACTGGAGAGTTTGTAGTTGTTTATCCTTATATGGTTAAATACCCTTTCGATGTCTATAAATCTTCGTTTTGGCATCTGATATACTTTCATCAGCTTTGGTCAAGTAAGTATTAAACTTATTTAACAATTTTCTTCTTTTTTGACCTCTTCTGTTCCCATTATTTGAGGTCGGGTCTCCTCACAATTTTGAGCCAGTTTATTCTAGCCAGGGTTATCGACTCTGACAATTGGGCTAACTTAAGGTCTCTTTCAATTTTGGATTACCAGGTAACTGGCGGGCAGCCTCTGCCTTTTTTTCTGTTCTGGTAGGTTTAGTGCTATTTTTACCACATGGTCCTCGCTCCTCTTCCTAACATGTCTATACCTACTATCTGAAATATAATAATAACGTTAAAGTAAAATAACATGTTAATACAGGTTATTTTACTTTAACGTAATGCCAGTCATTATGATATTATTATGTTACGTAATTGTAATAAATAGGTTGGCATTATTGATGAGGAGCATAATCACACTATAATAGAAACGGTTAGATGATTCACCTCATAGTAAATCAGCTTCCAGTATTTATGAATTACTTGTACTAGCTACTTACTTATGGAGAACATTAATATCCATTGTAAAGTGCATTGCAATCACTTTATTGAATACTTTTTCTTTAGAGCTTTTCTAACAGTTAAGTCATAAAGATTTATGTAAATACTCGACGATTACGTCATGGTTAATATTATCTATTTTTAGGGTACCGTACCCGAAGGGTCCAAACGGCGCCCTATTGCTGTCACTCACACGTGAGTCCGTCTGTCTGTCCGTCCGTCGTCTGTCACACAGGTTTTACAGCCAAATTGTTGGAGCTAGAGTCTCCAAATTTTAACCCACCACCACCAACCACAGTATAAGCATCTTGTTGACCCAAAGCCATACAAATTGTATTTTTTTTTTAATGTTGGTTAGGAGAGCTCCCATACAGACAAGGGGGGGAGCGAAAAAAAATTGACCTATCCCGTCAAATGGGGTACCCCATTTGATGGATAGGTCAATTTTTTTTTTGTTTAGAGTTGAGTCGTTGAGTAGACAAATACTGCATTTTTGGTTTTAAAAAATATTGGAAGACAAAGGAATTAGAAGCCACCAAAGTCAGCTTTTTTAACAAAATTTTGTTACGAAGAATTTTTTAACTTCCCATTGACCTATGAACTTGAAATTTGGTGATAATATTTATTATTTCGTATTTTTACTAACGAGTAGCATAGCAAGTTTATATCTAATATGTATTTACGAGTATTCATGGCGGGCATTCGTTGTTGGGTTGACAAAGTACTAGTTTCTGTATTCAATAACAAAATGGAGATATTAAGATATAAGTAAGTAAGTATTGGTAAGTTTTATGTAGTTAAACTCTATTATGCTACATTCACAAATACTCTTAAACAATTGCGAAAATAAGCACCCAGCTATACAAAAACCTATAAAATTTTCAGCCGCCATAGTAATACTCAACGTATTTGGATGCGACACTCTCTTCTACGCTCTATGCGTGTATATCAACATGCACTTTCATTTACTGGGACTTCGGTTCGAGAACATAGTGTCCAAATCAAAGCATGAAACTCGGAGGAACCTGGCAGAAGCTGTCGTGAGACATCAGGAACTTATAGAGTAAGTATATCTTGAGAATCAGTCTGTGTGTGGTAGGAATGATGATTAATGATATAACTTCATGGCATTCAAAGATGACGCTAGAACACTTTAGTTAATTAAATCATACTCCAAGCTGCTGGAATTCCCTGGTTCAGACCATGGTACGGAGCGAGAGGGAATAAGAGGCAGTCTCCGCCTTCTGCGAAGCAGTAATGCTCGCGAAAGCGGAGGCGGGACGCGTGAGGGAAGCTCAACGGAGTGGCCCCCCAGGTACTGCGCGTACTGGGCGTAGGACGTCGGGAGATGATCTCCGGCCACCGTAGACCCGGGTCTGCGGACGGCGAGCAGTGGGTAGCTCGCCGTCCGATCAGCACCAGGCCCGTGAGTCGACGGCGCGTAGTGATCCACACGCGCGTTAAAGAGATGAGTGTCAGCCACCACTGACGGGGCCTATCGTGGCCGGTGCCTGCATGCCTAGGGGTAGCGGATAAATTCTGAGAATAAGTTACCGCAACCCTGGGCACTCAGGCAGGAAAGGAACAGGGGTGGGTTTTATTCAGTAAGAGTCTGACACGCCCTCCCGCTCCACCCAGAGCGGGAGAAGTCATTGAATGATTTCAACCCCACAAAAAAAAAAGAGCTGCTAGGATGGCCTTCTTCTTCTTTTCGCGTTGTTTTACACTAACATATTGCGTAAATGTTTGACCCCACTAAGCGACTATGTTTATAGAAGCGTCGGAGGCCTTCTTGTCACATTTAGAACACTCCAGCAGTTGCTCATAGTTTGATCAGGAGCACTGCACTCGCACTGTAAGAAATTAATTTATTGATCATGTGACAAAATCCGTGGGAAATCGATTCATTGCACTTTTTTATTCATTTTAACTATCTAAAGTATCCCAGTGCGCCCTGGTTCAGGCCATGGTACGGAGCGAGAGGGAATGGGAGGCCGTCTCCTCCTTCTGCGAAGCAGTAATGCTCGCGAAGAGGGAGGCGGCACACGTTAGGGAGGCTCAGCAACGGCCGAGTCGCCCTAGCGCCCCCAGCCGCGACCGCCGCAGGAGACGCCAGGGGCCGCGAGACGATCTCCGGCCACCGTAGACCCGGGCCTGCGGACGGCGAGTAGCGGGTAACTCGCCGCCCGATCAGCACCAGGCCCGAGAGTCGACGGCGCGTAGTGTTCCACGCGCGCCTCAAAGAGTTGTCAGCCAAGTGTAGGGGCCTGCCAAGGCCGGTGCCTGCCCGGGGGTGGAGGATAAATTCGAAAGAGTTACCTCGCCCCCGGGCACTCGAGGCAGGGAGGAACAGGGGTGGGTTTTAGTCAGTAAAAGTCTGACACACCCTTCCGCTCCACCCCAGAGCGGAAGAAGTCATTGGATGATTTCCCACCCCCCAAAAAAAAAAAAAAAAAAAGTATCCCAGTGGCAAGTCCGACTTCCTATGATAAAATTGAAACACCCAACTCAGCAGTCGACTCGGCATTAGCTCTATTGCCAAAAACCACAGAGTTATTCCTTACCAACAATCCAAGCCATTTTCACACCGCATTCAACCTTGACAATGTCATAAATGCGAAAGTTAGTTTGTTACCTAATAACCTAGATGTGCATGCCTGTATATTATTCACGTAGTAGCTGAACATAAATCGTAAAATTAATTGCAAGCTCGTTGTGATTTGAATAAATAAATAAACTTAGCTTGGCCATCGTTTTGCCTAGGCCATGTGTGTGACGAATAATAATTCATATCGCCTAAATGGTACTGACATCTTTAAGCTGTGTGGTCCTATGATTATACAGTGTGGTACTTTTGAATATGCCACCCTGGTACTTCCACTGAAAGTGCAAAGCTGAGAAAATATTGTCCTCCTAATTCCAAGGTAAACTAAAATTTATGATGTTATTATTGTAAATTAACAATTCGAAACTGTACCGAAATCTATTATTTGGTGCTACTTTACTGTTACTTTGCAAATCATTATGTTCACTACTTGTCTTGATGTTTGAAGCTGTAAGAGAAAGGCGGTTTCTGTCACACAGGTTATAGTGTACCACAGACCGGTGTCTGTGTTTACTCTATCTTCTAAAAGAAAAACATAACTTTGTACATTGTGTTTTGATTTGGATAGATGAGCTGTACTCACCTTTACAAATACAGTGAGATATAATTATGTGTATAGAGACAAGAGAGTTTATAGGCTCAGAGGAGAGATGCTTTCTTACAGTTAAAGGCAGGAATCGAATCCCATTGGAAAAAAGTGAAATGATGTGAGAAACGACAGTGAAACATGGTGTTAATAATAGTGCTGCGTTTGCTAAAGATTTAATAATGATCTGTTACTTTTAGGCACCTTCCACATCATCGCTTACCATCAGGTGAGATACTGGTCAAGCGCAAGCATATAAATAGTAAAAGAAATTAAGGCTTGTTCAATGAGCAAAACGACTGTATAGGTGTATAAGTAGAAGCCAAGAATATTATAAATTTTAATATTATTATTTATTATATTATAAACAAAATATCGGCAAGTTCGAACCAAATAAAAGCAGCTTTCTTAGCCAATGCGTTTACTGCCATTTAATAGGTATACTCAGAAAAGTCCATAAAATTTCATCATTACTGACTTTATGAGGTTTTGAGTGACTGAAATGGCAATTATATTCCGAGAATTATTCTCTAAGATGCATAGTTACTACTAGAAAACTGAATACTAGATAAATATGTAAACGATATAACTTTTTATGTAGAAGAAGATGAGCATTAATATAGTGATATATTGTTTCTTAATCACCAATGAGCATTACAATAAATCAAAACGATTAGATATGCTTTAACGGGGATTTTTTGCATATTGTTGACAACTTATCAATCAATCAATCAATATCTTTATTGTGGATCATATAGGTAGGTACATAATACAGGTCCTTAATAATTGAATTAGGATCAACTATGTCCCGCCCATTGGGCATACAATATTTACATACATCGTTATTAAATTAAATTAAATACATTATTACATTATTGTTACAAATTATTATAATTTCATATAAAATATAATAGAGATCATAATTTAGGTAGGTACACATCAGTGGGCCACCGAACGCATCATGACTGAGGGAGGCTGTATTGGAGCAGTGATTTGTCTAACAGGAAATCTTTTATAGAGTAGTAGCATTTGTTTACTAACAGGTCATGGAGATTACGAGTATTTCTAAATTTTGTTATTTCTGGAATTATTCTAATAGGCCCCGGAATATTATTAAAGATGCGTGAAGCTGTACAAAAGATACTTTCATACATGAAATGAGTATTGCTAGCTACTGTACGCAATTTGTCCTTACGCCGTACACGAGTGTAGTAATCATATAATCCAGTATTATTTTTGACAAATACTGCGGTTTCAAATATGTAGATACATGGTAGTGTTAATAGGTTCATTCTAAAAAAAAGTCAAAGGTTAAGGTTAAGTCATAGGTTCATCATTTTTATTTATTAATCTTAATGCAGTTTAGTGAAACTCGTTACGGGTCGTTAGAAACCCGAAAGTCTGACAACCAGTCTAACCAAGGAGTATCGTATTACCCAGTAACTGGGTTGTGGAGGTCAGATAGGCAGTCGCTCCATGTAAAATACTGGTATTTAGCTGCATCCGGTTAGATTGGAAGCCGCCCCCAAGATAGTTGGGAAAAGGCTAGGCAGATGATAAGTTTATTGAAAGTCTGAGTGCTCATACACTGTTTTAAGATTTATCCAAACGCCTAGTTCACACTTCGCGTGACCCAAGGCATGGCTTTTACCTCGGTCAGAGGTTAAGCATTGCCATACGACGTGGCAATGCCGCCAGTCTCTTGGGCAAAAAATTTGACACCATAAAAAAAAATTAAATTAATTAATTAATTTTTATTTTTTTATTTTTTTTTTGACACCATATTTTAAGATGTATTTATTTAAGAATTTTTGTTTTAATTAGTAGTTAGTTTAGTATTTATAAGTATGTAAATTGTATATAGCAATTGATAAATTAATTCCCTATCGTTTATTGAAACTGCCCGGGGGTTGAGGATAAATTCGAAACAGAGTTACCTCGCCCCTGGGCACTCAAAGGCAGGAAGGAACAGGGGTGGGTTTTTAGTCAGTAAGAGTCTGACACGCCCTCCCGCTCCGCCTAGAGCGGGAGAAGTCATAGGATGATTTCCCACCCCACAAAAAAAAAAAAAAAAAAAATCGTTTATTGAAAAACCAAAATCTGAATTCAGGACTTTGGCGATAATTATTATCTATATATTTATATACATCTTTCTTTTTCAATTTCACAAAATATAATATACGTAGTTCATTATTGTGTCTTCTATGTTCCAAATTATAACATGGAAGTGCATGTCCAGCATTGGAGTTTGTAGACTACGTGTATGTATAAGCAAGTTATTGTATCTCTTTCATTTTGTATCTTCTTCTTTCGTTATCTTATATGTTCTATCTTTTCTACTTTTCAGTCTCGTGGATCAATCAGAAATTTTATATAAGAAATCATCGCTATTTAATCTTGTGACCAGCTCAATACTAATTTGTCTCAGTGCCTTTAATATTACGGTAAATATTATGCAATTGTTATTAGTTTACTTTGAACACCTGTGTTAAGGTTAACGTAAGTGTGTTTAGAATATTAAATGGAATGAGGCTTGTTCATGAGTGATGCATTGAATGAAAAGAGAGAGAGGTGCTGTTATAGCAATATGTGCATAAAGCAGAAATAACTAAAATGAGGTTCTTGATCCATTGATTACGGGATAAATAGTGGTCAAACGCGAGCCTATCAAACATAAAAAAAAAAAAAAAAAAAAAAAAAATAAGCAAAAGAGGTGCTTTATAACTTAATGGTTGATTTAACAGAAAAATGTAGTATTAAGTTCAAAGACAATGCGGTGAGCTCGTGGCTATATTAATAACAGCCGCACGGGTCGATCCATCAGGTTAAGCTACGTGTGCTAGGGTTGGTCCATGGATGGATGACCATCTTTACATACCGAGACTACTCCATGCCTCGGATAGCACGTTAAGCCGTTGGTTCCGGCTGTCAATCGTGGATCTTTGACAGTCGTTACGGGTCGTTAGAAGCCCGAAAATCTGTCAACCAGTCTTACCAAGGGGTATCGTATTACCCAGTAACTGGGTTGTGGAGGTCAGATAAGCGGTCGCTCTATGTAAAATACTGGTATTTATATTTAGACTGGAAGCCGACCCCAAGATAGTTGGGAAAACGCTAGGCAGATTTAGTCCAAAGACCCTGCAGTGGCAACTGCAACCCGGAAGAAGGACTCCCACAAGGTGACGCGATTACCTGGTGAAGGCCATTGGGGTTCGCTGATTCGAGACGCACAAGACCGGTACAAGTGGCTACACTTGAGGGAGGCCTGTGTCTAGCAGTAGATGTCTTTTGGTTGTAACGATGATGATGATAATGGTTAGCAATACAAAAAAAATAAATTGATATTACATAAATGTAATATGGTAGAAGAGAATCTTCAAACTAAGAAGGCGTAGACAATTTTAATACGAGTACCTACATAAACTAATGTTCGGATTCATATCCGCTAAAATATCCTGGTTTTTTGTTATTTTAGGTAGCAGGTGAAATGAATATTATATTCGCGTTCATCACCTTTTTGTTGATGAGCCTGTCGCAAATATCAATGATATGCTACTTCGGGGATTTATTGATGAACTCGGTAAGAAATGTTGCAGCTATCTAAAAGGAGAAGTTGACTATCCCAATCATCTTTTCTACACAAAACAACACACGTGTATTGACTGAAGAAATAGGAACGGATGGAATAGAGTACCTAAACGCACATTTCAACAGATGAAAGTGCAATGTATATTGGGCGGGTCTATTACTACTAAATTAAAATAAATCTAGACTCTAGAGCTACTAAGAAAGTATTGATGCCATAACCCAATAACACTTGGCTTAGCTTAGGAATCATAAAAAGGACCAGCTCAGAGTAGCGTTTGTGATAAAGAGGATGTCAGTACATGTACCTTATACTGATAATCGCTCTATAGGATCTCAATTCTGTCGAGACAGATGATCCCATTGATAGAGGCTGAATTGGAGCTTAGTTGCTTCCAATTGAATTGGTTGATAAAGGAGGTATTCTATCCAGGCGTATTAAACATTGTGTAGCATCTATTCGACTAGACGATATGGTCCGTCACATAGCTAATCTTCAATAATTTTTTTGTATAGTAATATATCTGAAAGGTCCTGAAAATCCTATTTAATTGGTACACGATGGTGAAATAATGTTCAAAATTTTCAAAATTTTGTATCTTTCGCCATCGTGTACTAATTAAATAGGATTTTCAGGACCTTTCGAGATATATCTAGTAGTTTTTCGAGAAAGATTACTTTGTTACGTCCAGAAAGACAACAGTTATTGTATTGTATATAATTTTTATTGGCTTTTTTATTACAGAGTGTGGCAATAAACGATTTTGTGTACAATTGTCCATGGTATGAGGCTGCCGAAGACTCCAAGAGGACCATATTACTTGTGATGATGCGGTATGTTAGATTAGATACAGTACCACATGTCTAATTATTTGCCTGTATCTGAAACGTCTATTTTAAGACATTTTGATGCCCTAAATATTTACAACATTTTTCTTAACTCTCAAAGCTTTTACAACCAAGAAGTTCTATATTTTTAAACTCGAATTTTTTAAAGTTCAATGTAGTGTTGATAGTAAAATGCTATATCAACACTACATCGTAGGTTGAGAGGCACACGATCAGTTTCAGTTCCAATATTTCAAAACTTTTCGGTCCTAATGTCCAGGATTTGAATGTTGAAAAGTTCATATACCTACGTTCTTTAACCCTTATCTTCACCACACGCTATGATTACAGGTCTCAAAAGGCTTGCCGACTGACAGCCTGGAAGTTTGCGGTCCTCAACCTGGGGGCGTGAGTTATTTTTAGCTACTAACAATCCATAACACAGCAGTGATACCGCAGAGGATTAAACAAAACGTCCACTTGTAGAAAATCTCGTAAAGATACTGGCAGTCTGAAAGAAACGGTGAATATGTTGTGTAAAGATGATGTGGCTACAAAGAAGGTGATGAAATGAAGGCCAGCAGAGATGATGAGCGACGCCAAAAAAATTGGGAATAGGGAAGGGGGATGATGAGATTTGTTTCATCAGTTTGGCAAAGCCAAATGTCACGCAAATTAATGTTGAGTGGACGTCAAGTGAACTCGTTCCCAGTATCTGCAAAAAATGCAGAGCTTCATTTTTTTCTGTCTGACGAAATAATGGAAGCTAAATAATTGTTTTGGATAAAATCCTAACAACATCAAAGCCTGTATGTTTGGATTTTTGTCAATCAATCACGCCTCACGGCTGAACGAATTGGATGGCACACAGGTATACCATGACCTGAATTAGGAATACTTTTTAAGACTTCAGTACGTTCGTTGGGATAATTTCCAGCTTGCACGCGTGTGACACCGTTAGCAAAAGTTATTATTGAATAAATTACGTAGTATAAGGCCTTTGTAAAGTTGACATGGCCACTCTTAGTCAAAAGTATACAGAAGACCTGTTATTTAGAAGGTAGTTGAATATGTAGATTGACTCATTTTATGTGTGCCTTCTGTATATATTTTGTATCATAGCTATGTTATTCCATACTTTTATAGCCTGTTTTACAAGATGCCCTGTTCAGTACTCTGTTGTTTTTCATATCTTGTTAGAAATGGTATCAATGTTACGATTTTATTGTTTTCTTTCTTGAACGATATTGTATCTGGACTTATTGGTGCACGTGTCTTGCAGATCATTACGTGCAATGATTTCTTCTTTTGTTTATGTAGTAGATAGATCATTTTTGTGAAATTGATACATGACAATTTTACTAAAACGTATTGTTGTTACCTTTCAGATTCTGAGCCGATCGTGGTCGTACTTCGCTCTTCTGAAAACCGTTTATAAGTAGATTTCTACACCCCGAGCTAGTGATCCATTTGGTAGATCATGATTAGCGTACAAATGAAGTATTATAAAAAAAAACATAGATTTAGTTCCTGTGTAGTGTCTCTTTAGGTTAAGAACTGGATGTATATTTGGAATACTAGATACAAATTATTCTAGTAATAGTTTGTAGTAAATAGAATCAAAATAGTCTCAAATAAAGAATTTTAATAGTCCAGTAGAAACTAGGGATGAGAGTAAACTTTTCGAGAGAAGAATCTTAAAATTACGAACTTTCACGATAGTTTTTTCGTAGCCTATAAACAAAGCCACCCAAGACCACACACAAACAATATTAAACAAATTAAATGCAAGGTGCAAAGGACCACATCGTTGATTATGTTGCTTAAAATTATGTAGATTGTTCCACATATATTGGGAATTTAGCAAAATTCGTAGGCACGTGTTATCTTAACTAACATTAGTTAGCGAGACCCCTGTTTATGTAAAAGCGGAAGAGTAGCATCTCGTATACCTACACAGCGTTACTTAAGTCTGGCAATGTAAGTGGTTTTAGAACAATAATAAAAATAAAATATTCAGAAAATAGTTGTGTTGTATTCTGGGCCCAATGATAATTAACAAGTACGTAAGACTTAAGGGCCTTCTCGCGGTCCAGTGGCGCCCTCATTGAATAAAAAATCGTAGCTTATCACAGAAAATAAATATTAAAAAATCCAACTTGACGTTTGTTACAAAGAGGATAAAGAATTTTTACGTTGTTAAAACAGGTCTCAAAATGTTTCGTATCCAAAGTAGTAGGCAAAAGTGCCAAAAATGGCCGTTTCTGGCACTTTTGCCTACTACTTTGGATACGAAACATTTTGAGATCTGTTTTAACAACGTAAAAATTCTTTATCCTCTTTGTAACAAACGTCAAGTTGGATTTTTTAATATTTATTTTCTGTGCTATGCTACGATTTTTTATTCAATGAGGGCGCCACTGGACCGCGAGAGGGGCCTTAAAACAGTTTTAAAAGGCATGCTATTAAAAGAGGTGTGAATATAAATGCAGATGGATGTAGAGGAAGTGGGAGGCAAATTCATATGAAAGAAATGGGATTCAGTAACAGCGTGATAGGATGGATTGGAAAAGGAAAACGTGTTCCACCGACCCCAAGGAACATGAAAAAGCACAGGAAGAAGATAATGACTCATATTTAGTAGAATGGAGAAGGGTACGCTCAGAGTTTCCTTGCGTGATTGAATCAGGAATGAAGATATCCACAGGAGAACCAAGTTTACCGACATACCCCGAACAATTGCCAAACTTAAGTGGCAGTGGAGGACATTTCTCGTAGAACAGATGGTCGATGGGAATGAAAAGTTCTGGAGTGGTGACCGCGTACCGGAAGACGCAGTATTGGAAGGCCTCCCGCAGGTGGACCGATGACCTTGTGTAGATTGCGGGAATCCGAAGGATGCGAGACGCACAAGACCGGTCGTTGTGACACTTGGGGGAGTTTTGTAAAAGAAACTGTTGAGATGTTTTCCCTTCCAAATTTATAAAAACACTTTGCTCAGGTGAAGTGGGACGCTGTTAGTATTTCACACATTTTAAAATATGTATTCTTAGAGAGTTAATTTTAAATAGAACGAAGGCACAGGTGTGAACCATCTCGTACAGTCTGGCATTAACCTAATTGAGAGCACTCTGCTTCGTAATGTTATACAGGGCAGGCATTTGTTTTTTTGTGACTACTAAATATAATATGTGGAATTTATATGCGTTTTTTTTCTACCTTAGATTTTTAAGTGCTGGTGTAGTTTTGGTGGTGGTGTTATTATGGGCCGATGGCATAATCCTTAAATATCGATCAACATCTACTTACGCACATATAAAAATAATAATAATAATAACAATAACATGGCAACCCACTGGCAGCACATGTCATATTTTTTCTATTCCACTTTAAAATCATAAAATCCATATTTTTTCACCCAAAACTGGAATCAATTGTACCAAACAAGAAGCCCATAAATGAAATATTATAGCAAAACCTTCAAATACTCAAACAAACCAAATAATAAACCAAAAAAGAAGAATATTTATGCAGGATCGCAGTATGACGTCTGTCAATGGCGACGTACATTATGTAAACAGAATGATGGAAAAATGGAATAAATAAAATTAAATGTTGACCAGAGCTGCCCGTAGCGCACGCCTTCCACCCCCGGACTCGCTGCTCAGCTCCGCCTCGCCGCCGCCGGTCCTCGGATCACCAGTGTCACCGGCGGCTGCAGCCGCGTCGAGCTCGAGCGACGAGTATTTCTCCCCGCCGACGTCGCCAACACCTGTACGTCGGCAGGGGAGAGGCCGGCCACCGAACAGCCTGGGACTTAGGGGCCAACCGACCCCGAGCCGGGTCCCCGCTGCCGGTGGTTGTGTGCAGCGCATGAAATGGACTCAGTCCATGAACGAGAACGTCATGCGCGCATATTATGGGTCTACAGAGGGGGGAACTAACCTCACTGCGTACCGTGTCAGGATGCTGTCTCTGTTCCAGGAACTAGAACCAATCGTCGACGTCACGGCGCAACGATTGTCGGATCAGGTGCGGGTCATCCAACGTAACCGCAGGTTGGACGATGCTGTACTTGATAGGCTGCGCTCAGAGGTACTGAGCAACCTTATCATCTCAACCCCGACACAGACAGCGGTACAAGCACCCGCTAGTGGCGCAATTCCACCGCGTCCCAATCATATAAATGACGAGGCAGATGATAGGGTTGTTACGGTAAGTAGCCAGTGCAACGATCGACTGAGGAGCGCACTGGAGGATGCGCTTCGCGAGTATAGGTTCACTCCGACCGAACTTAGACCCCGTTTACTACGTTTACCCATGCACAAAAAAAATAGGGCGTTGGTGTGTGCTTTGGACTCGCTGCTTAAAAACATCTTTGAAAGCAGCGAGAACCTCGTTGATACGCACTCAATCTTGTATTGCGGGGCTGTTGCGGCATGTCGTTTGGCCAACGTGAAGTTTCCGATTAGCGACGGAGATATTCGGCCAAAGCCTGCTGTACCAGCCTGGCAATGCAGGATCGAGAGGCGTATCGATGGGGCCAGGGTACTCATCGGCAAACTAATCTGCTTCAGGGAGGGCAATACACGTCCACGTGTGATGCGCTTTGTGAGGCGGGCGTTCTCGGGGACTGAAATCAACCCTCGAGAATACATGTCCCGAGTCACAGAGCGCATCGACTTCCTGAAGCAGAAAGTTTGTGCATGGGCAAACCGTATTCGGCGGTATAAGCGGCGAGTTGACCGGTACTCGCAGAACCGCATGTTCCAGAGCGATGAGAGGTGGGTATATAGAGCTTGGGAGCGACCTGAACAAAATGTGACGGATGGGTGCCGCCCGGATGATGTTGCCACGAGTACATTCTGGCGCAGCATTTGGTCGGTGCCCGTCTGTCACACTGAGGGTGGCTGGATGCGTGATCTCGAGCGTGTGTGCGAAGCTATACCAGAAATGGAGAAAATAGACATCAGCCCATTAGATGTAGCCAGAGCAGTCCGTCCGTTACCGAATTGGAAGTCTCCAGGACCGGACGGGCTGCATAACTTCTGGCTAAAGTGGTATAGCAGCTCACACGCGCTTCTAGCATCTCAGTTCCAGTCATCCTTAGAGTCTGGGTCGCTGCCTGAGTTCCTAACAACTGGTGTTACCCACCTGCTCCATAAAACAGGTAGTCCCGCGGAACCTAAGAATTATAGACCGATAACGTGTTTGTCGACGGTCTATAAACTTCTTACATCCATCCTGAGAGCTATAATTAATCTGCACATTGACTGTAATTCAATTATGTCTGCCTCTCAGAATGGATGTAGGAACAGGTCCCGCGGTACTAAGGAGCTACTCCTCATAGACATGGCCATAAGCCAGCAGGTTCGTCGATCCCACAAGGATTTGTCGACATGCTGGATAGATTATAAGAAGGCCTACGACTCTGTTCCACATACATGGCTCATGAGGCTGTTGGAGTTGTACAAAATAGATGCAACTCTGCGCACCTTCCTTGGGTCATGTATGAGGCAATGGAAGACAGTCCTTCGCTATCCAGGATGTCGACCAATCCAGGGGAGTGATGAACCTATATGGATTAAACGGGGAATATTTCAGGGCGACAGTTTGAGTCCTCTTTGGTTCTGCTTGGCCCTGAATTCTTTAAGCACATTGCTGGAGGACTCGGGGCTGGGCTATCGGTTGAGAAGAGGTGGTCAAGCCATATCTCACCTTCTTTACATGGATGACCTGAAACTCTTTGCCCCCAACAATTTGCGACTGATGGAGTTACTGAAGGTAACTGAAACTTTCAGTAGCGCGATCAGGATGGAATTTGGTGTGGACAAATGTGCAGTCATGCATGTAAAGCGAGGGGAGATTATGGAATCCGAAGGGATCCAACTCTCGGATTTCATACACCTTAGATCCCTCTCCTCGACCGAAACATACAAATATTTGGGTATGTCGGAAGCGTTAGGCATTAATGTTACTGACATGAAACAATCGCTGAAGGAGCGCTTCGTTGGCCGCCTGAAAAAGGTATTGAACAGCCTTTTATCGGGCGGGAATAAGGTGCGCGCCTTCAACGGTTGGGTCATGCCGGTTTTGATGTACTCTTTCGGCATACTCAAATGGACTCAGACCGAACTCGACGCCCTGGATAGCAGGGTCCGTACGCTGCTGACCGCAAACCGGATGCATCACCCACGTTCATCGGTGATGAGACTGTACATCCCGCGGAAGTGTGGAGGTCGAGGCTTTTTAAACGCTAAGACTCTCCACAACCGCGAGGTGTGCAGTCTAAGAGAATATTTTCTAGAAACCGACGTGGGTATGCACCGAGATGTGGTCTCAGTGGACAAGGGACTCACCCCGTTGTCCATGGCAAAAGAGAACTGGCGCAAACCTGTAGTACTCACTACTGATGACCGCAAGGAGATATGGAAAAGCAAGGAGCTTCACGGGCGCTTTTATCGGGCTCTTCATGGGCCTGATGTAGATTTGTTGGCGTCCGTGGCCTGGCTACGTTTCAGCGACCTCTTCGGGGAAACTGAAGGTTTTGTCTGTGCGATTATGGACGAAGTTATCTTGACGAATAACTACCGGAGACATATTATGAAGGATGGGACGGTTGACGTGTGTCGGGCATGCCATCGTCCGGGTGAGTCCATCAGACATATTATCTCTGGTTGTTCTCGTCTTGCTAACAGCGAGTATTTGCACAGGCATAACCAAGTGGCCAGGATTATTCACCAGCAACTTGCTTTGAAATACAAACTTGTGGATTCTGAGGTGCCGTATTACAAATATGTGCCCGACCCAGTTCTCGAAAATGACCATGTCACGTTGTACTGGGATCGGTCTATCATCACTGACAGGACTATTGTTGCAAATAAGCCTGATATAGTGATTACTGGGGCATCTCAATTAAACTTTTGAGTGATATAATAGGCATCGTAGCGCCTTATCTTGCTGTAACTTTTAATAAATGCGTGGACTCAGGAACTTTTCCTGATCTCATGAAGTGTAGTAAAGTCATACCTCTATTTAAATCAGGCAATAAAAATGATATAGGCAACTTCAGGCCTATTTCCATCCTGCCTGCATTTAGCAAAATTTTTGAAAAGTTAATACTGAAGCAGTTGCTAACATATTTTAATGTAAATAGCCTCCTTCATAATGATCAATATGGCTTTACAAAAGGTCGATCGACTACAGATGCGGGTGTTGCTCTCCTAAAACACATATTCAACGCATGGGAGAACTCGCAAAATGCTATCGGAGTTTTCTGTGACCTCTCCAAAGCTTTTGATTGCGTACACCATGACACGCTTTTGCGTAAGCTGCGTCATTATGGTCTCCAAAACGAAGCTCTAAATGTAATTGATTCATATTTATGTAATAGGTTCCAATGTGTAGATATCAATGGTGTTAAGTCTTCCGGGCTACCAGTTCATTTAGGTGTGCCTCAAGGCTCGATATTGGGACCATTCTTGTTTTTGGTGTATATTAATGATTTACCATATTTTTTAAAGGGTATCTGTGACGTAGTACTGTTTGCAGATGATACCTCTCTTATCTTTAAAGTAGATAGGAATAGAAATGATTTTGATAACGTAGATAGCGCTCTCTCAATGGTTACGGATTGGTTTACGACAAATAACTTGGTTCTTAATGCTAAGAAAACTAAATGTATAAAGTTTGCCTTACCTAATGTTATAAATCTAGGACCTAATGTCATCTTAAATAAAGAAGTGCTTGAAACTGTGGACTCGGCAGTTTTTTTGGGTATAACTGTTGATTCCAAACTTCAATGGGGCGCACATATATCAGGCCTATCAGGAAGGCTCAGTTCTGCCGCCTACGCCGTCAGAAAAGTTAGACAATATACTGACGTTGACACAGCACGGTTAGTCTATTTTAGTTATTTCCATAGTGTTATGTCTTATGGTATTCTTTTGTGGGGTAAAGCTGCGGACATACAAAATATATTTGTTTTACAAAAACGTGCTGTACGAGCAATCTATAGGTTAAGGTCAAGAGTTTCTTTACGAGAAATTTTCAAAGAGATTGGAATTCTCACGGTGGCATCTCAATTCATTTCTGCAAACATATTATACATTAGACAAAATATACATTTGTACAAAAAGACCAGTGATATCCACAATTTTAACACCAGAAATAAGTATAAACTTCATGTTCCTTCCCACCGTGTTCGTAGGGTTCATGGTTCGTTTGAGGGTCTCGGTATCGAATTTTACAATAAGCTACCCCGTTCTTTTCTTGACTTGCCTTTTAATGCATTTAAAACTAAAATTAAATCTAGTCTCTGTTCGAAAGCATACTATTCCATCAACGACTACTTAGAAGATAATAATAGTTGGTCGCTGTGTTGAACGCAAGACAATGTTACACTTGATGTTCTTTCTCCATATTTAGCTTATGGTTATAACAGATTATATGAGTTCATATAATAATTGTCTACCAAATTTAGTGTGATGGCCCTAGTTCATCACTTGTGGCTTCGAATCACAGCCCTTTGATAGTTTCAATCTTTGTTCTTGTAAGCAGGCACACCAGTTATGTATGGAGGCTTCTTTAATTTGGTTTAGTGTTTATGCTTGAGTTGGTTTTTAATGGCATGATTGAGTGTGCTAGCTGGCAAGTGGCGGATTATTTTATTTAATTTTATGATTATATTTTAGACGGCATATATTTATTTTTCTGTTTTACATAATGTTAAGATTGTTGCTTAGAATTATATAGATTCAAGTTCTTAAAACTTAACAGACAGATGTGTTGCTGGGGAGTTTGTTGGCCACTTCTTCTTCACAGCTAAAACACTAGGAAGTGGTGACGGGCGGGCGTTTTTTGGGGGACTGTCTTTATGTAGAACTTTGACGTTCAAAAAGTGCTGGTTCTCAGCCTAGTTTGAATAAATGACTTTTGATTTTTGATTTTTGATTTTTGATAGTGGTGATAGACCGATTAGCGCGCCGCACAATGATAATCGATGTCACCATCCCACATGACGAGAACCTCGTGAAAGCTGAGAAAGAGAAACAAATGAAATATCTTGATTTAGCACACGAGGTTGTCGATATGTGGAATATGGACTCGGCTGTCATTGTGCCGATAGTCGTTACCGCCAACGGCCTGATAGCCAAAAGCCTCGACGACCACCTGTCGAAGCTGTCGTTGCACGGTTGGATCAAGGGCCTGATACAGAAGGCAGTACTCCTCGATACGGCTCGCATTGTGAGGAGGTTCCTGTCTCTGGAGCCCTAACCACCGGTAGCTTGGACCCTGCTCCCGACACCGGCGGACTACTATTTTTTATAATTTTAAATGTTTTTTTTTTCTTTTTTATATGATTTGTAAGAAATATTTAAAATTATAATTTATATATGTATAGAAAACTAATAAACGACATAATAATATTCCACAACTATCACACAACGCCATCTAGTCCCAAGCTAAGCAGAGCTTGTGTTATGGGTACTAGATAACTGATAAACATACTTATATATTTCTAAATACATACATATTATAGATAAATTACACCCAGACACAGAACAAATGATCGTGCTCATTACACAAACATTTGTCCTGGGTGGGAATCGAACCCACGACTTCCGGCATAGCAGTCAGGGTCACTAACCACTAGACCAACAGGCCAGTCAATAATTCGATGTATCAACAACCGTAGACATTTCGGGCTGAAATAATAATGATGAAAATAAAGATTGTTAGTTAGAAAGAGTCATGGCTCAGAGAGCTCGTGGCTAAAGTTATAACAGCTGCACGGGTCGATCTATCAGGTTAAGCTACGCTTGCCGGGGTTGGTTCATGGATGGGTGACCATATTTACAAACCGAGACTCTTCCGTGCTTCGGAGAGCACGGTAAGCCGTTGGTACTGGCTGTCAATCGTGAATCTTTGACAGTCGTTACGGGTCGTCATAAGCCCAATAGTCTGACAACCAGTATTACCAAGGGGTATCGTATTACCCAGTAACTGGGTTGTGGCGGTTAGATAGGCAGTTCTCCATGTAAAATACTGGTGTTCTGCTGCATCCGGTTAGACTGGAAGCCGACCTCAAGATAGTTGGGAAAAGGCTAGGCAGATTGATTGAGTTAGAAAGAATCCTTTGGTCTTGCACTACGTCATATCTGAACTACTTGCTTTGTCCCAAGGCTTCTCCTGCAGAAATCATACTCTTTTCGGATTAAAAAAGTAGCATATGTCTCAGTGTAGTTCTCCTCCAATATCAACTTTTCTGAGCGTTATAAAAAAAAACAACTAAAAAGTTCCAAACCAGTCACTTTCCAAGCAGTCTGATACAGCAGTTAGTCAGTGGTGGCAGTTATTTTAGTTCAATCATTGATTTCATGCCACCAACTGCATCAGACTGGTTGGAAAGTGACTTGTTTGTAACTTTTTAGTTGTTTTTTTTTTTCGGGTTTTTTGAAAATATTCAATTTTTTTTCCACATTTTAGTGAGTTATATTTTTGAAATCGCCTCCTTGAACCCTTTATTTTGATACCCCACCTAACATAGTTCGTCGACTTTCATTTTCGCCATATTGTATTTTGATTTCTGTCATGTCTTTAGTAGCACTCGCAAGATAAAAACGAATCAATTGACGTAAAAATTATCAAAATCGGCCCACGCGTTTGGTCTCTTTAATGCCACAAAGGAACAAACATACATACATACTCGTAGACTGATAAGCACTTTACCCTACCTTGCGTCGCTACTATCCCATGCTCCAATCCCATCCACCGTACTCCTCCTCTATATTACCAAACACATATGTAACTCTTTTGACATAATCGGTGCCAATAACCTGACAGGCGGTAACCAGGCATGACATTGTGCACGCTAGGTTTCCACCGCTTTCGATACAATCGCTGTGAATTAGTATTCATCCTTCATACTCGCTGGTATCATGTCGATGACTACTAAGTTCGATATAGTAAAGTGTGTCGTGGAAATAGAATTGTTTGGAGAATTGCTGAGGGCATCTTTTGTTGGAATGTTTAGGGAAAATCAGAATATTGTTATGGTTAACAGGGAAAATAGGAAAAGAATATGTTGGGTTATTTACTTGGAATTACCAGGGAGATGTTGGAAAAGTGGATGGTACAACTATTTTAATTAAACTGTAGTTAAATTGGCCCATAAAATAACCAATTCTGAACGCACGTAGAGACATAAAAGAATTTATTCAAAAATATATCTAGTTAAGAAGAGCCATGTCTATCTGGACCTGAAATTGTGAGAATCTATCATTATACAACGTTGATGTGACAGATGGGCATTAAATTAAACTACGTATACTACACGTGTTTAGTATTAATTCGATACGGTATAAAAATAAAAATAATAATAAATGAGGTTTTTTTTTTTTCAAACAAACTAAATAGCTTACAATTCAGAGTAAAACGCAACCACCCTTTATACCATACTTTATACCCATTATCCTTGTTTGCATTGCCATCTTATAGCGAAAATGTACTTGTGACTTGCGTGAGAACGTGGCAACAACGCGTCGTATCGTAGGTTATACTCAGATTTATCGTTTTAAGGTGCATGACCTGTGCGTATAGACATAATCAGCTGTTAGGAAAGATACATCGTGTTCAAACGAGGCCAAAACTTAAAAAATCGTTTGTGACTAAACTACTGCTCCGATTTAATTGATTTTTGGTACAGAGCTTGAAAATAGTACCTAGTATAGGCAGTTTAAAGGAAAGCCCCTCTGTCGTATCAACTTTGTATAATTTATGTAAGAATTATACAAGCTAGTAAAAAAATATAAAATATGTACAAGCGGCATAAAAGGGCAAGCGTAGAATTCATTGGGCGTCGAAGAATTCGTCCATATCGCTGTTAATGGGAAAGTGCCCATCAGAACACTGGCAGCAATGCCACATTGAATGGCAATTAAATACTGATGTTTTTGCCGAAAAAACCCTCTGGTCACGTTAAGAGTCGAGTAACGGCTTGCTGATGTCACTGTTTCAACCCCAAACGGCTCAAACATATTGTATGGCTCAGAAGTAGCCAGTTCAGTTGTTGATTGTGAGTTGACAACGACACACGATATAGGGTTTATTCGTAAAAGTTACACGAAAGTTATATTGGATGCTTATCCTCGGTTAATTCGCTTATGTGTTGTGCTATGTGTCAACTGAATATCTGTATATATAAAATTAAAAGTCCTGACTGACTGACTGATATATCAACGCATAGCCTAAACCGCTGGTCCTAGAGACATGAAATTTGGAGAGTGTATTCTTTGTGAAGAGTAGGTATCCACTAAGAAAGGATTTTTCGAAATTCAACCCTTAAGGTGGTGAAAAAGGGGTTAAAAGTTTATAACGGGGGTAGTAGTAATTCCACGCAGGCGAAGCTGCTGGCACAAGCTAGTTGTGATAATAAATGTAAATAAAATAAAATCGCAAAAAGTAGGTCGCGGCGTTACCAGATTTGCCTGTACGTGAACCGAACAGATGTAACTCCCAATGAATCTATAAATCTGTTAATTATTTTAAAAGACAAAACTGAAATACCAAACACATCATTTAGCAAACCGTTATAGTGGAACTCCTTTACAAAGACTTCTTTCTACTACACTACAACATTCGTCTCATCACTGCCCGAACCCAGTTATGTTAAAAATTCTGTAAACTTTACTGACCGTTATTTTACTACGAACATGACCTTAAAACATTACAAAATGCTACGCATGCATAATTTAATGAGCTGTATCGTGCGTAGTTTTGTATCTGTTGGATGCATTCAACTGCCTTTTATGTACCTATTTATATTATTTAAATAGTTACTCACACCTAGGATTATTTGTAGGAATGTTAACTGTTTGATAAAGAACTGTTTCCTGGCTATTGGAAACGTGCTTTTCACCAAGTAATACCCCCGATAGAAGTTCTACCGCGGTGGCCAATATCAACGGAGATTAGACGATACGCAGGAGACATTATGGTGCAAAATCATCAGCCTATAGCAGTCCACTGCTGGACATAGGCCTCTCCAATATTGCACGTCATTTAACTCGGTTCTCGGCAACTCTCATCCAGCTGCTACCAGCCACCCTGCGAAGATCATCGCTCCACCTAGCCTGAGGGCGTCGTACCTTACGTTTGCCGGTTCGCGGTCTCCACTCGAGAACACGTCTACCCCAACGATCATCGGTTCAACGGCTAATATGGCCGGCCCATTACCACTTCAGCTTGCTTATTTTGTGACCTATGTCGACAACGTTGGTTCTCAGCCGGATCACCTCGTTCCTTATTCGATCCCTCAATGAGACTTCAAGCATAGCCCGTTCCATAGCTCGCAGAGTGACCTTGAATTTATGGACCAGCCGTACTGTGAGTGTCCACGTTTCGGCTCCGTACGTCATAGTTACAGAGCACAAGTGTATGCGAAAATACAGGTTCATTCTCTGTTCCTCACCGGGGAGAGTTCTGGCACAGGACCAACGGCTTTACGTGCTTGCCGAGGTGGTGCCAGGGTGTCACACCACCAACTTCCAAACTCCAGGCTGCTCATAATTCCATATGGAAAAACCCAATGGCACTTTATGCCCGAACCGCGAATGAAACTCAGGGAAAGTAGTCGACACTAGATGTTGTTTAAAGTGTGCATTAGGTGAAAGTAAAAGAAAGGGTGGATTGATTGAGTGAGGAGTGATATGAAAAGAAAGGGAGTTAGTGATAATGTGACAGCTGACAGAATGGAAGAAAAAAAACGTGTTGCGCCGACCCCAAGTAACATGGTATAAGGGCAGGAAGATGATGAGGTGGCCTGACCAGTTGAGCAGAGCGAGTAAGTGAAGATGAACGGAGTATTAGTGCGTAGCGTAGCATTTAAGCAGGCATTTTGTGGAAATCTATTGGTTGCTTTTTTGCACTTCTTAGCACCTCTCCGCTAAAATGTTCAGCAAAAAAATATGTACTAATGAGTAAAACTCTCTGAAGTAGTATCGCCCTGGAGAGTCCGCACCGCTACCTACCAAACATCATCATCAATAAAAAACCGTCCAAGAACGTATCGGACTTTTAGGGTTCTGTACCAAATGAGGGATTTTTTTATGGTATTGGAATTTTTTTAGGGTTCTGTACCAAAAGAAAAGTCTGAGTTATCAATATATTGATATTTGTTAGTAAAATATACGTATTAATAAACCTTCTCACCAAGTTTTGTGTCAGACGACGGACATACAGACGGACAAGTGAGTGACAGCAATAGGGCACCGTTTGAAGCCTCCGGGTACAGAATCCTAAAAACATCAGTATTTCAGCCGAAAAACGTCTACTGCTGGACATAAGCCTCCCCCAAGTAACCCCTTACTAAGGTCATCGGTCCACCTTGTGGGAGGCCTTCCAACGCTACGGGCTACTGGGACCGAAAAGTTCTGGAGTGGCAATAGGAAGTTATTGCTACTTCAGAACTTTTCGGCCCCAGCGACCATCTCTTCCAAATAAAGTGCCAAAATGTTTGATTGAGCACGTGACATTTCGATAGCGCATGTCAATCATATACATTTTTGAGTTTTTGACAACCGATATAGCTAATAAATGTCACTTTGTCTGGGGGTTCTGTCCCCCTAGCCATATTACTTTTCTATTATCGTTTACGCTAACACTTAGTACAAAATGTATGGGAATGACATTACCTGCGGTAAGTCACGTGGATCTATACAGCCCCCCTAGCCATGTTACATTTCTATTATCGTTTACGCTAACGCTTAGAACAAAATGTATGGCAATGACATTACCTGCGTACCTAGATAAGTGTCATGTGACTTATCGCAGGTAATGTCATTGCCATACATTTTGTTCTATGCGTTAGCGTAAACGATAATAGAAAATTAATATGGCTAGGGGGGCAGGTAATGTCATTGCCATACATTTTGTATTAAGTGTGTGTGTGTTTTGTTTATTTATTTATTTGTATAACAATTGCTTGCTACACTTACAGCAGCTTGTTGTGTGTTTGTGTTAATATGTACCATATTAACTATACTATATGATGACTTTTTCGTCCACAACTACTAGTAGTCAGACACTGTCATTCCAAAAAAAATGTTTCTGGAAAACAATTGACATCGGTTAAAAGAATATTTATTTCTCAGAAGAACATTTCACTTAAATGAGATTTTTTTTGAAGTAAAAACTACTTTTGGCGCGTTGGGTATTTTTGAGACGAGAAAAAATTATTGAACTCGATCGTCACCGTCACCGAGCGTCGTAGCACTCGCTCGCTACGAGTGCTACGACGCGTAGTACCCGTAGCGGATTGTTTTCATTTGAAGTGAAAACCGACACCGACATTGCGTAGCGGATTTTGGTCAAGTTTTCACATCTGTCGGTACTCCCGGAGTGCCAGATTTTATTTTTTAATAAATCCTCGTCTTATGACGAAGCATGCAAACATAGAATAAACTGCAATAAATGTACAATATGATTTTTCAATAGGGACACATATCAATCACAAATTCACAAACAAAGCAAAAACTTTTTTAGCGAAGAAACAAAACTAGAAACACCGACTTCCAAAATTAAATTTATTTTGCATTTTTTTGTGTTTTTATGGAAAATGGTTGAATTTTTTTGTAGAAAAGTTTTTTTTTTCCTTTTTAGTTGATGTACCTCACATATTTAACTAAAACTAAATAGTAAAGTTATGCCCGAATTAATAGATCCAAAAACATAGAATTTGAACATAATTGGTGAAATTTGGGTGAACCATACAAATCTGTGTACTTCAGAGCGTATCAGCGTGATGTTATGTAATGAAATGGTGTAAACAATAAACATACATGGGATTGCAGAATTCCAGAAGATTTGCTATCATTTATTGAAGAGTTCCATTGTCTATCTGCGAATTCCTTCATCAGATCTTCACCAAATTCAAATGGGACCACCTGGGCAGTATACATAATTATATACCCTTTCAAACAAAAAATAATTTTCCAATTAGGTTCAGGCCTCTTCGAGTAATCGGGAAACATACTTAAGAAAACCGGCCAAGTGCGAGTCGGACTTTGCACATTTAGGGTTCCGTACCATATGAGGGAAATTAATATATTGGTATTTGTTGTTAAAATCATCATCTGACTAGCCTTTTCCCAACTATCATGGGGTCGGCTTCCAGTCTAACCAGATGCAGCTGAATACCAGTATTTTACATGGAGTGACTGCCTATCTGACCTCCACAACCCAGTTACTGGGTAATACGATACCCCTTGGTAAGACTGGTTGTCAGACTTTCGGGCTTCTGACGACCCGTAACGACTGTCAAAGATCCACGATTGACAGCCGGGACCAACGGCTTAACGTGCTTTCTGAGGCACGGAGGAGTCTCGGTATGTAAAGATGGTCACCCATCCACAGACCAACCCCGGCAAGCGTAGCTTAACCTGATGGATCGACCCATGCGGCTGTTATTACTAAGCCGCATGGCTCTTCGCTAAGCCACGAGCTCCTTGTTGTTAAAATATACTTAATAAATAAACATTATGTCCAAATTTCAAGTTCCAAGTCAATGGGAAGTTAAAAAAATCTTCGTAACAAAGTTTTGTGACAGACAGATGGACAGACGGACACGTGAGTGACAGCAATAGGGCTCCATTTGGACCCTACGGGTACGGATCCCTAAAAATAAAAAAGTTTCCGATGAATTGACAACCTCATCCTTTTTTAAAGTCGGTTAATAATCCAAGTAAATCTAAAACAAATTAACAGAGCTGGCCAATCAGTTACCCTCAAAAGTACCTATGTATATTATTTTGTGAGCGACTGACAAAAATACTTCGACACACGAGACTTCGAAAACTGATTGGCGGCGACAATCCAGATGTTTATTACGTAAAGGTGTGCTGGGCTTTATTCCCGGCTCCCTGATTTCAGATCGTAGCCAAACCTTTAAGTAAGAGCGAGACAAAAATAGAAGTAGAGCCAAACACTACCTTATCAGGTGACCCCTATACTTAGGACGAACACAACTATAATTTAGTAAATGATTGAATATATTAATATGAAATTATCATCACGCTAACTCACGAGACATGCATAAGAATGTTTCCAATAGACAACACACGGGTGTCTCGGTAAAAACTCAGGTAAGTGGCTATTCACATAACGAACCGATTCATTCATAATACATAAACCTTATCTCCAAGCACAAAGAGGCTAAAATTCTTTGCGTGTCGATAAAAACACATCTACAGCTACTCATTCTGCCTAAAGATCAATGCTGTTGTTTACGTCCCTATTACGACGTACTAACGGTCATTTTTGAAGCTATATAGAGCAAATGCAAAGACATTAACCACAAAATTATAATTTCGTTCAACATAGACCCTATCTCAATGCAGTAAAGCAGGTTATCTAATGATATAGCAGAAGAGACAACATGGCGGGACAGCGACGGTGTACAAAATTGTCGCTGCAGTTTCTATCGCCCTTATCTCGAGGTATGAAAGTATAGATTTAGTAAGTAGGGATGTAGATGATAACGTGGTGGAGAGACACGACAGCGGCAACCCGTGTGCGACGGCATGCAACGATACCGGATTCTGTGCTGTACACGAGATTGGGACGGAGAGATAGTACTCTACTGTATAAACGTAGGACTTTTAATATAAACTTATTGGCAATAAAAATTGTTGGCAACGGTCTTCTGGAGGATAGATGGATATATATGCACAAGAGAAGACGAATTTCAGGAGAAGGCACTACATCAAAATGAAAGACAGCATATCATGGGTATAAAAAAAACATTCTAGTATCGTTTAATCATTTCACTACAAAAGGTATCAACCTAAACCAAGACACGAATTTTGATGAAGAATTCTAATATCGTGGCTATCAAGGTGATTCACATATACTCATCGAAGACTACAAATGGTGCCAAGCTCATCATAGAATACGTATTAACTCCTAGTTTAGAATAGGTTAATGATTCGGGACTTCGGGTACAATAGCCAGTCTAGACGGTGAAATATTCGAGTAAATACCATTAGCCCCTTTAAAAATTCCAATTGTGCCGTCAAGTTTAATTTCTTTAACTACTGTAGGTATTTCATTTTGTCTAGTCGGGTTTTGCATGACTTGTAGATTAGTTTTGTTGGGGTCGTATATTTAACACCTTGAATCTTATAAAGTCAGGTCATTAGCATTCAGCCGAAAGATCACAGCTGGATAATTTGACACTAACTACCTAAGAAGAATCTGAATCGCTAAACTGAAATGGCAGTAGACATTGCTCACAGAACAGATGTTTGATGGGGCCGAAAAGTTCTGGAGTGGTGACCGCGTACCAGAAGATGCAGCGTTGGAAAACCTTCCACAAGGTGGACCGGTGATCTGGTGAGGGTCACGGGTAGCCGAAGGATGCGAGGAGCATAAGACCGGTCGTTGTGGCAACACATGGGGAAGGCCCAGGTCAAACAGTGGACGTCTATCGGTTGAAATGATGGTGATGATGATGACCCAAGCATCGCCTCATCGAACTGTTCAGTACTTCACCAGGGTCTACTGATAAAATTAGACAAATGTATTTCTTATGCACAGCTTTGTGATATAAATCTTTTCCTAAATTCAAGATATAAGTCACCATATGGCCCTCCAACTCCGTTGATTTAGCAACTCAAAACGTCTTCAATGGTCATCGCAACCTGTATTCGTTCTTTTTGCTTTTAAGCTATGTAGTACAATTTTTTTTTTTTTTTAAACACTAAAGCGCTAAGTTGCGAGAGTGTTATGAAACTTATGAAAGAGTCACCGTGACCCTGGCACAGGCAACTGAAGGAACAAGGGTGGGTTTTAGTCAGTAAGAGTCTGACATGCGTTCCCACTCCATCTAGAGATGTTATGCCTAGGGGTAGCGAATAAATTCGTAACAGTGTTACCGCTCCCCTGGGCACTCAGGCAGGTAAGGAACAGGGGTGGGTTTTAGTCAGTAAGAGTCTGACACGCCCTCCCGCTCCACCCTAGAGCGGGAGATGTCATTAGATGATTTCCCACCCCGACAAAAAAAAAACCTAGAGATGTGTTTGGTTGAATTAATGTTCTATAGGCAATCGCTTTGTCACGCGTCTATGATATATTTCAAGAAACCGAGTGTCAATCTCTCGAAACAAAAGAACTACAGTCAAAATTGTTTCGTCATTCAAAACTGTCGATATCTCGTGAAATTTCTCCCGTTTGCATCAGTTAGTCGCGACACGACGCAGGCGGGGCCGTTCACTCTTTTTTCCTTGACGTTTTTTTAAAACAGTTTTTTCTTCGTGAAATCTGTATCGCACGATACACGAAGTCTTTTTACGTGTTTCTTTGAAAAAAGGTATTCGTGGGGTCTAGTTGCGACAAAAAATTTAACACGGATCAACCTAGACAGTTTTGAGTTGTTGAAACTTGGTATTTTTTTCAGAATACGTGAATTCCGTAGCGGGAATGAGTCAGGTCCATTAAATTTTAGGTACCCATCTGAACTGTATTTTTAGATGGGTTTGGTTATTGGTATTTGATATGCATGAACTCGAATGGTTGTAACAAAAGTACTACGATCTTTAAGAGTAACATGGTCAGAGTGCGAGCATACGTACACACACACACTCTGAAGATATCGAATGAGATTTTTTGGGTGTTCAGCATAGCTCACTTATATGTACTATTGACTACACACATATCATTCCAAAAGCGTTGACAGATATCCATCAGGGGCAAACCCCTTCTGAGAGGAGACCCCTTTAAAGTCTCCTCAGGGATGTGCCGTATCAAGCGTTGAACAGAGGAGGTTCCGGGGTGGTGTCCCTTCCATGTGCTGATAGTGATCACTGGGGTGGCTTTCGTGAAGTAAAAGTCCCACACAACACGAGGGTGTGTGGGACTTTTCTCCTAAAATAAAAAAAAGGTCTTTAAAAGGTTGGTCCTTGGTATGGAAAAGATAAAAGGAGTAAGCTTCTTGCCATTATTGTTTACTGCTGCTGTGACCACTCAAGACTAAGCACGCAATCAGCTTCCACAATTCGTAACAAAATAATTTACCTCTTTAAATAAATCATAGTCATTGAAACTGTAAATTTCCTTGCATCTGCCATCGTCTAATGTTTCAACCGCCTTGCAATTCTATCTACATCATGGCACCTGCAAATTCCCTTACATCAGCGATTGTTTAATATTTTCCTCCACAATAAAAATGCATGTATGACAATAAAACCCAAGAACAATAGACAAAGCTCTAACTTCATACGCAACAATTTTTTTTCCCCTACAGCCAAGTTTGGCCAGAATTTTATTAGGCTTACCGTCATTGTTTTGAAATAATTGTGACAAACATTATTATATGCAAATGTATGGCTCGTAGCACGTGAATATTCATGCCGTATATTAATTTGTTCCCTACTTTGTTTCTTGTTTGTGTTGGTAGTAAAAACAGTTAGTATGTTGTTTTGTTTTGAGGCGATTCGATAAATAACTGGCAAATAGGGTACCTATTCTGCTGTGTTGGCATTTGTACAATATTTTTAAAGAAATAACAAATCAAAGTAAAAATAAATATTTTTCTGAAAACAGCGTCAAAATTGGTTATAATAAGAAGCAGCAGCAGATAGCACCTAGCATATTTTTTTTTTTTATTGTTGTGAGGCACGCGTTTGACCACTATCTCACCTGATGGCAAGCGATGATGTGGTCGAAGATGGAGCACGCTTGCCTAGAAGTAACCTATTCACTGCTGACTTAAAGACTCCCAGGTTGTAGCTATCAGGAAACACAGACTCCGGTAGGGAATTCCACTCCCTAGCTGTACGCACAATGAATGTATTCTCAAAACGCTTTGTGCGTATGGATGGGATGTCCATCATGTACCGGTGGCACTTCGCCGTACTTACGTCTTGTGGTCCGTTGATAGAACGGGCTACTGAATATCTAATGGCAGTGACGTCACATGTCAGTTTTTTTTCACTTTTTTCTTTTCAGATTTTGGTTAAATTTAATTCTAGGTTTTCCTGTAGTTTATAAATAAAAAACCATATTTTGTATTATTTTTAAAAATATTAGACTATAGTTTTGCAGATAATATATTGAGTATAACTGACCATATCTCCATATGGTCAGTTTTAAAATTATCATAAAAGTAACACATATAGGAGCCTCACAATATAATTTCATTTGACATGAACCACGGTACCTACTATTTAAAAAACTTTATTTTTTAAATATCCGATTTCACCCCAAAGTAACCCGCATATTCCTTTTTCATTTATTTATTTTGGGTCATAGATATTCGTTTGTGTACCAAAATTCAACTCAATTGGTGCGGTAGATTCGCAGCAAATTGGCTGTGACAGACGGACAGAGAGACAGACACGAGTGATCCTGAAGGTTTTCGTATTTTCATAAGGACGTGCGGAACCCTAAAAATTTTTTTTGAAAAAATAGAACTGACTTCCAGAAAATAATAAAAACTTTGCAAAATAACTTTAAACTTCGGAAGTCGTTGTTTCTAGTTTTGTTTCTTAGTTTTTGAACACCGACTTCCGAAATCAAAGTTATTTTGCATTATTTTTTGTGACGTTTCCATTTAAAAAAAAAAAAAATTTTTCTCTTTTTAGGTGTGGTCCTCCATGTAATGGTGTCAACAATACATACGATCGCAGTAAACGCGATTTATTGGCTGTTAGTTATTGAAAAGTTCCATTGTATACTTATACTAAAAGCTTCCTTGCAAAATATGCATTTGAATAACTATAACCCTAATCAAATCGGATCAGTAGTTTTGAGAAAATCGCGGACATACAAACGTATATACGTACGGGTTGAATATAGAATCTCCTTTTTTGAAGTCGGTTAAAAACGGAGAAGCGTATCAATTCTTATCTGACAACAATTAGACAAAATATTACAAAACAATTTTAAGCTATCCTTTCCGATACTAGTTCGTGGGGAAAGTCAACAGGCGTGCTGGTAGCCCCCTCAGAGGCAGGAGTCACGATGTTTCGTGATCTGTTTGTCGGAAATTTACGTCATGCTTCGGGTACACTTCGGGTGAAACAGACCACCGTGGCACTTCCTGTAGTGGTTGACGAATCTACGACATATTTTGAATGTTTAAGCCACCTTGTGCCGGTGTGCTATTTCTTTTTTTTTCTTTTGAGGGTCGGAAATAATCAAATATCTGCTCCTGCTCAATGTGGAGCGAGCGCGTGTCAGACTCTAAGAGTCTCAGGGCCGATTTCACCAATTCTAAACGCCCAGCCGCTGTCATAAAGCTGAAAAGTTCGTTTGTTTGTTTGATTGAACACGCTAATCTCAGGAACTACTGGATCGAATTGAAAAAAACTTGAGAGGTGTCAAGGGATACCCGGATGGAACGAAGTTCCTTTCGATTAATTAGTGACGGAATTGTAATATAATTTTATTTTTTTTAATTTATAATATTTTTTTTTATTATTAACTACGCACACACGCACGCACGTAAGAAGTTATACTTCATCATCTCATCTCATCGCAGCTAAGCTCAGCTCAGCTCAGCTCAGCTCAGCTCAGCTCAGCCCAGCTCAGCTCAGCTCAGCTCAGCTCAACTCAGCTAGCTCAGCTCAGCTCAGCTCAGCAGCAGATCAAATGCGAAATAGAAATGAAAATATCTGGCTTGCTTTCTATAAGAGAGAGAGACAGACAGAGAAACATGCGACGCCGCACAGCTTACAATAGCTTACTATAGCAAAAAGTGTCGTGACAACTTTTTTCGTAAGAATTTTTTCCGTCTAGCCCCCTTTCACAACGCGCGATAAGGAACTTCGTTCCAAAAACATTTTTGTGTTGAATAGTCCATTTATCGAGGAAAACTATAGGCTATATAACAACACGCTGCGACCAACAGGAGCGGAGCATCAATGAAAAATGTGGCAAAAACGGGAAAACAAAATCCTTTTGAGAACTTCAGTTGCGTGCGCTGCGCAAAAATTATGTATGACGGAATTGTTCTCCTTTTAAAGTTCTAAAAAAAAGCCGCGACAGCATATGTCTATCTTTTAAGCTTAACTCACTATAATCATTTTTATGGTAATTGTGTGGTAAAATAAGATTACGCTAAAACTTAGTATTTATAGCGAACGGTGAAATCGGCCCTCAGAGAGAGACCCAGGGAGAGTCTTGTCTCTCTCCTTCAGTTGCCAGAGCCAGGTCCACGGTGACTCTGTCAAAGACTCCCACAGCCTGTGGTAACTCTGGACTCACTTCCTTCGGCGCTACAACCCTTCATGGGTCTTAGCATCCTTAACGATCTTCTTCCATTTCGCTCTGTCTCTGCCCTCCCTTCGACATGATGTATTCCTGTCTATTTTCCTAAACTTTTCCTTGAAACAATCCTTCCAACGCTTCCTGGATTTTCCTGTGGGCGTTTTCTGTAGCGGAGTCCACTCGGACATGTATTTTTCTACCTTGTCTAAAATTAAGAAAAAGGTTTTGTTTCGAAATGGTCCTACTTAAATTTCATATAGATCTAATGATGGGTTTCGGAGACACAACAGAACTCTCCAAAAATTGACGGTAAATAAACGGCGATTACTGCGATCATATGTCTATGAATTGTTGGGAATGGGGAACCACAACTAAAAAGTGAAAAATAAAAACTTTTTTACAAAAAAAAGAACCGACTTCCAAAAAAAGAAATTGAAATAGCATTTTGCAAATCCGTTAATATATGACGGAGTTGTGCCCGAACATACATAAAAAAAAATACAAACATCCGTACTGATAACCTCCTTCTTTTCGAAGTCGGTTAAAAAAGTGCAAAATAACTTTAATTTCGGAAGTCGGTCAAAAAACGAAGACACAAAACCAGAAACACCGACTTCCGAAATTAAAGTTATTTTGCACTTTTTTTGGAAGTCGGTTCTATTTTTTATTATAAAATATCTTAAAAAGCACCCCACACTTTTTTACGATAAAATTGAACTTATAGAAATAATTTTCTACTTTTTAGTTCGGCTGGTTACAAAAGTACTCGTATTATTTATTTATTCAGAAAATAAGTTAAGTCTGGCTGAACTGAAATGTTGGCCTGCGGACGGCGAGCAGTGGGTAGCTCGCCGTCCGATCAGCACCAGGCCCGTGAGTCGACGGCGCGTAGTGTTCCACGCGCGCCTCAAACAGATGTTGTCAGCCACCACTGACGGGGACCATCGTGGCCGGTGCCTGCATGCCTAGGGGTAGCAGATAAATTCTCAACTTGAGTCACCGCACCCCTGGACACTCAGGCAGGGAAGGAACAGGGGTGGGTTTTAGTCAGTACGGGGCGTGTCAGACTCGCCCTCCCGCTCCACCCAGAGCGGGAGAAGTCATTGGATGATTTCCCAATCCGCAAAATAAAAAAAGACTAATAAATTAGCAGTAGAATGTTCTAAAATAAAATTCATTAATATTTTAGTTGCATAGTTACATAGTATAATTAGCTATAACCACGGAATAGAAAAATCCGTGGGTATAACATTAACATCCACGTAAGTATGAACACGAATTGGAGGAATCCGAATAACGTTTCACTATACTCGAATGGCTTTGATTATAGTAATATTTCCTCAAGACCGTAAATGGTAGAGTTATAGGAAAATAGTGGACAGTTATGTACCTATTTGATTGATTGCTAAATGATTGACGACCCGAGCGGAGCGTATCGAGATAAACTAGCTTACAAGTGTAGATGGATCCATACGAAATATAAGAAGGAAAGAAAGCTCGCACGAGGTTCTTATTTGGTGTGAATATTCACATATACCAATGTTATTATATATAAAAAAAGAGGCACATATCGCAAATTCGGACAATTGTTGCAATTTGATTTAGTCGGTTAAAGGTGCCCCTCACCAGAAGCATTCGCCTGTAATGTAATATTTTAGATTCGATTTTGAGCATTACATTACAATACTGCCTCACTGACTGACGAGCATTCGTTTGTAATATAACTATTCAAAAACATTTTGAGCATTTGCTTCTAGCTGAATTAGTTGTTTGATGTTACAAGTTGCATCAACATGTTACAGATTGTATCATTACAGGTTGCGCACTGTAACGCTCGGTTCTCCTCACTCACTGATGTAATGCTCGACTCTGTAACGTTACATTACAGGCGAATGCTTCCGGTGAGGGAGCACCCAGCAGCGAGCGAAGAAAAGCGTGTCCGTGGCGTAACAATAATATATCTATGATGCCAAGTTGTGTGTTAAGAGTGTAAAAACTAGGATTTCAAGATAAATTAGAGTGAAGGAATTTCGTATTATATGTATGTAATATGTACCTTAAGGTGCAGATTTATAAAACAATGGTCAGACAGACCTGCTGTCTTGTATGGTTCAAAATGTTTAATTTTAATTCTTTTCCATAACCGTTTTAAATAAAAAAAAGGAAGTCGGTGTCAAATAACGAAGAAATAAAATACAAAAACCGACTGCCGAAATTAAAGTATTTTTCATTTATTAGTGTATTTTCTTTTTTGGTAGACGGTCGTGTTTTTGGTAAAATAGTTTTTTTTATATATTATATCATTGTATGTAATTGTACGCAACAATCTTTACATACTTGTATGTCACATAATGTATTAAAAAAATTAAGATATATCGTCCAAAATATAATCATACAATTAAATTATCCACCACTTGTTAGCTAGCACACTCCGTCAAGCCATCAAAAACGAAAAAAAAAAGAAAATAGTTACTGAGTTTTGGAAGACAGATAGGCAGTCGCTCGCTACATGTAATATACTGGAACTCAGCTCCATCTGGTTAGACTGGACAAGGAGTAAAAGGAGGTGATCCCGTAATAGTTCGGAAAATAATGTTGTATCTATCCGTATATTAGGAGTTGTTTGAGCCGTTTGGGGTTGAAACACTGGCCATGGGGTCCGAGTGCTCATCGAGTTTTCCATGACATCAGCAAACATTTAGTCGACTCTTCACGTGACCAGAGGGCTGGCCTTCTTTTCGGCCAAAGAATCAGCATTGCCATTCTTTTTTTTTTATTTACAGAATTTTTAGATACAGAATAACTTTCTTTTTCCATTAGAATGCTGATGTAACACATTATAATGTATTTTGCAGTATTTGGCAACAAATGTGTCGAGTCCGCCTTCTCGACGAACTTCGCTGTGGTAGTCTATACTACAATAAAATTCTCAGCTCCATTTTACCGAGATCGCGCCTGTTTCAATGATTCCACATAATGTCCATTTGCGTTAACACTTGAGACACAAAACTACACCAATTTTACATCACAATATCCACTAGGAATCAATAAACGAATAATTAAAACAGCCACTGAACTTCACTCGACTAAATCCCGCCAAAATCTCCGCATTGCCATTCAACGTGGCAATGCTGCCAGCGTTCTTTTCAATTTTCCCATTGACAGCGATGTGGACGAATTTTTCGATATCCAATGAGCTCTACTCCTCCCTCTTTTATGCCGCTTGTACATATTTTATTTATTTTCTTTTAACCTCTTTGTTAGTTTAGTTATGTTTATTATGTATATTGTAATCAAATAATAAAGGTTGGGAAAAAGCTAGGCCGATTTTGATGTAAAAGGGGGCGAGCACGTTGCCAATAATCGGGCTACTGAGAATTTTCTGACCTCCAAGGCAGTCAACTGTTTCTTAGAAGCCATAGGCTAAAAAAAATGGCATAGTATTCAGTGGAATAATGCCATACAATGTCACCTACGTCGGTGGCTTCTAGTCAAGCAGCGTCGTGTCTCCATAACTTCACCGGATACAAGAGATTCCCGAAATAAGTATCCCACTTCATAAAAGAGGTTTTAATTCAAAGAATCAAGTTATAACTTAGTTCAGTGACAAGTTCCAGCTACCAAAAATCACAGCATGTCGCCATTCTTCTTAGAACTACTTCAAATGAACTCTATATCCGACCTTTTCTGATATTTCGTGAAAAAAAACACTATATTAAAATGGTAAGTCCCTCAAATGAGACGATTTTAATTTCTGTGCCATAAATCATAAGGTTTAATTTACGAAGTTCGTAATCTAATCCTTACCAAATCCTTTTTATCGTCAATAAGAACCTTATTCATGTTACAAAAGATCTGTTTTCGAATAAGATTTGTTGTTGTTAATTTTGTTAGGACAGACTATAAATAAAATACGAAGTTCTAAGTGACAAAGAACTACCCTCGTGAAACAGGTTATTTTAATTTATGGGTTGTCAATTTCGTGTGCGTGTATGTTTGTGTGTATGTGTGCGCACTTGCCAAACACTGCAGGGGGCTATGACACGCTAGGGGTGTAATGAGCTAGTTTGATAGGGCTGTCCGAAATAAATTAAAAATTATAATTTGATTATTGATGATTAGTATGGTGTCGATGTATAAAAATGTAAAGGTTAAAATATTATACTTTGTTTGAAATTTTACATGTTTTAATGTGTCAAATGTGTTAAGATTAAAATCAATAAGGCGTTTAAATTAAATGTCGGTAAGGCGTGCTCAATCCTTGTCCATTTTTAAAACAATGGTCAAAAATCAGTATCTCTGTCGTTAATACTTTTTACTACGGTTCTATACTTTTTGTTTCAAAATTATTAATGTGTATATTTATCTATTATGTATTTATTATATACAGGGTGTAAGGTACATGAACACACATACGTGTACTAGGGGTCCAGAATCATGTACTGAATCACTAGTACACGTATGTGCGTTCATGTACCTTACAGCCTGTATATTATTATAAATAGTATACCTAAAACTACTTACAGTACTGTATTTCCTTTCCTCTTTAAAATCCATGAAAGGTTGTCTTGAAAAGATCTCTTTTAACGATTAGGCCGCCCATTGTGTCACCCTATGTAAAGTTTTCTTCAGAAACTTTTATGGTGTACATAATAAAGAGTATTCTATTCTATTCAATCGCAGATTTTATCCCACAAACTGCATCAGATTGCTTGAAAAGAGACACGTTTGGAACTTTTTGGTTGTTTTTTTTATCAGCCGGGCTTTTTGAAAAAATTCTACAGGGCGTGTCAAAGAACATACAAACATGATTCAGCAGACAAACAAACAACTGTCTCGAAAAACATTACCCTCCTTCTTGGACAGTCGGGTAAAAATCGTGACGTTATCGTCATTCCATGAACCTTTCCTGTATGACATGAGGTTTTTTTCAATTGCAAATAACGCATCCTTTGATTGTATTACTGTATGGATACTTATACATTCAATCTGCCTTTAAGAATTTTGTAATAGTCCTTGAAAGATCTTATCTAGCTGAAAATATAATTTCCTGAAGATTCTCAGTGCCTAAATCGAGTCTCCAAAAGGCCTCATATTTTTAAACGATTCCATCCTATCTGGATTCTCATTAGTTATTTAGTTAAATTCTTTTTTAAAAGCCTCCATTATGGAAAGCTGGATTTTGTTAATAAAAGAGTTTTTGTGACTTACAAGTTGTTTTTGAACCGACTTCGAACAAAGGAGGAGGTTCTCAATTAGACTGTATTTCTTTTTATGTGTGCTACCTCAGAGCTTTTGAACTGGTGAACCGATTTTAATGATTTTTGTAAAACCGATTTTTTTATTTGAAAGCTGGTGCTTTTCATGTGGTCCCATTTAAATTTGGTGAAGATCTGATGAAGATCTTCTGAGATACACATCAGAACTCTGCAATAACTGATAGCAAACCTTCCAGATTTGCTGCAATCCATTTTCTGTTTATTGTTTACACCATTTCACAACATAACATCACGCTGATACGATCTGAAGGTATGTCAAATAACGAAGAAACAAAACTAGAAACACTGACTTCCGAAATTAAAGTTATTTTGCATTTTTTATGTTATTTATGGAAATCGGTTGTATTTTTTTTGTAATAAGTTTTTATTTTTCACTTTTTAGTTGTTGTACCCCATAACTAAAACTGAATTAATAGTAAAGTTATGGCCGAATTGATAGCCCTAAAATATGGAATTTTAATTTCTTCTGTACTGGTTTTTGGTCCCTTAGTTATAAATACAGGGTGTAACGTAAAGGTGTGGTCATATTTTAAGAACACTCTCTAAGAAAAAATAGAATATTCCCAAAAAAAAAATTGACTTTCTATACAAAGCTATCATCAGCTGATAAATAGTTGTATGGGAGGTAAAAATTTTTTTGAGAATTTCCTCAGATTTTCTTGTAGAAAGTGGTTCATACCGATAGGCAGATGCAGTCCTTAAAATATGACCACACCTTTCCGTTACACCCTGTATATACCTTCAAATGGTCGACTATTTTTCGCACTTACGTCGTTAATAATAAGATCTTCGTATACTCCTAAACTCTCCTATCATAGCTTCTGCACAGCAGTAAAGGGAAATGGAGAGCTATGCTTGGGGTGTCCTTGCGTGATCGAATCAGAAATGAAGATATCCGCAGGAGATCCAAGGTTACTGACATAGCCCGAAGAGTCGCCAAACTGAAGTGGCATTGCTTGCAGAACAGAAGGTCGATGGTGCCGAAAAGTTCTGGAGTGGCGACCGCGTACCGGAAGACGTAGCGGTGGAAGGCCTCCCACGAGGTGGACCGATGGCCTGCCCCCCTAGCCATATTACTGCCATATTACTTTTCTATTATCGTTGACGCTAACGCTTAGTACAAAATGTATGGCAATGACATTACCTGCGTAGATAAATGTCAGGTGACTTATCGCAGGTAATTTAATTGCCATACATTTTGTGGTTTGTTGTGTGATTCATCGTGGTGAGAGTCGTGGGTAGCCGATGGTTGCGAGACGCACAGGACCGGTCGTTGTGCCGACACTTGGAGGAGGCCTATGTCCAGCAGTGGACGTCTTTTTACTATGAGACAAGCAGCTGTCATGTCAATACGAGAGAAAATGGGTAAAGCTTTTAATAAAAATTCTTCATGAAAAAATAGCTTGTGCCAGCGGCTTCCGTGTGGTGTTAGTACTACCCGCAGTATAAATAATAGCATATGCGCTATTCTAATGTATCAGCTATATTATTGGAAAGTTTAATCCGTTTAAAAAAGCTGGCCAAGTGCGAGTCAAGATTATACGCGTCTACTTGTTGCCATTATTGAGATCCAGCAAACAGAACCAAAAAAAGACACGTTTCTAGTAGGGGAGCACCATTTAGTTATTCATTGTTTTTATTTTTATTATTTGTTGTTTTAGCGGCGATAGAAATACTCATTCTGTGAAAATTTCAACCGTCTACCTATTACGGATCATGAGATACAGCCCGCTTACACATAGACAGATGGACGGAGGCTTAGGGTCTCGTCACAGTATTGTGGTCTAGTTGGGTGATACCTAAATGATTTTATTTTTGTAGGTTTTAACAACACTTTTACACGTCAACATTATTGTTTTTGTCAGTTTTAGCTAGATGAGGCCGGTGATAAAAGATGTTTATTCAGTAAATAGGTTACAAGGAAGACATTTCCACGTCAATGTTTTTTGTCAGTTTAAGCTAGATGAGGCCGGTGTTTCCTAGCTGACTACCCTGAGAAGAAACACCGAAACAAACTCAGAGGTCAAAGTCTCTTTTTAAAGTGTTCAAATCCATACAATGTGTACTGGTTAAATCATAGCCGTGTTTCATAGCTGACTACTCTGAGAAGAAACACCGAAACAAACTCAGAGGTCAAAGTCTCTTTTTAACCGACTTCTTTGTTCGACTGTATGTATGTTTCTTTTTTTATGTATGTCCACCGATTTCTCTGTTATTTGTGGACCGATTTTCAAAATTCTTTTTTTATCCGAAAGAATATACTTCCGAGGTGGTCCCATATAAATTTTATAGAAATTGCTTTAGCGGTTTTTGAAAAACTGAACAAAAACGAGAAATATGTACCTATACCTCGATGACATTTTGGTTTTCTCCAATTAGGAGTATGTTTAAATTCCACGTTACATGGGGTTTTGAGTTCTGGGGTACTCATAATAACTAAAAAGTGAATAATAAAAAAATAAATTCCAAAAAAAATAACCGACTTCCAAAAAAGAAAATACACTAAAAAATTAAAATTAACTTTAATTTCGGAAGTCGGTGTCAAATAACGAAGAAATAAAACACAAACACCGACTTAAGAAAATAAAGTTATTTTTAAATTTTTAGTGTATTTTCTTTTCTGGAAGTCGGTTGTTTTTTTTTTGTAAAAAAGTTTTTAAAGTGTTCAAACCCATACAATATGTACTGGGGTACCGTTGGAACCCCAAAAAATACACCGAAAACCACATTTTTCTGTATTACGTTCGAACTGTTCCTAGCTGTAAATTCCAGAGATGGCAATCAAAATCAATATAGGTTTTGACAGAACGACGTTTGTCGGGTCAGTTAGTGTAAACAAAATCTTGTTAGTGACAGCCCTAATCAGTCTCGCTACGGCAAGCACAGCAGGGGTTGTCGGCCCATACGTCACAGCACACACACTAGCACAGTGCTCGCACGGTCTGTGCCTATGCGTACACTGCCGGGCCTGTGTGCACATACCGATGCCCAGCTGTGGACCGTGGGCATGTGTCGAACAAGTGGAGAGGAACGACGCATTTTTAGGAATTTTGCGTACGGGAGGTGCGGTACAGTTGGGTAGAAAGGTTTAGTATGTGAAATTATATGGTAGTGGAATTTAATTATTTAGCTTTTGTTAAATTGTGTTGTGTTTTAATATTGTTTTTTTTTAATGGGTAGTCAAATTATGTTTTATTTAAGTAAGAAATTATAGAAGTTTTCCTGGGGCCTACTCTATTAAGCTAAATCTTCATCATTCATTCATTTCAGCCGAAAGTCGTTCACTGCTGGACATAGGCGTCTCTCAAGTGTCGCAACAACGACTTTCCTGTACGTATCGCATCCATCTGATTCCCGCGACCCTGACTAGGTCATCGGTCCGCCTTGTGGGAGGATTTTTAACGCTGCGTCTTCCGGTACGCGGTCACCACTCCAGAACATTTTAGCCCCATCGACCCTACCTACTACCACTTCAGTTTGGCGATTCTTTGGGCTATTTCGGTTACTTTTTTTTTTTGTGGGTGTGGGAAATCATCCAATGACTTCTCCCGCTCTGGGTGGAGCGGGAGGGCGTGTTAGACTCTTACTGACTAAAACCCACCCCTGCTCCTTCCCTGCCTGAGTGCCCAGGGGTGCGGTAACTCATTTTCAGAATTTATCCGCTACCCCTAGGCATGCAGGCACCGGCCACGATGGGCCCCGTCAGTGGTGGCTGACACTTATCTCTTTGAGGCGCGCGTGGAACACTACGTGCCGTCGACTCACGGGCCTGGTGCTGATCGGACGGCGAGCTACACATTACTCGCCGTCCGCAAGCACGCGTCTTCAGTGGCCGGACATCGTCTCAAACTATGTTACCACCTGAATATCAAAAGTGATGGTTTTGTTACCTTACCGACATACCCGGGGGTATGTCGGTAAGGTAACCGACATACCCGGGCCAGCTTTGGCCTTTAGCTTAATATTTAAGTTATTATTCCTAACAAATACCTACATAAATTATGAGGGAATATGCAAGTAATTCAAAACGGTTTTTTATTTTTTAAACATACATTGTATTGAACCATAGAAACAATGTGGTGCACTTGTTTGATTTTTTAATTAATCACATATTTTACAATTCATATTTTACAATTCATAATTTTAAGTTGCATGTTTTTGATGAAACTAAACGTAAACTCAAAACGTATCGTTCTCAATAATGCCGGTAGTGACGAAAAAATATATGTGTCAAAGTAACATTTAATTCGTAAAAAGTACTTTAATTTCACTAAAATTTTATTTTAATATTAAATCTCCGAAGCTCGCCATTCGTCAAACGTAAACATCCTTCAAGCCCCGCCCGCATACGACAAACCGGATTTCAGGTGTCAGTTTGACATTTTTTCTCAGTTAAGACAGCATATATTTTTGTCGGAGCACCTGAGACGACCAATAATGTCTATGGCAAAGCCTGTAAATGTTACCACAGCATAAAATACATTGCGTTTTGGTAATAATAGAGGTAATAACGAGTGAATCGCAAAACTCACTGGTGAGTTTCAGTGCTCTACAGGCAATTTCTACTTGACTAAAGCACATACAATTAGTAAAATTATTCAAATAAGGACAAAAAATAAGATGTAAACAAAGCGTATCGAAGTAAGAGGCGTTTCTCAGGGCTGGGACGACAGTTTCTTTAGACAAAATACTTTTCTGTTAAAGTTTACGCTAACGCTTCGTGCAAAGTGTATGGCAAAGACATTACTGGGCGTGAGTCACGTGACAGTACTCTGTCTAACGTTTCGTGCAAAACGTCGTTGCCATACATTTTTCACGAAGCGTTAGCGTTAACAGAAAAGTATTTTGTCTAACCCCCCACAGTACAGCTTTGACAGTCACGTACGTTTGTAGTGTAGAAGTTGTTGATGTTAATTTTTATTTTTGAGCGACATGCAGTTCTTGAATTTTTAAATAATTTTCTTGAATTTGGAGTACTGGGGGTCTACTCCGAAATGTTTTTACGAAGTATTGGCCGAATGTTCGGACATATTTGTGTGAAGAAGTGTTAAAGTGAATGTTCCATACCTAAAATTGTAGCTCTTCTCTGAGTGCTTCTTCCACCAAAAGCATACATTTCGCTACAATTTTAGGTATGGCACATTCACTTTAAAACTTCACACAAATATGTCCGAACATTCGGTCGATACTTCGTAAAAACACTTCGGAGTAAACTCCCAGTATCTTAGTGCTTTAAGTAAGAAAAAAATAACATGCATATTCCCTATTGGTTACACTAACATGGTCCGAATATTATATTACCAAAGTATTCTAAAGTTATTTATTTATTGTCATTGTATGAACATTTGTTGTTTATCTGTCCGTTCAAATACGTATATCATCGATATTTAATTTCATTGCATCATTAGTTAGTATAATAAAATACAGTTGCATCAATGAATAAATGTAATTAAAATATGTGTTTATTGCAATTCTGTAATCATTCTTGTCGTGCCACATGTTTATTATTTCTAATCAATTAATTATATATGAGCCAAATAATGAATGTTATACCTTTACAAGTCTAATCAGATTTTTTTTTGGCGTGGGTAATCATCCTATGACTTCTCCCGCACTGGGTGGAGCGGAAGGGAGTGTCAGACTCTTACTGACTAAATCCCACCCCTGTTCCTTCCTTGCCTGAGTGTCCAGGAGCGCTGTAACTGTATTAAGAATTGGCATGCATGCATTTGCCATGACGGGCTACGTCAGTGGTTGCTGACATTTCTTTGAGGCACGCGTGGTACACTACGTGCCGTCGACTCTCGGGCCTGGTGCTGATCGGACGGTGAGCTACCCATTACTCACCGTCCGCAGGCACGCGTCTTCAGTGGCCGGACATCGTCTCAAACTATGTTACCACCTTAATATCAAAAGTGATGGTTTTGCCAGACAAGTATGTTTTGATTCACTAATTTATTTAACACTTTATGCACATACAAGTACAGAGGCGGACTTAATGCCTCAGGCATTTTCTATCAGTGATTTATAAGCAACAGCATTTTAAATTTTTACATAATTTATTTCAGATTCTTACCATTATTTGTACTTAAGTGGATGCTGACAGCAAACAACTGATATACATCAAATCAACTAAACATATAAAACAAGAAAACTCACTACTATCTTGATCTAAAAAATACGACACATTTTCGTGCGCGACTGTACTAATTAATCATCTTAAATATTGTAGGTAACTGGACCGGCGCGGGAAACGATGCGGCACAGTTGGCGCAGTGGTTGAGCGATTGGTTGATGAGCTGCGTGTCGCGGGTTCGTTTCCCGCATGGAACAAATGTTTGTATGGCCTACAGATAGTCGTTTCGGGTCTGGGTGTCCTTGGATGGGAGGTTTGTGGCTAAAGTAATAACAGCCGCACGGGTCGATCCATCAGGTTAAGCTACGCTTGCTGGGGTTGGTCCATGGATGGGTAACCATCTTTACATACTGAGACTCCTCCGTGCCTCGGAAAGCACGTTAAGCCGTTGGTCCCGGCTGTCAATCGTAGATTTTTTTTTTAAACGTTGTCCCACACTAGGAATTACTCCTGCGTGGGTGCGTTCACAAACATGTATACTCACATACACAAGACACCCAGACACATACACAAGACAGCCACCATTTGACAGTGGTTACAGGTCGTCAGAAGCCTGAAAGTCTGACCACCAGTCTTACCCAGTAACTGGGTTGTGGAGGTCAGATAGGCAGTCGCTCCATGTAAAATACTGGTATTCAGCTGCTTCCGGTTAGACTGGAAGCCGACCCCAAGATAGTTGGGAAAAGGCTAGGCAGATTGCAGATTGACATATCTGGTTATATCTGCCGTTCATATTGTTCCTAAGTAGGATGGAATGTGTCAGTAACAGCTCGGAAATTGGAAGTTGGTGTTGTGACACCCTCGTGCCTCAGAAAGCACGTAAATCAGTTGGTCTTCTAGGCTGGGTCGCGGGTGTGATTAAATGAGTTACCTTGCCCTGGCACGGGCAACTGATTACACGGGTGGGTTTTAGTCTGTAAGAGTCTGAAGCTCCCTCCCGCTCCACCAGAGCCTGAGAAAAACCGGCCAAGAGTTCGACAAAGGGTTCTGAACAAATCATATTTTTTTTTAGGCTTTTTTAAACTGCCTCCTCCTTATAGGTTTTCCTGTAATCTCTAAGTAAAGAACTACTTTTTCTATTTTTTTCAAAATTTTAGGCTTAGTAGTTTCTGAGATAAAGGGGGGAAATGGTCATTCTTCATCTATTTTCTTTAATAACTTCAAAATTATATATTTTAAAATTATGAAAACAATATATTCGAGACCCTCAAAATGTGCCCTTTCATTTGATATGAACGACACAGTTTGAAAACTTTGATTATTAATTTTCCGATTTTCACCACAAAAGTGACCCCCATATTCCAAATTAATTTATTTAGGGTACACGTCCGTGTTTAGGTCACAGATATTCATGTGTGTACCAAATTTCAACTCTATCAGTCCAGCAAATACGGAGCAAATTGGCTGTGACAGACGGACAGACAGACAGACACACGAGTGATCATATAAGGGTTCCGTTTTTTTTCATTCGGACTTACGGAACCCTAAATAAAAGCAAGCCGTTGGTCTTGCGCCTGCCCTCTCTCCGGTCATGTCAGATTGCCATCCCCTCGGGCAATGAAAGTAAAGAAACGGAGAGTGTCTTATCTTTTAGCCCACAATGTGCAGTCCTCCGTTGAGCTGAAAATTTCTTATTTCTATGAAAGTTGCAGGTGACCTAAATAAAATGGACGGGACGAATCAATGGCTTCAGTTTCATTTTACAGGACTTTGGCGGCCGTAGGATTATGTTATGCGAGTTGATGAGGTCTCAGTTTCTCACTGATTTTAATTTTTTGATTTTGTTAAGCCCGCTCATGGTTTCAATCTCGCCTGATGGTAAACGGTGAAGTCATAGTTGAAAGGGAACATAGATGCTGGCAGACTCCTAGAAGAAGCGTAATGTTTTTCGAAAGTATGTATGTATGTATATTTCTTTAGCATGCCGTGTAGCCTCAACAGCATATTATTATTCACTACATAGGTCTTGACCGCCGAAGTGAGAAAAAACGGAAAAAAAATGGCGACCGTCATTAAGTTAGTATAGTCAGTTTTTTTGTGACGTAGTCATGTGGGGTATCGAAATAAAGAGCTCGAGGAGAAAATTCCAAAAATATAACTCAATAAAATGTAGGCAATTAAAAAAAAAAAACCCGACTGCCAACTTTCAATTAGGTTAAGAAGGTCCTAATTAAAACAGCCAACGTGAAATAAACGCAACTGGGTGTGAACTCCTGTCACTGTATTTCTTCTCATACACAAGTTGGAGCGATCATAAATCAACGTGCTTGCCCACGTCCACAAAATGACTTCAAATTTTTTTCAATAAACTCATATACAGTCAGCCCCGCAATACCATTGCCGATCGACTAATATTTTAAGGCATATTCCCATTGGCCACCACCCCGGTTAACATCACTGGCACACGCCATTAAAATATTTCCCATTCGCTACCAGTAGTGGCTAATGGGAACAATCTTTAAAACTATAGAATGACTTATTATTTGACGGCGCGGCTGGTGCAGTGGTTGAATGATTGCCAGCTGGGCAGCGTGTCGCGAGTTCGAATTCTGCACGGAACAAATATTTTTATGACCTACAGATAGTTATTCCGGGTCTGGGTGTCTTGTATATGTGAGTTTTCATATTTATGAACGTATTCACGATACAGGAGTAATTCCTAACTTTTTTAAAAAGAAAGAAAACTGGCCAAGCGCGTGTTGGACTTCGCACGTTCAGGGTTTTTTTTCGTGTTGGGCAATCATCCAATGACTTCTCCCGCTCCGGGTGGAGCGAGAGGGCGTGTCAGACTTACTGACTAAAACCCACCCCTGTTCCTTCCCTGCCTGAGTGCCCAGGGGTGCGTTAACTCATGTTCAGAATTTTTCCGCTACCCCTAGGCATGCAGGCACCGGCCACGATAGGCCCCGTCAGTGGTGGCTGACACTCATCTCTTTGAGGCGCGCGTGGAACACTACACGCCGTTGACTCACGGGCCTGGTGCTGATCGGACAGCGAGCTACCCACTGCTCGCCGTCCGCAGGCCCGGGTCTACGGTGGCTGGAGATCGTCTCGCGACGTCCTACGCCCAGTACCTCTCCTGCGGTGGTAGCGGCCGGAGCCGTGGGGGCCACTCCGTTGAGCTTCCCTCACGCGTCCCGCCTTCGCCATCACGAGCTTTACTGCTTCGCAGAAGGCGGAGACTGCTTCCCATTCCCTCTCGCTCCGTTCCATGGCCTAAACCAGGACGCAAATTTAGAGTTTTGTACCTAATTTTTTTTGACTATTTATATGGCTATAGGTCAAAAAGATGCTTATACTGTGAAAACTTTAAGACTGGCTCCAACCGTTTGGCTGTAAAACTTGTGTGACAAACGATGGACAAACAGACAGACGGACACGTCAGTGATAGCAATAGGCACCCATCACTACATATTATAAAACAAAGTACTCCGCTAAAAAAACTACTGAATGGATTTTCATGCAGTTTTCACCAATAGACAGAGTGATTCATCATCCTTCATCAAGAAGATTTAGGTGTATAATTTGTACTCGTGTGAAGCTAGGGTGGGTCGCTAGTTAGATATGAAGAGGTAAACTATTTTGTGTGTTTAAATCGAAGAACCCTTCGTGTGCGCGAAATCAAACTCGCAAAAAATCTGAAAAGGAGATGGGCTGGGAGCCTAAATACGATATGTAAACATTTCTCTAAATAAATAAATAAAAGCTTTATTTCCAACTTTTATAAAGCTACTGAAAGAAGACTACACTTTTGCTCAAGGCCATAGGTTTTTTTTCTAGAAAAGTGTATGGTTACCGAGGTATAGGCCTTAAAAACCTTGTGGCTAGTTTTTAACTATGTGACGCGTTAAAGGAAAAGTCACAATTTGGTAATCGTATTATACACTAGCTGACCCAGCAAACGTTGTTTTAAAAAAGGGTGGTAGGGGTAGGAGGTTGAAAAATATTTAACGACCTATTCTCATCTCTACCAACTATACAAAAAAATCATTAAAATCGGCCAAGCCTTTTCGGAGGAGTGGAACCACAAACACCGTTTTTTTCCAATGACTTCTCCCGCTCTGGGTGGAGCGGGAGGGCGTGTCAGACTCTTACTGACTAAAACCCACCCCTGTTCCTTCCTGCCCTTAGTGCCCGCGGGTGACGTAACTCTGTTTCGAATTTATTCTCAACCCCCGGGCAGGCATCGGCCATGACAGGCCCCGTCCTTATTGCTGACAACTCTTTGAGGCGCGCGTGGAACACTACTCGCCGTCGAATCTCGGGCCTGGTGCTGATCGGACGGCGAGCTACCCATTACTCGCCGTCCGCATTCCCGGGTAACCACAAACACCGTGATACGAGATTTTTATATATTAGACTAGCCTCTGTCTGAGGAGCTCGTGGCCAAAGTAATAACAGCCGCACGGGTCGATCCATCAACGAACCCGCATTGGGCCGGCGTGGTGGATTACGGCCCACACCCTCTCACAGAGAGGAGACCTGTGCCCCAGCAGTTGGGACATTAAAAGAAGGCTGATGATGGGTCGATCCATCAGGTTTAGCTACGTCATGGTTTGTACATGGATGGGTGACCATCTTTACATACCGCGACTCCTTCGTGCCTCGGAAAGCACGTAAAGCCGTTGGTCCCGGCTGTTAATCGTGGATCTTTGACAGTCGTTACGGGTCGTCAGAAGCCCGAAAGTCTGACAACCAGTCTTACCAAAGGGTTATCGTATTACCCAGTAACTGGGTTGTGGACGTCAGATAGGCAGTCGCTCTATGTAAAATACTGATATTCAGCTGTATCCAGTTAGACTGGAAGCCGACCCCAAGATAGTTGGGAAAAGTCTAGGCAGATATATACTAGCTTCTGCGAGCGGCTTCGCCCGCGTGGAATAAGTACTTCCCCCGTTGTAAATTTTCAACCCCTTTTTCACCCCCATATGGGTTGAATTTTTAAAAACCTTTCTTGGTGGATACCTACACTTCACAAAGAACACACCCTCCAAATTTCATGTCTCTAGGACCAGTGGTTTAATCTGTGCGTTGATACATCTGTCAGCCAGAATTGTGTATATATATACACATACAGATTAAATATGTCATTGGTAAATGTCAAGTTCTGAACAGAAATATATTTCAGAAAATGGTTTCCTCAAAATTCATGTACAGTAACATTACATTACAAAGTCAACAATTAATATAAACCTTCAAACCGTTAATTAAGTTTACGAATGAGAAGTAAAACTCAGCCAATAGAGTGCAAAATGTAACGATGAGAATTTGTAATGACAGGTTACGTTAGTTACTAATTGATTTGTTACCTTTTTGTACAGGTTGTATTTTATCGTCATAATAATATTGGTCATTATTAAAAAAAATAATCGGCCAAGTGCGTGTCGGACTTAAACTTACACATTACATTTAGGGTTCCAAATTTTTATTTTTTTGTTCTAAAATGAAACGTGGCCCCACATTAGGAATTACTCCTGTATCGTGGGTGCGTTCACAAACATGTATATTATGTATGTGTACATACAGAAGACACCCAGACCCGGAACAACTATCTGCAGGTCATACAAATATTTATTTTGTGCGGGAATCAAACCCGTGACACGCAGCGCAGCAGTCGAACGCTCAATGATGGAAGCTTATACTGTGAAAATTTGAAGAATTTAGCTCCAACCGTTTGGCTGTAAAAACTGTGTGACAGACGTCGGACAGACAGACGGACACGTGAGTGACAGCAATAGGGCTCCGTTGGGAATTCAAAGATATGTGACATCCACCAATCCGCATTGGGCCCGCGTGGTGGATTACGGCCCACACCCTCCCTCAAAGAGGAGGCCTGTGCCCCAGCAGTGGGGACATTAAAATGCTGATGATAATGATGATGGGACCCTTCGGGTACGGAACCCTAAAAAACCGGCTAAATGCGTGTCGGACTTCGCACATTAGTATTACAAGAATTATATTTTTGACTATTTATACGGCTTTGGGTCAACAAGATGCTTATACTGTGACTGTAGCTCCAACCGTTTGTCTGTAAAACCTGTGTGAACGACGACTGACAGACAGACAGCCGGACACGTGAGTGACAGCAATAGGGCTCCGTTTGGACACTTTGGGTACGGAACCCTAAAAAAAAAAAGTGTGTGTGTACTTATGTACGCACGTAAGAAGTTATACTTCTTTGGCGTAACATGATAATTATTATTATTATTACTATCATCATTATCGTTATCATAATCATTTACATAATCTTTATCATTATCATAATCATTATCATTATCATTATCATTATCATTATCATTATCATTATCATTATCATTATCATTATCATTATCATTTCGTTTATTCATTTGTAAATACATATAAATTATATTTTTAAATATTTCAATGAAAAAATAAAAAAATAAAAAACATTTAAAAATATAAAAAATAGTATCCCACCGGTATCGGGAACAGGGTCCAAGCTACCGGCGGTCAGGGCTCCAGAGAGAGGAACCGCCTGACAATGCGAGCCGTGTCCAGAAGTACTGCTTTCTGAATCAAGCCCTTGATCCAGCCGCCTAACGAGAGCCTCCTGAGGTGTTGGTCGAGGCTCGTGGCTATTAAGCCATTGGCTGACACGACTATCGGTACAATGATCGCTGAGTCCACATCCCACATGTCGACAACCTCGCGAGCCAAGTCAATATACTTGATTTGTTTATCTTTCTCGGCTTTCACGAGGTTCTCGTCATGTGGGACGGTAATGTCAACAATCATTGCACGCCTCTCGATTCGGTCCACCACCACTATATCAGGCTTATTGGCTATAATAGTCCTGTCAGTGATGATGGACCGATCCCAGTACAATGAGATATGACCATTATCGAGAACTGGGTCGGGCGCATATCTGTAGTACGGCACTTCCGATTCCACAAGAGAGTATTTCAGAGCAAGTTGCTGATGGATAATCCTGGCTACGAGGTTGTGCCTATGCAAGTACTCACCGTTAGCTAGACGAGAACAACCAGAGATTATGTGGCGGATTGTTTCTCCCGGACGATGACATGCCCGACATATGTCAACCGTGCCGTCCTTCACAATAAATCTCCGGTAATTTTTCGTCATGATAACTTCGTCCATAATTGCACAGACAAAACCTTCGGTTTCCCCAAAGAGGTCACCGACACGCAGCCAGGCTACGGACGCTAGTTGGTCTACATCGGGCCCATGTAGGGCCCGGAAAAAGCGTCCGTGAAGTTCCTTACTCTGCCATACTTCTCTGCGATCGTTAGTGTCAAGCACTAGAGGTTTGCGCCAGTTCTCGTTAGCCAAGGAGAGTGGAGTAAGGCCCTTGTCCACTGCCACTACATCTCGATGCATACCCACGTCAGCAGCTAGGAAATATTCCCTTAGACTGCATACCTCGCGGTTGTGTAGGGTCTTAGCATTTAAAAAGCCTCGGCCTCCACACTTCCGCGGGATATACAGTCTCATCACCGACGAACGTGGGTGATGCATTCGAAATGCAGTCAGCAGCGTACGGACTTGCCTATCCAGGGCGTCAAGTTCCGTTTGAGTCCATTTGAGTACGCCGAAAGAGTACATCAATACCGGCATGACCCAACCGTTGAAGGCGCGCACCTTGTTTCCGCCCGAAAGAAAGCTATTAAATACCTTCTTCAGGCGGCCAAAGAAGCGCTCCTTCAACGATTGCTTCATGTCAGCAACATTGATATCTAACGCTTCCGACATACCCAAATACTTATAGGTTTCGGTTGGAGAGAGGGATCTCAGGTTTATGGAATCCGAGAGTTGTGTTCCCACGGATTCCACAATCTCCCCTCGCTTTACATGCATGACCGCACATTTATCCACACCAAACTCCATCCTGATGGCACTACTGAAGGTTTCAGTTACCTTCAGTAGCTCCATCAGTTGCAGATTGTTGGGGGCAAAAAGTTTCAAGTCATCCATGTAAAGGAGGTGAGATATAACCTGACCATCTCTCTTCAACCGATAGCCTAGCCCTGAATTCTCCAGCAGTGTGCTTAGAGGATTCAAAGCTAGGCAAAACCAAAGCGGACTCAAACTGTCACCCTGGAATATACCCCGCTCGATCCTTATCGGTTCGCTATTCCTCTGAATTTGTCGACATCCTGGATAGCGAAGGACCGTCCTCCATTGCCCCATACATGACATCAGGAAGGTGCGTAGCGTTGCATCAACTTTATACAATTCCAGCACCCTCATGAGCCATGTATGAGGAACTGAGTCATAGGCCTTCTTATAGTCTATCCAACATGTCGACAGATCCTTTCGGAAACGCCGAACCTGTTGGCTAATGGTCATATCTATGAGGAGAAGCTCCTTAGTACCGCGGGACCCATTCCTACATCCATTTTGAGAGGCAGACATGATACAGTTACTATCTATATGTGTGTTAATCTTAGCTCTCAAAATGGATGTAAGAACCTTATAGACCGTCGGTAAGCACGTGATCGGTCTATAATTTTTAGGTTCCGCAGTACTACCTGATTTATGGAGCAGGTGGGTTATTCCTGTAGTTAGAAATTGGGGCAGCGACCCTGACTCTAAGGCAGACTGGATCTGAGATGCCAAGTGGGTATGCGACCTTGTAAACCATTTGATCCAGAAGTTGTGCAGCCCGTCCGGCCCTGGAGATTTCCAGTTAGCTAACGGACGGACTGCACGAGCTACATCTTGGGGGCTGATGATAATTGCCCCCATTTCTGGTATTGGATCGCATACGCGCTCAACATCCCGAATCCAATCGCCCTCGGTATGACAGACAGGCACCGACCAGATGCTGCGCCAGAACGAGTATATGGCGTCATCATCCGGCAGGTGCGTATTAGTCACACCTTGGTCCGGTCGCTCCCAATCCCTATACACCCACCTTTCATTACTTCGGAATGTGCGATTCTGGGTGTATCGTTCTACTCGCCGCTTATACCTGCGAATACGGTTTGCCCATGCATATACTTTCTGCTTCAGGAAGTCGATGCGCTCTGTGACACGGGATATATAGTCTCGGGAGCTGACATCAGTCCCCGAAAACGCCCGTCTCACAAAGCGCATCACTCTTGGGCGAGTGTTGCCCTCCCTGAAGCAGATTAGTTTGCCTATGAGTGCTCTGGCCCCACCAATACGACGCTCGATTCTGCACTGCCAAGCCGGCACGGCTGGCTTCGGTCGTGTAGCTCAGTCATTAGGAAATTTGACGTGAGCTACACGACATGCCGCTACAGCCGCGCAGTACAGCATCGAGTGTGTATCGGTGAGGTCTTCGCAGTCATCTAAATAATTTGACAACTGCGAATCCAGAGCAGCCACCAGCGCCCTATTCTTGTTATGCATGGGCAAACGAGGTAAACGTGGCCTAAGTTCGAGCGGCATGCTGCGATACTCCCGAATAGCACACTCCAAAGCACTCCTCAATTCATCATTGCAGTGGGTACTTACGTTTGTAATCATGTCATTACACTCCTCGTCAGCGTGGCTGGGAGCATAGTTGGACGGTGGTACCACAACTGGTAACACAGTCTGCGACGGAGGGGCAATAACATGGCTACCCATTTCAGTTCGGAGGCGATCAAGTACAGTATCATCCAACATATGATTACGCAGGATGACCCGCACCTGATCCGACAGTTGTTGGGCCGAAACGTTGACGGCTGGCTCAAGCACCTGGAACAAAGAGAGCATCCGAACACGGTACGCGGTCAGGTTGTTACCTCCCTCTGTAGCCCCATAGTATGAGCGCATGACGTTTTCATTGATGGATTGCGTCCATCGCATGCGCTGCACACTTCCGCCGGGAGCTGGGACCCTATCAGAGGCCGGTGGGCCTCGAGGTCCTAAGCCGCTCGGCGGCCGGCATCCTCCCCGTCGACGCGCAGGTGGTGGTGTCGTCGGCGGCGAGAAGAACTCGTCGCTGGAGCTCGACGCAACTGCCACGGCCGGTGTCACAGCACTCACGATGGGGCTGGGTTCCGGCGGCGGCGAGGCGGAGCTGAGCGACGAGGCCGGAGGTGGTGGGCGTGCACGGCGAGCTGCTGATCTCGTCAACATCTAGGGTGTGTTGTCCAATATTTCGGTTTTTTGTTCATTTGTAGCTTTGTTCATGACAGCTTAGCTGTCATTTCTATGTTTTTTAGTTGTTTGGTGTAGAGTTGGTAGTTTTTCATATTATTTTTCTATATGGGTTCTTGCTTTATTGATATTAAATTTTGCTTTTGGTTGAGGGCAAAATGGTTGTCATTATCATTATCATTATCATTATCATTATCATTACCATAATCATTATCATTATCATAATCGTAATCGTTATATATTCTTTTTTTTTCGCATTCACTCTCGCTCTGTCTCTTTCTAAACCCCACTCCCCAGGAGCGTTAAACGTATAACGCTTTTTTGTTGGAAGTCGCATAAGAAGTATAACTTTAATAAACATGTGATTAGTTTAAACACTGATTAACAGGTTCTTGTATCTACATTTTCGGAAGATGGGTAAAGTGGGATGCTTGACCATGTTGATGCTTGTGCCTAACCATGCACGAATTTCAACTAAGATAAAGATACTGCGCTATACAGGGTGTAAGGGGAACGCTTCCGAAGTCAGAACGTAGATTATATACAATCTAAATGCAAACGGATTCTAGTAAACTTTCGCTTTACATTGGCGTCGCGTGACGTCGTGACGTGGGGTTGTTGGCCACATGGTCGTCGGCGAGCGCGCGCTCATTTTGAACTCGTATTAATGCGCGAGCGTCACCTGATATTTTATGAATACATTGTATGCCAAAGTTGTAAAGAAAAAAAGTGTCTTTAATCTCAAATAACGGTTTAATTTAACTGTTCTCACAGCATAGTGAACGCAAAATGCTAAAAAAAAAACAACCACAAGCCTTATCACCTGTCCCCGTTTTCGGAAGCGTTCCCCTTACACCCTATAGATTTCACACAAAGCTTGCTACAGGGCAACACTAAAAAAAAAACTCATGACACTTTGCTAGCTGGGAAAAGCCTATTCACAAAAGACACGATGTGTTTTTGTGACTAGATTTTTCCCACCAACATCACAGAATTCCTTAGTATCCTATTCCCTAGTCAACATTCAACAGCTGTCAAATCCACATGGCACCTAAGCTTAAGTTTCAGCCTACACGCAATGTCTTTTTAGGGTTCCGTACCCTGTCTGTCCGTCCGTCGTCTGTCACAAAATTATGTTACGAAGAATTTATTAACTTCCCATTGACCTATGAACTTGAAATTTGGTGATAAAGTTAATTAAAACGTATACTTTACTTACAAATATTGGGGTGCTCGTGGCTAAAGTAATAACAGCCGCACGGGTCGATCCATCAGGTTAAGCTACGCTTGCCGGGGTTGGTCCATGGATGGGTGACCATCTTTACATACCGAGAACTCTTCGTGCTTCGGAAAGCACGTTAAACCGTTGGTCCCGGCTGTAAATCGTGGATCTTTGACAGTCGAAGTGTCGTCAGAAGCCTGAAAGTCTTACTAAGGGGTATCGTATACGTACCCAGTAACTGGGCTGTGGAGGTCTGATAGGCAGTCGCTCCATGTAAAATACTGGTATTCAGCTGCATTCGGTTAGACTGGAAGCCGACCTAAAGATAGTTGGGAAAAGACGCGGGCAGATGATGACTTCACTTACAAATATTGGATTTGGTACGGAATCCTTATTGTGCGAAATTCGCGATAAGCACTTGGCCAGTTCTTTTGGGAGTGGAAATGATCAAATAACTCTGGATGGAGCGGGAGGGCGTGTCAGACTCTTACTGACTAAAACCCACACGTGTTTCTTCAGTTACCTGTGTGTTCCAGCCAGGGCCGCGGTGTCTCTTATGAATACTCCTACGATACACGTAATGACTGACACGCAAAAAATGGCGGACTAACGTGATCGTGAGAATACAGCGCGTAGCACACAGGACTCGGTCGTCGTAGCACACGTAGCGATCGTAGGCGAGGACCACGGTCTACGAATTTGACAGTGCTACGAGGTTTTTAGGAGGACTTTCTTTTTAACCGACTTCCAAAAGGAGGAGGTTCTCAATTCGTCTGTGTTTTTATTTTTGTATTTATGTTACGCTATTTCTTCGCCATTTGTGAATAGATTTTGATGATACTTTTTGTTTAGTAGGTCATTCTTCAGAGGTGGTCCCATATAAATTTTATCAAAATTGATTCAGCAATTTAAAAAAAATCAACATAAGCAAAAAATATGTATACACAGAAGATGTTTTGGTTGTCTCAAATTATGTTCAATTTCGTGTTATTGGGGTTATCCATTCGGGCTTAACTTTACTATTTAGTTTTAGTTCTAGGGTACCTACAACAACTAAATAGTGAAAAACAAATTTTTTTTTTACAAAAAATACAACCGACTTCTAAAAATTGCAAAATAACTTGAATTTTGGAAGTCAGAGTCAAATAACGAAGAAACAAAATACAAACACCGACTTCCAAAATTGAAGTTATTTTGCTCTTTATAAAATCATAATAATATAACTTACTTAATATTATAAATACGATTGTTTGGATAAGATGTTTGTCACTCAATCACGCCAAAACGGCAGAACGGATGTGGATGAAAGCCACAGAGATAGATTAAAGTCTGGAATAGCCTGTAGGGTTTAATATATAATGGGATTAGTACTAATTATTACACGTGGACGAAGCTGCTGGGCTGGAAGAACTAGTACAGTATTGGCTGTTTTCACAATAAAGCGCATCAAGCAGATGGAAATGGCAGAAGAGAGAAGCATGGTGATGAGATGGAGGATTACCAACCCTAGATTTTTTATCCTCGTACGTAAGCAGTTAAAAATCTCGTAATTTGGCGTTCGAACCTCGTACATTGCATTATGGACCTAAAATGTGTTAAAACCAAAAATAAGGCCTATAAAGAGTGAACAGGGCCTGCTAGGAATTTACAAAATAGGTATTTGAAGAAACTATTGCCATCGTGCTCCCTCAAGCCTGCCCCTGTAGAGTGCGATATCAGCTGCAAGTTAGACCGATTTTATCACAAAATTTTTGACGAGATCGACGTTTCGTATTCCTCTTTCATCGCCTCGAAAACTGCGCCGATTCAATTATTTTTGGCACCAAATTTTTTAAAAAGAGTGTCCAGGTTCCTATTAAATGTTTTATGTTTAAACTTTTCTAATTTGTCTGGTAGTCTTCTAAGAACGGCGATAAAAATAGGGCCATTTTTTGTCATTTTTGGAGATGACTCTCCAAAAATGATTTACTTTACTTATTAGTTGCTGAAAAAAAGGAAATGACAGGGACGTGTCAACAGCAGACCTTGACTTTATGAAAAAAAAAGAGGCACTGCCTCTCGAGCAATTAAAAATTCAAAAAATTCAGGAAGAAAAAAGGGGAATTTGTGTGGAGAATCGCAGTCCCTGTTCCCGCTTAAACTACCGATTTTAAGACATTATTACGAAAATATGAAATAAAATTTTGCAAGTTTGCTACTAAATAAAACATCACTTTACATTAACACTCAGGCAACTGAAGGAATAGGGGTGGGTTTTAGTCAGTAAAAGTCTGACACGCTACCCAGAGCGGGAGAAGTCATCAAAATCACCATCTCTTTCGACGGTTCGTGCTTAGATATTTGTGATTGAGGCTACAAAATGTTACATGTAATGAAAAATTATGTTATTTTTAAAAACTCGTATTTGTACGAGGAACCTCGTACGGTTGGCAACCTTGATTGAGATGTTTTTGTGTTATTGTATAATACACCTCTGCATCACCCTTCGGGGGAAACAGGCGTGGTGTTATGTGTATCGGATCTTACTTTCATCATTCATCATCATCAGCCTTTTAATGTCCCCACTGCTGGGGCACAGGCCTCCTCTCTATGAGAGGGTGTGGGCCGTAACCCACCACATAGACCCATGAGGGTTGGTGGATGTCACATGTCTTCGAATTTTTGGTTCTAGGACATTTCCGGCCGGTTTCCTTACGATGTTTTCCTTCACCGTTTTGAGAGCAGTGGTGATAAAATGATTTACTCAAAGTGAAGCGCCTGCCTGGGTTTGAACTCACGACCAATAACTTGTAAGTCGCGGCCGTTACCACTGGGCCACCACTGCTCAATCCTAGGCCTAGCGTAGACAAGGAGTATTATTACCTGAAATCCACAAATATAAAAAAATAAATAATGGAATAAGGAAGGCTGTATGAAAGTGATAGATAATGCCCATTCTACATACAGAATAAAAAACCATTTATCTGTATAACAGTCTCAATAAACGAGAAGATTTAACGTTGCCAAATCGACGCAAAACCTCACAAAGACCTGTTGCGCGAGTGAAAAAAATAAGAACGGTGAACGAATGCATTCACAACATTAATCATTCACTCGCCGGTTGTGGGAAAACGACACAAAAGTTCACATTCGCCGGTCAAAGCGGGAAGTTCGGGTTATCTCGCATTGTTGGTTAAAGTCGTCTCTTTTGGAATGAAGGTGCAAAGTTAACTAATTTATCTTTTTGAATGTTGTTTTTGTGAGATTTATGGTTGTGCTGTATGGTTGGTAAAGATTCTATGGCTACCGCTATTTGTGTAAGCATGATTGAGAGATCGTGCTTCCCAATCAAACAACCCGTCAACTTAAGAGTACAGTTATGGGAATATCTGTACTTTAAGATGATTGGGTGACGTCAGTAAGTTAACTTTGAACTACTGAAAAACTAGACCTCCTAGTGAACACCTAAACTACCTTTAGGCAGTTGTTTTTGAAGTGAAAACTTCTTTAGGCGCTTTGGGCAGTTTTGCGATGGGAAAAACAATTGAACTCGCGCACCACCGACACCGCTACGTGATTCGCTACGAGAGTGCTACGACGCACAGCACTCGTAGCTGGTCGCGAGGCGCGTTGGTCATTTTTGTTCAAGTTTTTTGTTTTCACTTCAGACTGTACTCCCGCAGTGCCAGGTTTTTGAATTTATACTTCTTATGCGACTTCCAACAAAAAACCGTTAAACGTTTAACGCTCCTGGGATGGGGGAATAGAAAGAGACAGAGCGAGAGTGAATGCGAAAAAAAAGAGTATAATAATGATAATGATTATGATAAATTAATGATAATGATTATGATAATGATTATGATAATAATTATGATAATGACTATGATAATGATAATGATTATGATAATGATTATGATTATGATTATGATAATGATTATGATAACGATAATTATGGTTCCTCTCTCTGGAGCCCTGACCGGGCGTACTTGGACTCTGTTTCCGATACCGGTGGGATACTATTTTTTATATTTAAATGATTTTTATATCTTTTCTATGGAAATTTTAAAAAATATAATTTATATTTTTACAGAACAATAAACGGATACTAATTATCTTGTTACGCCAAAGAAGTATAACTTCTTACGTGCGTACATGTACACACACACTTTTTTTTTTTTTTTTTTTAAACCTTGCCTCACACTAATAATTACTCATGTAAACTCATGTACATAAGATACCCAGACGTGGGACAACTATCTGTAGGCCATACAAATATTTGTTACGTGTGGGAATCGAACGCGCAATAAATGCTCAACCACTCACTCAGCTCGATAATACGAACGTAAAATATTTCATCTTTAACTCTTTAGTTCAATGTTTTTGATAATGCATGTGATTCTCTACCGAATCATCTCGGTCAGTTTTCGATGCCACAAAGAGTTACCAAACAACCCTTTTCACAGTTTGCTAAACGACCTTGAACTGATGGACCAGCCGTACCATGAGTGTCCACGTATCGGCTCTGTAAGTCATTACAGGTAAGATGATGACTACTGATTGAAGACTCTGTGGAATACATGACGAGCTTTCCTAAACGCTACGCAGCCGCATTCTTCTGTTGCATTGTATTGTATGTCGGGCCATTATCTACCAACCCGCATTGGGTCCGCGTGGTGGATTACGGTCCACGCCCTCTCACAGCGAGGAGGGCTGTGCCCCAGCAGTGGGGACATTAAAAGGCTGATGATGATGTAAGTCGCGCTGGCGTCGGTAACTCCACGTCCATGCGTATTTTGCGTACACATGGGACAGGTTTGTTATTCGACCCACCCTAGCTCCTCAAGGAAGGCCAGTAGCACCCTGGTGTTACTGACTATCTCATAGAGGTTACCTAGGTTTCCGAAGTACATATTTTACTCTGTTTTTAGCGATCACTGGGCAGCTTAGTAGCTGATGAGCTGTTGTCTCGTCCTCCTCCATGCAGGTCCTGCACAGTGGGCTGTCTGCAACTCCTATGTCAGAGAGGTATTTGTTAAAAAAAGTCGGGGCCAGTTGTAACGGCCGTGACTTCACGAAACTGAAGTTTGGTCAGTCTTAAGGCCTGCTTCGTGAAGTAGCTATCAATGGAGGGAAGTCTGACCACAACCTTATGTGAAATCCTGTGCACAAATCCATTAATTTCCTGGTGTCCTGAAACACAGGCAATAAGCCTAGCTTAGGAACCAGTCTCCCACAATATGCATAGTAATTATATTGATGTAAAATGTGTAAAAATAATTGTATTTTGGCGAGAAAATAAACTATTTACTTACTTACTTTACTTTTAGCACATTCAGAATAAACTTTAGATTCGAACAGTGGCAGTTAGATCATAATTACCTATCTTTTTTCAGGTATTTTTATTGACTAAGTATATTCTTCTTATAGGTTTTCCTGTAATTTGTAAGACAAGAAGTAACGTGTGTATTTTTTCAAAATTTTTATGCCGGGTGGTTTCGGAGATAAGGGGTATAAATTTGTGAAAAAAAAAAAATTGGGACCCTTACAATAAGCCCTTTCATTTGATATGTTAGCACGGTACAGGTTGGTTGGTTTTTTTTTTTGATTTGCACCCCTAAAGTGACCCCCATTTTCCAAATCCATTTATTTTTGTTACGCCTCCGTATTTGGCTCAGAGATATTGATGTATGTACTAAATTTCAACTTAATTGGTCCAGTAGATTCTGAAAAAAACTACTGTGACAGACGGACAGATGGACAGACAGGCACACGAGTGATCCTATAAGGGTTTCGTTTTTCATTCAGGCTTTCGGAACCCTAAAAAGCATGGTATACACTAGTGGATTCTACATCAGAATGCTAAATACACAGTGGACAAAACAGGTTTCTACATCAATCCCTGATTCGACACAATCCAACACCAAACTTCAGATAAACCAACAAACGCCTGAAATGCAACAAGACAAGAGAACGAACAGTTTCGTTTGACAGTACAAGAGAGCTCCGAGCATCCCGACAATACTCGCACACAATCGTACTGACTCGTACAGTCACACAGACTCGTACAGAGAGACTCAGCAACAAGTGGTATAGGGGTGCGAGGGATGATCAATTGCGGACGACGAGTTTGGTTTGTGTAAAGTGAATTGGGTATATTTTTACCCGACCCCAAAAGAGGGTCATTTTTTTCGAGAGTATGCATGTAAGTGAGTATGTATGTATGTCTATTTCTTTAGCCTAAACAGCTGGATGGACTTTAACAAATGAAGTATCATTACAGTGTTCTTGCCAAGCCAAGCCAAAGCCAACCAACCAAGCCAAGATTAATAGGTTCCCGAATAGTAGCTAGGAATATGTTTTTTATTTTATTTTATTTATTTATTACCTACAGACATACATACGGCTATCATTACAGAAAATCTCAAAGCGATAGTCTAGAAAAAAATAACAACAATAATCACAAAAACACATTAATTTCAATTCATACAATTCAATTTAGAATAAAAAACAAAATGGCGGCAGGTATACACACTCTGTGAAAATTTCAACTGTTTACCTACTATGGTTCATGAGATATAGAAGTTTAATAATAGGGGTACCACGGGTACAGAACCCAAAAAAAAACAAATTTTTAAAAGTATTCATGAATTGGCGATAAAAAAATCTATAACCCTTTCACAAAATCATGTATGTAGTGTTTAGATAGTTATTCTCCTGCCCTTATCCCAATTTATTTGGGGTCGGCGCAACATGTCTTTTTCTTCCATACGAGGAGTACTCTATTAGTCGTCATCTCTGTAGTCACCCCCTTTTTACCCATATCCTCTTTCACACAGTCCAACTATCGTTTCTTTGGCCTTCCCCTACTCTTATAGCCATCCACATCCATACACAAGACTTTCCTCACGACATTTTCTTCATTCCTCCGCATCACATGCCCATACCACGACAACCGATTCCCACACAACTTTTCAGTCACCTTTCAGACTTCTTCTTATATACTCATTCCTAATTCTATCCATGCGCGTAACACCACACATCGCTCTTAGCATTCTCATCTCAGCTGCATGCAATTGCTTTTCATTCATCCCTTTTGTGGCCCAACATTCTGAACCATACAAGACAGCAGGTCTGACCATTGTTTTATAAATCTTTCCCTTAAGTTTAAGGGGAATGCGGGAGTCGCAGATAGTCCCGGTGACCTGCCGCCATTTCATCCATCCAGTGTTAATTCTGTATTCCATCCAGTGTTTATCATGTATGTAAAGATAGTAACGAAAGGCATTTAGTAGCTGTTTACAATAATTACACTTGTTATAAACGCTGCCCTCATTATGCCTTAAATGTCAAGTTCTAAAGGCAATAATTTGTCACTACTTATATATTATTTCCTTTCTCACGAATTACTACAGTGTTGACAAGACAAAGTAAAGAGACACACAATTTTTTTATGTTACAAAACATGTAAAAAGAATGAAACAACTACTTGTTAAAAAAAAGTAGCAAAAACTATAATCATTAATATTTTATTTTCGTGTGAAATAAAGCGGCTGACATTGAATAAATGCAAAATTGATCGCGTTTAAACAATTAAAATGAAACAAAGAATCTTGGAAAACAATTTCACTGCGACCTCGCCTGTCTTTTGGCTGTCACAAATAATTGTCTCGTAGTTTTTTGCATTTAAATTATAATTGCCTTTTACACTATATTGTAGTAGCTAAAAACTTTTAGAGGGAACGAAATGATCTATAAACTCTTTATTAAAGCGAAATGCAAATCAAGCAACAGTGCGCTTGCGGTAGGAACACGAGTGGGTTTTAGTCAGTAAGAGTCTAACACACTCTAGCTCCACCCAGAGCGGATGAAGTTATCTGATGACTTCCCACCCTCAAAAAGAAAACAAGTAACAGTGTACATCTTTTTTTAACCGACTTCCAAAAAGAAGAGGTTCTCAATTCGTCTGTATGTTTTTTTTTTTTTTTTGTATGTGTGTTACCCGATTTTTCCGTTAGTTGTGAACCAATTTTCAAAATTCTTTTTTCATCTGAAAGAATATACTCCCGAGGTGGTCCCATATAAATTTTATCGAAATTGCTTCAGCGCTTTTTGAGAAACTGAACAAAAACGGAAAATACGTGTACCTCGATGACGTTTTGGTGTTCTCCAAATGTTTAAATTCCACGTTCCATTATATTGGGGTTATTAGTTCTGGGGTATAACAACTAGAAAATGAAAAATGAAAAACTTTTTTACAGAAAAAACAACCGACTTCAAGTCAAAAAAATACACTAAAAATTTATAAATAACTTTAATTTTGGAAGTCGGTGTCAAATAACGAAGAAGTAAAAATACAAACACCGACTTCCGAAATTAAAGTTATTTATAAATTTTTAGTGTATTTTTTATTTATTTTTTTGGGGAGGTGGGAAATCATCAGATGACTTCACCCGCTCTGTGTGTGGAGCGGGAGGGCGTGTCAGACTCTTACTGACTAAAACCCACCCCTGTTCCTCCCTGCCCTGAGTGCCCAGGGGCGAGGTAACTCTTTCGAATTTATCGTCAACCCTAGGCAGGCATCGGCCATGACGGGCCCCGTCATGAATGCTGACAACTCTTTGAGGCGCGCGTGGAACACTACGCGCCGTCGACTCTCGGGCCTGGTGCTGATCGGACGGTGAGCTACCCATTACTCGCCGTCCGCAAGCCCGGGTCTACGGTAGCCGGAGATCGTCTCACTGCGCCGGAAGCCCCTGGCGTCTCCTGCGGCGGCTGCTGATGAGGGCGTGAGGGCGAGGCTGTCGTTGCAGCCTCTCCCTCACCCGTTCCGTCTCCTCCTTCGCGAGCATTACTGCTTCGCAGAACAGTGTACATCTGAAACAGTAGAAAATTCATATGATCCAAAATATTTAAAAATAAACAAGATATTAATAAATAGGTCATGCAGAAGTGATGTCTTGTCTTTACATGAAAACGCTTTTAAAAATGTGTCACAAATGCTACAAGCAGACTGACCAAGAAAATAAACACTTATGAAATCAATTTAATATACAGAGTGTAACGGAATGGAAATGAACAACTTTCTCTAAGAAAAAATAAAAAAAATCCCAAAAAAAAACTTGACTTTCCATAGAAAGTCATCAGCTGATCAATAGATATTTGTATGGAAGGTAAATTTTTTTTTTTAATTTCCTCAGGTTTTCTTGGAGAAAGTTGTTCATATCGATGAGCAGATGCAGTTCTAAAAATATGACATGACACAGGTAACGGGAAGGTGTGCTTTCCGTTATACCCTGTGTAAACGTCCAGAGCGTTGAAAATAATGATTCTTCTTTCCAGTTTCATCAATTTAAATGCTCATTTTGCTCCATTTGCTGAAATCGCGCGGGATTGGTTGACAATTTTGTATGATCACATCTAATTACTGCAAACGATTTTTTTTTCAATCCACCTTTGTACATATTTCAGGCATAGCCTTTTTTTTTGCCTGCCTTAGATATCCAAACTGTTGCTAATATTTTCAATAAAACTTTCACATGGCTGACGTTCCTAACTCTATGGTCTAGAAAATAATTTCCTTTGAAAAATAATTGAAGAAAAGTGTTAAAGAAAATTGAGTTGACATTTGTAGATGATTCTACACTTCATTTCTGTTCATTAAATCTACAAACATGGAAGAGGAACCACTGCTCATTGAAAAAACAGTTAAAAAGATCGAATTTTTATTACGTTGCACCGGCATAAATATAAAATCCGGGCCAAAAACGCGATTGGACACCATAAAAAGTCGTATCATATACATTATTAACTTCATCTGGTTGAATATAGACTTGGCTGGCGCAGTAGTCTGGTTTTTCACGGGCATCGCAAACTCTAAAAGTTTCACTGAGCTGACTTACGTTGCACCCTGCATCACTTTAAGTTTTCTCGGCAACTTGAAGTCTTTTTACTTAATATTAAGAGAAGACAATGTTGATAAGCTCATTCAAGTTCTAAGAGATTTAGAAATCAATGAAAAAGGTCGTGTTAAACATGACGATAAGGATGCAATAATAAAATACGAGCATAATTTTGTGACTACTGTCATTTCCGTGTTGAATATTTTTTACTTTGTGTTGGTAGTGGCGTTTGCCCTCAGTCCTGTAACTTTAGTTGCCTTTAAGTACTACACTACTAATGAGTTGGAATTGCTTCTACCATTTCTGATTGTTTATCCTTTCGATCCGTATGACATTAGGTATTGGCCTTGGGTTTATCTTCGGCAGATTTGGTCAGGTTAGTACCTATTTTATTTATGTGTTTTTTATGCTATGTATTTTTAGCACGCTATTATTAACTTCATCTGTAACTATGTAAACAAATCTTAGAAGTTAAATTGGACCCACTTCCCGGTTCTCGATTGAGCTGAAATTTTGTTTACATCTTTACTTTGTATGATAATGTATGGTTAACTAAGTGACGTCATTCTAAATCTAAAATGGCGGACTAGTTATTTTTTATGCATTTCCATGACATGGGTAATAAATGAAAAAGTTGGCTGAAAAAATACGAAAAATTAAATAACGTCACTCAAAAGAGAGTTTCACGTTTTTTTAAACTTATTATCGTTTTTATTTAAAAAAAGAAAAACGTTGCCCCACACTAGGAATTTCTTCTGTATCGTGGTCGATCATCCAGAATCAGAATAACTATCAATACTCAATTTACATTTTCAATTATTCAACTCTTTTTCTCTTTTCCTTCTCTCTTTTTTAATGTTCCGTAGCCAAAGGGTAACCCAACGGCACCCTGTTACTAAGACACCGCTGTCCATCCGTCTGTCAGCGGGCTGTATCTCATGATCCGTAATAGGTAGACAGTTGAAATTTTCACAGGATATGTGTTTCTGTTGCCGCTATGACAACAATTAATAAAAATAAATTAAAAATGAAAGGGGGCTCCCCGTACAGTCCTCTTTAATTTTCCTCTACCCATTACGGATTATGATAATAGAGCCCAAAAAAAAAACCCCAAAACAAACACGTTTCTAGAAACGTATTTGTTTTGGGTTTATTATCAGTTTATGGTACGGAACCCTTCGTGTGCGAGTCCGACTCGCACTTGACCGGTTTTTTCATTCACTATTTCCTGGATTATTATTACCTTTATTAACCTTTTCATAGAAATCATCGTGGTCATCGACATTTGTACTGCAGACTACATCTTCTACACGTTCTGCACATACATACGAATGCAGTTTCGTCTGCTGAGACATAACATTGAAAGATTTATTCCTGATGACGTTATTGACGGACGATTACGCAACATTGAGGAAGTAAGAGCTGAATTTGTTGCTTTGATTAAGTGGCATCAAGATTTAATAAGGTAAGAGTACATGGAAATTTCTATAAAATTACTAGGGACATATTATAAAACAAAGTCTTTTACCACGTCTGTCTGCCTGCTCGCGATAAACTCGAAAACTACTGAACGGATTTTCATGCGGTTTTCCACCAATAGATAGAATTATTAATAAGGAAGGTTTAGGTGAATATTTGTGCCCGGACAAAGCTGGAGTGGGTCGCTAATTTTAAATAAACATATTGAACGGAATCGACTTCATGTTATAATGGTTAATGATAAAGGTTACTTATACGTAATATTAATATTTTGAAAAGAAATATGATAAAAACTGTATTTTCTTATTTAATAAATTGCCTTAAGCACAAAATTGTGGAATAATGGGCTTGTAATTCAAATTTAGACGATTATTGGAACGAATCCTTAGACATCTATATTTCTTGTACCAATAGATGGCGCTGATTGAAGTTTTAGAGTTTATCCATTCGCAATTTTAAAATTTAAATAGTGACACATTTCGATACAGTAAAACTGCGATGAAGTGCCAAAAATACTATAAAATAATTTCTCAATGTGTGAGAAAATATTGGTAAGACTTTAAGTAAATTCATTCAGTTTGCAAGCCGTCGGTGCTAACACCATCTAGCGAGGTGTAGAGGACGGGCCCGAACGAAGAATAAAAGTTACTTGTGCCAGACGAAAACCCGTAGTTACGGCGGTACCGTTACTTTGTATGGGATGAGGCATCTGTACGCTAGTATTATATTATATGTGCTTAACCATATTATGTTGATACTGTCACATAACATAGGAATCTGAGGTGGAAAGATGAAAACCAAATTTTTAAATGAGAAGAAGATCACACTAACAATTGCTTTACAGCTCTGCAAATATGCTGGAGACGGTCTACACAAGATCAACTTTGTTGAACTTTGTTTCAAGTTCCGTTCTCATCTGTCTTACTGGATTCAACGTTATGGTAAATATTTCTTTGGTTCTTCCAATCAATCCAAGGGAGCAAACGCTTATTTTTTTTTAATTATCTACTAAATCTTGCTGTAATATTAATGTAATGAATTTAACTAACTATTTTCTGTCTAAAGAATTGAGCTTTCAAACAAGTTCTTTGTATTTCAGGCCATCAGTGACATAGCATTTGTTGTCACTTTTCTGAGTTTCCTCTTTATGAGTCTACTACAGATCTTCTTTCTATGCTTCTTCGGCGATCTTTTAATGACATCTGTAAGTATTTTTGTAACGCAGAACCATTTTTTTTTTAATATATGTAGCAGGTTCTAAACCATAATAATTGATATTGTCCGAATGTCCAACGTTTTGCGAGAAGACTGAGTGAAAGGCTTAAGGACCTACCTCCCCATAAGTAGCGCCCTCATTGAATAAAAATTCTTATCTTAGCATAGAAAATAAAGATTAAGGAATCCTATGTTGCGTTTTTCACACATAAGGTATTTTACTTTGTCAAAAACGGCCGTTTTTGGTACTTTTGCTTACTACTTTGGATACGAAACACTTCGAGTCTAGTTTCTACAACGTAAAAATACCTTATCCTCTTTGTACTCGTAACAAACGCAACATAGGATTCTTTAATCTTTATTTTCTACGCTTAGCTACGATTTTTTATTCAATGAGGGCGCCACTTGGCGGCTATATACGCCTCAAGTATAATATTGCGTAATGCGTACTTGTTTTCTTGGTGTGCTTTATAAAATTTGTAATGTAAAAAAATAAATAACAATAAATAAACGATTTTGCAGAGTACTGAAGTAAGCGATGCGGTCTACAACTGTCGTTGGTACTTAGCTGATACGCCTCTTGGGAGAGATTTACTCTTGGTACAAACAAGGTACCCAGTTTAACAAAATATGTGCACTACAAAATTAAGATACACAAGTTATAACATCACGTATGTTTTTTCCAGCGGGTTAAGTTGAATTATTTCTTTCCAGAGCACAAATTCCATGCAAACTGACGGCTTCTAATTTTGCTGAAGTAAATCTCAAGGCTTTTATGAAGGTACTAAATATCCTATTATATACAGCATGTAACAAAAACCCAGTCCGATCCTGAAGGGTATTACTTGGTATCGTATTGCATACACATACACGTAATCATTTAATGGATACATGATTATTATTTTTCCCAAATGAAAATAATTAATTAAAAATAAAAAGAAAAACTTATCAAAAGCGCTCGACAAAGTTCACCTACAGTTTTGCTAGTACAAGGCGGTATCGTTTGAAATAAAAATAGATACAAATGAAAAGATTTCGCCAGCCGGTGGAGTGTTGCCACATATGAAAATTTGCCATAATTAGAGTTAAATTTCGCATATTTTATAAAAATAAAAAATCTATAACGTTTGGTCTTTAAGAGTTACATTTTTTTTACTATTTTTTCTAGTACGTATGTTTAACCAGGAATACGCCTTTATTGGATCGGACAGGGTGTTTGTTACATGCTGTATATTATTATAATATATAGGTATATTATATGGGGTGTAAAAAGACAGTTTCCGAAGCCGAAAGCCACCTATTCTACCCATAATTTGGATATTTTTTTTTCCACTAGACCATATCTGGGAATCCACTGATTCTGGAGATATTCAAGGTCAAAGTCGCAATTTTTTTTTTTTTACTTTTTTACGAAAATGAACTCAGTGTTATTATTAAACTTTTTTCCAAACAAACATTACCTGAATTTTCGTTTTTTTTTTTCGAAATTACGCATTTGAAGTTACAAAAACAGAATGAATATCAAACGTATCCCACAAAGTACCTACGTAGCAGGAGCGAAGTGGCGGGCTTTAACTCCACTTGCCAGTGTGCGCGTTAAATAGCGTGCATTAATAAAAAAAGAATGTATTCGTACCTAAAAATAAAAGTCGTTTCCCAGCAATAATTTTTGCGAAAAGCTACTTTGTTAGATGTATAGTATGCGTAGTTGACGGCTATGTGATGTGTCTTTTTACACCTTGTATATTATTATCACCCTGTGTATTATTATCTATAAAAATAAAATAAAATAAATAATAAAAGCAGCTGAAAAGGAGTACCTACCCAAATGATTAATTTTGTTTGTTTTATTTTTCAGATTTTAAGCACAGCGTGGTCTTACTTCGCTCTACTGCAAACATTATACGGTTCACCAACATAAAAGTAATATGAACAATTGTACCCTTACTATTAATCGATTTTTTTTTAGCTCGACTCACTTCTTTGAAATAGTTACCATGTCCACTGTTTTTGAAATTCTTCTTTCCTTAACTTTCTATTTACCTACATACTCTTGAATTAAAAAAATTATAAAAACTGTCACTGTTTATTAAATTCTTGTACTACTAACCTCTATTTCTCTCAACATTCCCACATCTCAATCCCGCAAAACTCGCTGGCCGAAATTGATCGTCCCCTCAAGAAATACATCCCGGTACACAACTGTCAGTTTTGCGAGCCACCGTCCCGCGCATATACCTCGGTTCTATACCCCTGTACCGCATGACTAATGGCCCTAGCTCTCTGTTCCAACTGCTCCGGATTTTTCTGCTTCTCGTTTACTGTGTTGGTTACATATCGGAGGCTGGTTGTGCAAATATTTATGTGATAGCAATTTTTTTGATAATTGGTAGCGAAGAACGTGTATCTTACATTGATAGTGACTGTCAATGAAGTCTATTGTAGTATTGTACCTACCATTGGTTGTCTGTAGGGAAATTCTCTGTAGCAGCTGGAAGTCTTAATAACCACAGGAATTGGGTTGACGACTAAAAAACTTTTTTTCAAAAAAATAGAACCGACTTCCAAAAAAAACAAAAAGTGCAAAATAACTTTAATTTCGGAAGTCGGTGTTTCTTCGTTTTTTGACACCGACTTCCGAAATTAAAGTTATTTTGCACTTTTTGTTTTTTTAACCGACTTCGAAAAAGGAGGAGGTTATCAATTCGGATGTTTGTATTTTTTTTTTTTTTTTTTTATGTATGTTCGGGCATAACTCCGTCATTTATTGACGGATTTGCAAAATTCTTTTTTTGTTCGAAAGGGGTTTATCGTATGTTTATGAATTGTTAACACAGTTTAATGGGGAACCACAACCAAAAAGTGAAAAAAAAAAAACTTTTTTACAAAAAAATAGTCGGTGTCAAAAAACGAAGACACAAAAAAAGAACACCGACTACCGAAATTAAAGTTATTTTGCACTATTTTTGGAAGTCGGTTCTATTTTTTTGAAAAAAAGTTTTTATTTTTCACTTTTTAGTTGTGTTTCTCCATTAAAGTGTGTTAACAATGGATGTATAAGCGATAGCAGCAATCGCGGTTGATATGCTGTCATTTTTTGAAGAGTTCCGTTGTCTGTCTCCGAAACGCATCATTAGATCTCTATGAAATTTATATGGGACCATTTCGGAACAAACTCCTTTCGAACAAAAAAATAATTTTGGAAATCCGTTCATAAATGACGGAGTTATGCCCGAACATACATAAAAAAAAAAAAAAAAATACAAACATTCGAATTGATAACCTCCTCCTTTTGGAAGTCGGTTAAAAATGTAATTATTCTGTCAGTAAGATTACCAAAAAATGGTGGACACCTACTTTTTAACCGACTTCAAAAAAAGAAGGAGGTTATCAATTCGGAGGTTTGTCTTTTTTTTTTATATATGTTCGCGCATAACTCCGTCATTTATTGACGGATTTGCAAAATTCTTTTTTTGTTCGAAAGAGGTTTGTTCCGAAATGGTCTCATTTAAATTTCATATAAATCTGATGATGGGTTTCGGAGACAGACAACGGAACTCTTCAAAAAATAATAATAATACAATCATCCGAATTGAAAGTCGGTTAAAAAGTGCACAATAACTTAATTCGAAAGTCGGTGTCAAAAAACGAAGACACAAAACCAGGAACACCGACGTCCGAAATTAAAGTTATTTTGCACTTTTTTTGGAAGTCGGTTCTATTTTTTTGTAAAAAAGTTTTTTTTCTTTTGTCACGTAAAAAAAAAAAATGAAGACGATACAATGCGAAATTTTAACTCAAGTGTGACCACTTAAGTTATTGTACCACTTTTTACTAATTTTTTTTGGGATTAGTCTATGACTTTCTTGAAGAAAGTTGTTAATTTCCATGGGCTGAAGTAGTATTTAAAATATTACCACCCATTTCCACTACATCCTTGTAAATAAAAATCGGCCAAGTACGTGTCGGGCTGTTGGGCCACGCGCATGGTAGGGTTCCGTAGCCGCCCGTTATAACATGCGGACTTAGAAGGGGCTTTATGTTTATTACTACGAACATAATTATTTGAGTTCGCGGTTTTATGTTTAAATTAAATACGAAAAAAAAAAGATTTATTTACGATGAAGTACCTGGGACTCGTCCTCGACAGCCGGTAGAACTTCGTGGAGCACTTCCGACGTTTGGCTCCCAGACTGGAGCGGGCCGAGGCTCCCTTAAAGCGGCTCCTGCCCAATCTGGGGGGTCCAAACGCCTCCTGCTTCTGGCTCTACGCGGAGGTCGTGCGGTCCATGGCCCTTTACGGGGCACCGGTGTGGGCGCGTTCCTTGAGGCAGTGACCAGCTCGCCGGTTGAGCGTGTTAGAATTTTTGTATATGTATGTGTAGATATGTAACCAGATGTACCTATGTAAATATTTAAGTTACTGATTTACTTATTTATTTATTTATTTGATTATTGTGAATATGGTGTTTTAAGGAAAGGATTTATTAAGAAAAGCACAAAGACAAGACTAGGTATTTATTTCCAATAGGCTTGTCAACAATCTAAATCTTGTTCGCAACACTAGGTCTTCATGGAGAAGAATGAGGCGAGAAACTCAATGGTTTCTTTTGTTATTATATCGACACATCATAAATAATCGTTTACTACAACAAATCAAATTAGAGGATCTATCACATAAGCCATATTTACAACGATAAATATCTTGTGGTATATAACAACTACTGTCGTAGTAGTGTATATGACAACGTTATGTTACAATAACCATAATTAATAAACAAGTTATTATGACCCGTGTTTTAAATACACCAATCATCATAATAACATTACATTACATAGTTCATAAATATGATCTAAATATACATCATCACCAACAATAAATCAACAATAGTCAGAATAATATCATACCTTAGATGTTAACGCCTTGAAAGCCGAAGAGCAACTGAGCCGCTCCACTGAGGCTCCGCTCAAACAAGTATTATTCACAAGTGACAGTTGAGTCATATCAGTCTTTGACTTATAGGAAAATAAGTTTGTTACAAAAATCATTTAGTAAATTTATTAATTAATCTTAACAATTCAGTACAAACAGGTAATAATTGTATATATATATCAAGCGCGTCCTGAAGGGTCATGGCCATTCGGCTAGTCCGAGGATACCGCACGGTCACCAGTGAGGTGCCGTGCCTCCTTGCCAGACTGTCGCTGTGTGATCTGGAGGGAAAAGTCCTCGTGCACCTCTGGAAGTGGCGCGAGGAGGCGAAACGCCGGAGCGTATTTACGCTACCGCGACACATCGCGGCTCAGCGGACAGAGCTCCGGCAGAATCTCATGTCGATATAGGGAGAGCGACTGTCGCAACCCAGTGCTAGGCACGCTACAATTGCAGTGGTAAGGCCCCTCTTTGGGAAGTGGCTGGAGAGGCGCCACGGCGCCAAAAAATCCAAAATTCTTTTTTTGTACGAAATGAGTTTGTATCGAAATGGTCCCATTTAAATTTCATATACTTGTCGACTGGTTAGTGTTTAACTTGATGTGTTTCTGGAGATGAAATAAACATTTTTATTATTATTCCATTTATTTAATTTTATGTACATACAGTTTACACTTTTAAATATTTAGGTACTTATGAAAACATAAATAAATACAAAAACATTTCAAAATATAAAAAGTAGTAGCCCACCGGTATCGGGAATAGGGTCCAAGCTACCGGTGGTCAGGGCTCCTGAGAAAGGAATCTCCTAACAATACGCGCCGTGTCCAGGAGTACTGCTTTCTGGATCAAGCCCTTGATCCAACTGCACAACGAGAGCCTCCTCAGATGTTGGTCGAGGCTCTTGGCTATTAAGCCATTGGCCGTCACAACTATCGGCACAATGACTGCTGTATCCACTGCCCACATGTCGACAACCTCGCGAGCCAGATCAAGATATTTTGTTTGCTTTTTTTTTCAGCTTTCACGAGGTTCTCGTCATGAGGGACCGCTATATCAACAATCATTGTGCGGCGCGCTAATCGGTCTATCATCACTATATCCGGCTTATTGTCAACAATAGTCCTGTCAGTGATGATAGACCGATCCCAGTACAACGTGACATGGTCATTTTCGAGAACTGGGTCAAGCACATACTTGTAATGCGGTACCTGAGAATCCACAAGTTTGTATTTTAAAGCAAGTTGCTGGTGAATAATCCTGGCCACTTGGTTATGTCTATGCAAATACTCGCTGTTAGCAAGGCAAGAACAACCAGAGATAATATGTCTAATGGACTCACCCGGACGGTGGCATGCCCGACACACGTCAACCCGTCCTTCATGATATGCCTCCGGTAGTTATGCGTCAAGATAACTTCGTCCATAATCATACAGACAACACCTTCAGTTTCCCCGAAGAGGTCGCTGAAACGTAGCCAGGCCTCGGACGCCAAGAAATCTACATCAGGCCATGAAGAGCCCGGTAAAAGCGCACGTGAAACTCCTTGCCTTTCCATACCTCCTTGCGGTCATCAGTATTGAGTACTACAGGTTTGCGATAGTTCTCTTTAGCCATGGACAACGGAGTGAGTCCCTTGTTCACTGCGACCACATATCGGTGCATACCCACGTCGGTTTCAAGAAAATATTCTCTGAGGCTGCACATCTCGTGGTTGTGGACAGTCTTCGCATTTAAAAAACCTCGACAGTCTCATCACCGATGAACGTGGGTGATACATCTGGTTTGCAGTCAGCAGCGTACGGACCCTCCTATCCAGGGCGTCGAGCTCGGTCTGAGTCTATTTGAGTATGCCGAAAGAGTACATCAAAACCGGCATGACCCAACTGTTGAAGGCGCACCTTATTTCCGCCTGTCAAAAGGCTATTCAATACCTTTTACAGGCGGCCAAAGAAGTGGTCCTTCAGCGATTGCATCATGTCAGTAACGTTAATGACTAACGCTTCCGATATACACAAATATTTGTATATTTCGATCGAGGAGAGGGATCTAAGGTGTATGGAATCCGAGAGTTGAACCCCTTTGGATTCCATAATCCCCCTTCGCTTTACATGCATGACTGCACATTTGTCCACACCAAATTCCATCCTGATGGCGCTACTGAAAATTACAGTTACCTTCAGTAACTCCATCAGTCGCAAGTTGTTAGGGGCAAAGAGTTTCAGGTCATCCATGTAAAGAAGGTGAGATGTAACCTGACCACCTCTTCTCAACCTATAGCCCAGGTCCGAATCCTCCAGCAATGTGCTTAGAGGATTCAGGGCTAAGCAGAACCAAAGTGGACTCACTCAAACTGTCGCCCTGATATTCCCCGTTTAATCCATATAGGCTCATCATTCCCCTGGATTGGTCGAAATCCTGGATAGCGAAGGACCGTCTTCCTTTGCCCCATACATGTCTCAAGGAAGGTGCGCAGAGTTGCATCTATTTTGTACAACTCCAACACCCTTATGAGTCATGTATGTTGCACAGAGTCGTAAGCCTTCTTATAATCTATCCAGCATGTTTACAAATCCTAGTGGGATTGACGAACCTGCTGGCTTATGGCCATGTTAATGAGGAGAAGCTCCTTAGTATTATTATTATTATGTAGATCTGATGATGATTTTCGGAGACAGACAACGGAACTCTTAAAAAAATTACAACAAATCAACCACGATTGCTGCTATCGCCTAGATATCCATTGTTAACACAATTTAATGGGGAATCACTACTAAAAAGTGAAAAATAAAAACTTTTTTACAAAAAATAGAACGGATTTCCAAAAAAATACAAAAAGTGTAAAATAACTTTAATTTCGGAAGTCGGTGTCAAAAAACGAAGAAAAAAAACCAGAAACACTGACTTCCGAAATTAAAGTTATTTAGCACTTTTTGTTTTTTTTGGAAGTCGATTCTATTTTTTGTAAAAAGATTTTTGAAGAGTTCCGTTGTCTGTCTCCGAAACTTATCATCAGATCTATATGAAATTTAAATAAAACCATTTCGGAATAAACCCCTTTCGAACAAAAAAAGAATTTTACAAATTCGTCAATATATGACGGAGTTATGGCCGAACATACATTAAAAAAATACATACATCCAAATTGATAACCTCCTTCTTTTTGAAGTCGGTTGAAAATTTTGGGAAATCAATAAAAAATATTACACCCAAGTGAAGCCGGGGCGGGTTGCTTTGTTAAGAAAAAATAAGGAGGATCGATAATAAACTTAATTATGTAGATGAAAACCATTTTCTCCCGTATATTGAAATACGTCACGATCAATTTTCCAACTGCAAATGATAGTTTGTAATCGCAAAAAAAAAATGTGATAAAACCATCGATCACTATAGTGATCGATGGATAAAACTAAACATTAACGCTGCTGAGTCATCTGTCAAATTCGTGAACGGATGCGACCAACCGAACCATGTATAACGTATGTATACCAGATTACTATCTGCCCATAGCGGTGCACGGATGAACCGGCCTCTCCCATAGATCGCTACAGGATGATCTGGGGAGATAAGACTGTAATCAGTTGGGTTGGTGACCTCTGTGTAATGTTGCGGTGGGGTGATGGTACTGGGAAATTGGTTAGTAGTGTTAAAGTTTTGCTGGGGATAGTTTGTTGCCGCACTTCTTCCCAGCTAAAACAGTAGGAAGTGGCGATGGACAGTTTTTGGGCGTTTTGTGTAGAACTTTAATGGCTCTGAGCCTAGTAAACAAATGACTTTTGATTTTGATTTCTGATTTTAAGTCATACAGACTGTTTCCCATAGAGTATGTGTTGACCCTCTTTTTACTTAAAATAAGACATTCGACAATCAATAACACTGGATATAAGACTTACGATACATTTATGGTTTTTCAAAGTATTCCCTAGCAATTAATGCTTTTTTGCATTAGCTGAAATCATTGTACAAAGCTGTTGGACCAGTCTTCCTGAGGGACCTTTTCTATGGCTTCATGGAACGCACTCACCGCCGATTCAGGGCTCGTTAAACTTGTGTCTCTTAAGTTTGTCTTTAATTTTTGGAAACAAAAAAGGAATCGCAGGGTGCGAGGTCTGGACTGTAAGGCGGATGCGTCATCAGTTCCACATTTGAAGCCTTTAAATAATAATAAAAAAAAAAAATCACTTTGTTTGCAGGCTTCTTTGGCCCGTAGATACAAAATAAAAAACTTTTCTACAAAAAATACAACCGACTTCTAAAAATTACAAATGAACTAAATTTTCGGAAGTCGGTGTTTATATTTTGTTTCTTCGGTATTTGACACCGACTTCCGAAAATTTAGTTATTTTTAGAAGTCGGTTGCATTTATTGTAAAAAAGTTTTTTTATTTTTAAACGACTTCGAAAAAGGAGGAGGTTATCAATTCGGATGTTTGTATTTTTTTTTTTTTTTTTTTATTATGTATGTTCGGGCATAACTCCGTCATATGTTGACGGATTTGCAAAATTCTTTTTTTTTCGAAAGGGGTTTATTCCGAAATGGTCCCATTTAAATTTCAAAAAGAGATCTTTTTGAAATTTAAATGGGACCATTTAAACCCAAATAAATTTAAAAAAGATCTGATGATGGGTTTCGGAGACAGACAACGGAACTCTTCAAAAATTGACAGCAAATCAACCGCGATTGCTGCTATCGTATGTCTATGAATTGTTAACACAGTTTAATGGGGAAACACAACTAAAAAGTGAAAAATAAAAAAGCTTTTTTACAAAAAAATAGAACCGACTTCCAAAAAAAGTGCAAAATAACTTTAATTTCGGAAGTCGGTGTCAAAAAACAAAGACACAAAACAGGAACACCGACTTCCGAAATTAAAGTTATTTTGCACTTTTTTGGAAGTCGGTTCTATTTTTTTGAAAAAAGCATTTTTTTCACTTTTTAGTTATTGTACCCCAGAAGTGAAACTCAATATTGAAGTTATGCCCGAATAGATAACCATGGAATTTGAACATTTGGAGAAAACAAAAACGTCATCTATGTATACATATTTTTGTTTATGTTTTTTTTTTCAAAAAGTGCTGAATCGATTTTGATAAAATATATGTGGGACCACCTCTGAAAAATGACCTACCAAACAAAAAAATATCATCATAATCGATTCACAAATGGCGGAGATATCGCATAACAAACATACAAAAAAAAACACATACAGACGAATTGAGAACCTCCTCTTTATTGAAGACGGTTATATATATATTATTAGCTGACCCGACAGACATTGTCCTGTCATTCAATTCAAACTGGAATACTATACTATTAATAATTATTTCTATTGTTGTATATTTTGATATTGTATTTTTGATGTTTGTAATTTTTAGACACGGGAAGTGGCGACATACAGTTGGCCATGTGAAAAACATGGATTTTCAAGATGAATGCCACATACAGTTAACGACTGCCTTGCGATTTATTTATTGACATTGCAAATGCAAACCGCACTTAAAATTGTAACCGTTTGAAATCGAATGGCATGTCGTTCGGAATCATAGGGATGCATGGAATCAAAACGTCTTCGCCTTTATTCTTCCCTTTAAAAATTTGTGGCTTCGATGCCGTTGTTCATTAATTTCTTCACCGCAAGCCGGGTGAAAAGTGTCAAAAACGGCCGTTTTTGGTACTTTTGCTTACTACTTTGGATACGAAACACTTTGAGTCATGCTTCCACAACGTAAAAATACCTTATCCTCTTTGTAACAAACGCAACATAGTATTCTTTAATCTTTATTTTGTACGCTTTGCTACGATTTTTTATTCAATAAGGGGACGCCACTTGGCGGCTATATACGCTTTAAATGCGGTTTGCATTTGCAATGTCAATAAATAAATCGCAAGGCAGTCGTTAAGTGTTTCTGGCATTCATCTTGAAAATCCATGTTTTTCACATGTCCAACTATATGTCGCCAGTTCGCGTGTCGGAAAACCATCAACATTATTAATCTACGCACCAGGAAACAAAACTAACAATGTTGTGTATCAACAAGCATTACAATGAACAATATGCTAAAGAGATAATAAAAAATTACAAAAATAATTATACAATATCAAAATATACAAAAATAGAAATAATTATTCTTAGTATAATAGTCCAGTTTGAATTGAATGACAGGACAACGTCTGTCGGGTCAGCTAGTATATAATAATTATCATTGGTGTTGACAGAACAGTTGAAGAGGAAGGGATAACTACTCGATTCTTAAATGTCATAAACACATTCACATCGCGTACAGCTAACGAGTGGAATTCCCTGCCGGAGACTGTGTTTCCTGATAGCTACAACCTGGGGGTCTTAAAGACAATGGTGAATAGGTTGCTGCTAGGCAAGTGTGCTCCATCGTCGACCACATCATACCATCAGGTCAGATAGTGGTCAAACACGAGCAGCGCTGGATATACACTAGGGAGACTTGGGGCTAGTGCCCAGGGCGGCATTCGGAGGCTGACAAACAAAATTTTCTTCGCGTTATCGAAAATGCTTTTCAAATCTTCCAAAAAAGTTTTTGAAAAGAAACCTAAAGAAACAAAAAAATGGTTAAAAAAACTTCTTATTAAACTAAAAAATAGATAAAACCAAGCCTGAAATTGTAGGCAGATCCTGTTCATTATTTAATGGGGATAAACACAGTTTCCATTTACGAAACCAACGGGAAATTAACAAAATATTTCGCAATAATTACAGTGTCAAATTGTAATAGCAAATGATTAAAAACTCATATGGGAACGTAGCGCTCGTAAGTAATTAGTGGGTAGAACTGTAATTTTGTTATCAGAGTTTCAGAGGGGTTCTGTGCCACAAAAGAGAAACCACAGAAACTCTAACGAGCGAAGGGATTGCAAGCGCACTTTTAACCGGCATTTGTTTTAGATCGCCGTACGCACGCACACATAGACATGCTTCACGAACAGCGAGTGCAAGTGCACTTGCAACCGACTTTCGTTTGAGATCACCGTACTCTCGCAAAGATAGACACGCTCACGTACAGCAAGTGCAACCGCACTCGCGACCGGCTGTTTGAGATCGCCGTACGCACGCACACATAGACATGCTTCACGTACAGCGAGTGCAAGCGCACCCGTGACCGGCTTTCGTTTGAGATCGCCGTACTCTCGCAAAGATAGACACGCTCACGTACAGCAAGTGCAACCGCACTCGCGACCGGCTGTTTGAGATCGCCGTACGCCCGCACACATAGACATACTAAAAATTTTTAAATAAAAAAAACATCCATTTTTTTTTTCTATTTTAGTTTCAGAAATATTGTCTGTACTTTACTTTTTCTTTCTGTGGTCGTATAGTAATGGGAGTGGATTTGAGTTTTAAAAGATTGATAAATAAAAATTTAAAAAAGAAAAATCTTTGATCGATACTCGTGGCTGGCGATGATTTTTTTTTTTTGGGGGGGTGGGAAATCATCCAATGACTTCGCCCGCCCTGGGTGGAGCGGGAGGGCGTGTCAGACTCTTACTGACTAAAACCCACCCTTGTTCCTTCCCTGCCTGAGTGCCCAGGGGTGCGGTAAGGGTGTCCTCTTAATGCTTCACGAACAGCGAGTGCAAGCGCACCCGTGACCGGCTTTCGTTTGAGATCGCCGTACTCTCACAAAGATAGACACACTCACGTACAGCAAGTGCAAGCGCACTCGCGACCGGCTGTTTGAGATCGCCGTACGCCCGCGCACATAGACATGCTTCACGAACAGCGAGGGCAAGCGCACTCACTACCGGCATTTGTTTGAGATTGCTATACGCACGCACACCACGTAGATACGCTGCAAGTACACGTACGTTTGCCGATCGCGAGTACGATTGCACTTGCGACTGGCAAACGTAAAGGCATTTATATATACGTGCGCCTGTCTTCTTTTACTATATGGTTTCGGCCTTCTGTACTAATTTATTTTGAGGTTCGGGTTGCATTATAATGACGGCAGTCGTTTTATAATTGCTGCAACGACTGTCTATGTTGGTAAGTGTGTAGGTGATGCAAGAAATGTTGACAAAAAAAGTTAGAAGAAGCCTAAAATCATCAGCAAAGAATAATTGTGAGGGTATGAAAAGATTCATAACTTCACAAACCATGCACCTGAGCGAATTTCTTGTAGACAAAAATTATAATCTTCAGTGCAATCTTTCATCCAACATTAATCTGCTATTGAACCCTCTCTAAGGTATGAGTTTTCAAAAATCCTTCTCTTGTGCTTATTTTCATCTGATATCCCTGGTGCTCACCTTTTTGGGCGGGCGTTTTCTGAGGATTGTCTTTATATAGAACTTTGATTTTGATTGCGTAAGTATTGAGGAAAAATTCACACCTACTTGCATGGGGTAGGCAGACACTTCATAAAGCCACCAGCTACGATCCTTACAAAAACTCCTTTTGCTTCGTCCATGTTCAATCAAACGTTGATGAATCTGATCTTACACGTGTCATTTTCGCGTACCACGGTCTGACCTTTTAAGAGGACACCCTTACCGCACTCAGGCAGGGAAGGAACAGGGGTGGGTTTTAGTCAGTAAGAGTCTGACACGCCCTCCCGCTCCAACCAGGGCGGGAGAAGTCATTGGATGATTTCCCACCCCCCAAAAAAAAAAAAAATCATCGCCAGCCACGAGTATCGATCAAAGATTTTTCTTTTTTAAATTTTTATTTATCAATCTTTTAAAACTCAAATCCACTCCCATTACTATACGACCACAGAAAGAAAAAGTAAAGTACAGACAATATTTCTGAAACTAAAATAGAAAAAAAAAATGGGTGTTTTTTTATTTAAAAATTTTTAGTATGTCTCATGTTCATATTATTAAAATTTCCATATCTTACCTTCATATCATACCTTCAATTTTATATCAAACTCAATAAATTCGTATTTTTTTTTTCTATTGGGAATTCTGTATTTCTTAACCGCCATTTTAAATATATCGAGAGGTCATATGACCTATGTTACGTAAAAGACTCGTATTAAATTTGATGGCACCGCACGATACCCTTTAAAATTAGCAGTTTAGGCGCTACGTAGGAACAGACGAACATCCATACACACAAAACAGCACCATCCCAGTAGCAGTGTAAAAAGAACCTAAGATTGTTTGTTTTCAATCAAAACGGGAATGAATTCAAAACAAATCTGCCTCTTCCCGTGCGTAAAGTAACTGAGTCAATTGTTGATGATGTCACCGTGACATCATTGTTCAGTACAGTATGACTGGTTGTTTAGAATTTATTTGTTTTTTTTAACGCACGAGCAAGCACTGAGGCGAAACTAAGGACTTGAAATGTGATGAATGATGAAGCTTGACAATTAAGATTTAATATAATAATGAAGACAAATAGTTTCATCCATGCTTTTTTGGCTTTTAAATTAATTAACTAACTACAAGACCCAAGGGCTGGCTTATTCCTCGGCCAGAGGTTATTAAGCATTGCCATACAACGTGGAAATGCCGCCAGTCTTTTGGGCACACTTGCAGTAGACAGTGATGGGGAGGTTTTTTTTGTCGCCAGATTTACAATCTTTTTTGTTAGGAGTTTTTGTTTTAATTACAGTTAGTAAAGTATTTTATAAGTTTGTATATATAGAATTAAATTTAGTATATGTACTACACATAACTATATACTTAGACACTTTAGGTACACGGAAAAACATAAAATTTAAACTAACTTAAACTAAAAATAATCTAAAATATGACGCCGAAAAATTCCACCGCATCGCTGTCTATTGGTTATGTGCCCAAAACACTGGCGGCATCGCCAGGTTGTATGGCAAACTAAAAGCCGGTTCTTTGGTCATAGCTTTTTAATTTTTACTAAAATTTCTGAAGATTTTTCAACACTGAAATCTAGGACCTGCTGATTTTTTCATTTTACGATTATTCAAACCCACAGATTTGGATTTGCAAATAAATAACGAGCGAAACAATTTGCATCAACTTAAGCTGCTAACCGTACACGAATTTATACTTAAGTCAATTACGGAAATTATTAGCAATTATCAAGTATTAGTATAAATTATGCCGACGAGGCGCCCGGACCTATTAGCAAAATAATTATTGATGCGATATTAAATATAACAAAAACAGAAATTACAGCAATTACATTTACTGAAGGAATTCTTCATGAAGGTGATACAGAGTTGAAAAGAGAATAAAGGCTACAGCTGCAAATGAACCAAAAAGTTTATTTAGAAGTAGCGCATGAGATTTAGTTTTTTTTTTACAGAGTGTACAGATGTTAACGGACATAGTGTAAATACTCGTAGATCACAAAATTGAATAGATGACCAAACATTTAGTAATAATGCGAATATCAATAAAAGTGACTGAAGATTGAATGAAAAAAGAGCGTGGACAGAGTACGGAATGAATGCTGAAATAGAACGATAATTAAAAGAGTTTTTTTTTAAAACAAGCTTTTCTTTCAGTGTTATGGAAAGTAGGTACTTACTCATTATAACAAAATATACAAGCCCAAATTTATCCTACCATATTTATAGATTATATACAAAGTTGATACGACAGAGGGGCTTTCCTTTAAACTGCCTATACTAGGTACTATTTTCAAGCTCTGTACCAAAAATCAATTAAATCGGAGCAGTAGTTTAGTCACAAACGATTTTTTAAGTTTTGGCCTCGTTTGAACACGATGTATCTTTCCTAACAGCTGATTATGTCTATACGCACAGGGCATGCACCTTAAAACGATAAATCTGAGTATAACCTACGATACGACGCGTTGTTGCCGTTCTCACGCAAGTAACAAGTACATTTTCGCTATAAGATGGCAATGCAAACAAGGATAATGGGTATAAAGTATGGTATAAAGGGTGGTTGCGTTTTACTCTGAATTGTAAGCTATTTAGTTTGTTTGAAAAAAAAAAAACCTCATTTATTTTTTTTTTTTTTATACCGTATCGAATTAATACTAAACACGTATAGTATACGTAGTTTAATTTAATGCCCCTCTGTCACATCAACGTTGTATAAAAAGGGGGTGACTACAGAGATGACGACTAATAGAGGAGCATGGAAGAAAAAGACATGTTGCGCCGACGCCAAATAAATTGGGGTAAGGGCAGGAGAATGATGATGATGCCATCAAGGAGTTCCAGTCCCTACATCCCGGCGCTATCATCAGATCAGCTCAATGGTGTATGTCACCGGACTTACATAAGTATGCCAAATGTCAGCTCTATCGGAAACCAACAAAGGGTCGAAATATTGTTTGCAAATTTTGAAGTGGACAACTTACATATGGACAATAAAAGCTTGTAATAAGTCAAAGCTAAAAGAAAACAATAAACGAGATTTATAGAAGAACGAAAATAGATAGAATAGAACTGGAAGAAGACAAAACGTTGATCCAGAGGAAAATTCAATCACGAAATATGAGGTGGAGCGTGTATGCGATACTGAAGTCTAGACGCTGCTATTGTTTACCCTAAACCAATGTTATGTTTGTCGTCGCTGCTACGACCTTAATATACACATGGCAAAGTTCAGTTGCTAAAGTTCTCTTCTAACGGTAACATTGTGAAACCTTCAAGTTTAGTTAAACTACTTGACTCTTTTACTTTGAAAATGTCAAAACAACTAATTTTTGACCAATCTCTTGAAAAACTCAGCGTTCTATTTCGATATTCTGGAATGAATCTCGAAAGAAAGATCGTCACTCCAACAGAAATTATCAAACACAGATGGGTTTATTGCTTAAACTTTATGGTTGTATTCTCAGCTGTGATTGCCAGTGTATACTACATAATACTTGGCATCGTTACTGGCAAAAGCTTTATTGAAGTGACCAGTGTTGCTCCTTGTCTAACCTTTTCAATTCTTGCAATGATCAAAGCTCACTATCATCTGATGTATGAGAAACATGTTAAAGAACTCATAGAGTTGTTAAGAGATCAAGAAATTAAAGAAAATAATAGAGAAAACTGCGTTGATAAAGAAGATATTATTGCTGACGAAACAGGGTTCTTAAATAAAGTAATTAATGTACTGTATGTGCTAAATTGTTCGATGATTGTCGTATTCGACATGACTCCAATGGTGCTGATAGCAGTAAAGTATTACCAAACGAATGAGTTTGAGATGTTGCTGCCTTATTTGGATGTGTTTTCTTTCATTCCTTACGAGCTGAAATACTGGCCGTTTGCGTATATTCATCAGATTTGGTCAGGTTAGTCAGAATTTTTGACAAAATCAATCTGCCCTGCATTTTCTAAATATGGGGGTCGTGGCTAAAGTAATAACAGCCACACGGGTCGATCCATCAGGTTAAGCTAAGCTTGCCTGAGTTGATCCGTGGATGGGTGGCCATCTTTACATAGGTACCGAGACTCCTTCGTGCCTAGGAAAGCACGTTAAGCCGTTGGTCCCGGCTGTCAATTGTGGATCTTTGACAGTCGTTACGGGTCGTCAGAAGCCCGAAATTCTGACATCCAGTCTTACCAAGGTATTACCCTATACCTGAGTTATGGAGGTCAGATAGGCAGTCGCTCCATGTAAAATACTGGTATTCAACTGCATCCGGTTAGACTAGAAGCCGACCCCAAGATAGTTGGGAAAAGTCTAGGCAGATTGATTGGGGGTTGGCTTGGATAAGGGGGTGAGGACATGGTCTGTAATAAATTGTCACAGCAGCCCATGCTCATTTACGTACCGACTTCGATGAGCCTAAAAACGACCTGACCGGCGGTCATATTTTTAACCGACTTTCGAAAAAGGAGGAGGTTCTATTTATTCGACTGTATGTATCTTTTTTTATGTATGTCCGCCGATTTCTCCGTCAGTAGTGGACCGATTTTCAAAATTCTTTCTTCATCCGAAAGAATATACTCCCAAGGTGGTCCCATATAAATTTTATCTAAATTGCTTCTGCGCTTTTTAAGAAACTGAACAAATACGAAAAATACGTATACCTCGATGACGTTTTGGTGTTCTCCAAATGTTTAAATGCCACGTTCCATGTTATTGGGGTTTTTAGCTAAGATACGCTAGTATTATATTATCTGTGAAGGGGTATAACAACTAAAAAGTGAAAAATAAAGAACTCTTTTACAAAAAAAAAAACAACCGACTTCCAAAAAAAAAAATACACTAAAAATTAAAAAATAACTTTAATTTCGGAAGTCGGTGTTTGTATTTTACTTCTTCGTTACTTGACACCGACTTCCGAAATTAAAGTTATTTTTTAATTTCTAGTGTATTTTTTGTTGGAAGTCGGTTGTTTTTTTTTTGGAAGTCGGTTGTTTTTTTTGTAAAAAAGTTTTCTAACACGCTTTATTGGTTTCACTTGTAGGTAAACTATACATTCTTAGAAGTTTAATTTGGCCTACTTAATTCCCACTTTGCGATTGAACTGGAATTTTGCATACATGATAAGTTTGGATGACAATGCATGGTTAGCTAAGCGACGTCAATCTAAATCCGATATGGCGGACTCCCAAAGATGGCGGACTAATTATTTTTTATGCATTCCCATGATACGAGTACATAAGACTATCAAATGAATGGATTTGCTAAGGAGAATACGAAAAAAAAAATTACGTCACTCTAAAATTAATATGGGCACAGGGTCTCATCTCGAACAAAGAAAATTTAGTTAAAATAAATATGCATCGATTTCTCATTGAAGTCTAAGTAATATTGATATTTTGAAAATAAATATGGTAAAACTGTATTTTATTATTTAATAAACTGCCCTAAGCATTAAATTGTGGAATAATGGGCTTGTAATTCAAATTTAGACGATTATTGGAACGAACCCTTAGACATCTATATTTATTGTACCAATAGATGGAGCTGTTTGAAGTTTTAGAGTTTATCCATTCGCCTCTTTAAAATTTGAATAGTGACACATTTTGATACAGTAAAACTGCTATGAAGTGCCAAAAATACTATAAAATAATTCCTCATTGTGTGAGAAAATATTGGTAAGACTTTATGTAAATTAATTCAGCTTGCAAGCCGTCGCTGCTAACACCATCTAGCGAGGTGTAGAGGACGGGCCCAAATGAAGAACAAAAGTTACTTGTGCCAGACGAAAACCCGTAGTTACGGTCGCGGTGGTACCGTTTCTTTGTATGGGATGAGGCATCTGTACGCTAGTATTATATTATCTGTGATATGGGATATATCGAAATTTAAAATGGGGAACTCCCAAAAAGTGTGTTTTTAGTTTTTTTTTTTTACTGTTATTATTCTTTATTTGCTAGCTCTTAAAGATTTGGTACCTGCCAATGAAAATAGAGAGAGGTAAACAAAATATTAACCCATAAACTTTCAGAATGTGTAGTCCTGTTGGAGATGGCCGCAGCAGATTATTTATTCTTCACTTGCTGCACCTACATTCGTGTTCAGTTCAGACTATTACAGTACGATTTTGAAAGGATCATTCCTGACAGAAGTATCTCTCAAGGAGAAAGGTACGACCTAGAGGAATTTCGCGACAAGTTTGTTGAGCTAATAAAATGGCATCATGATTTGATACGGTAAGTATTGACATATAAGTGAACGACCGAAGCTTCTTTTTCGTTTTCGACTATAAACCGGACGAGTTTCGGCCAAGCCGAAAATCAGAAGTTCGTGAATTGTCGCGCGTCATTCGGCCTACTTCCTAAACTAGGCAGGGTGTAACGGAAAGGTGTGGTCATATTCTAAGATCCGGTGTTGCCTATGGAAATGAACAACTTTCTCTAAGAAAAAACAGAAAATTCCCAAAAAAAATATTGGACTTGCCATACAAAGTTATCATCAGCTGATCAATATTTGTATGCCTCAATAATTTTTTTGAGAATTTCCTCAGGTTTCCTTGAAGAAAGTTGTTCATATATATGGGCAGATGCAGTTCTTAAAATATGACCACACCTTTCCGATACATTCTGTATAAACTCCGAGATGATTAGGGTACCCGTACGCTCGTGGTTCCCCTCAGCCGACTTAAACAGACGCGATTTTGTTTTGAATTTGTGTAGCGAGGATATGTTGTGTTTTCACCCTTTTCAGCTTCGCTTTCGGCTGAAAATAAGACTAAAGCAGATAACGAAACGAAGCCGAAAAGGGAGAAACTAATTATGATTGGATTTGATATTGGTGTATGGTGGCCAAGGTTGGGCCATATATACCAAATATTATAATCCAAAAGCGCATTGGGTTGACTACTTCACCCGAATGAGGGACGCACAGAACTGGGAAGTATGGCAGAAAGGCATATATCCTGCGGTGGGTCATTCCAGGCTGACGTGATGTAAATGATTTTAGTGCAAAATCAAGTCTGGGTTAACTCATTAAGAAAGTAAGACAGATCGAAATGAATAGCACTTGGGTGAGAGACACACATAACTGGAAAATATGGCAAAAGAAAGGGGAGGTCAGGAGGTCTATATTCAGAGCAGTAGTGATTCCGAGCTAAAATGATAACATTGATGATTTTTTAAGTTTTATCAATATTACTACCTGACCCGACAGACATTGTCCTGTCTTAGCTATAAACTGTCAATCGCGCGTTTAGTCGTTAAGTTTTCTGAAATTTTCTAATTTTCCGCGCAACATTCTTAATTTTTCTTTGTTAAGAACCTTCTCCTGACACTAAAAAACACAACAAAAAAAAATTAGCGAAATCGGTCCAACCGTTCACGCGTGATGCCGTGACCAAGGAAATAGGCATTCATTTTTATATTATAGAAGATACTCGTAGATAGATTCAAAGTAACATATTTGATGATTTTCTTTCCGATATACAAACACAGACTAATCAGACATAAATTAATTTTATTTGCAGCTCATCAAACATTCTAGAAGTTATCTACTCGAAGTCGACGCTATTCAATTTTTTGTCCAGTTCTTTAGTGATTTGCCTGACTGGATTCAATGTTACGGTAACTGTGCTGTTTTTCTTAACTGTGCCACTTGCATCAACATTATCTTGTCATTATTGACTGCATTTATTTTGTACCTACATTGCTGTTTAAATGATACTCCTGAATTAGCGTCTTAAATTTGAACTCGTGAAGATTTATTTAAAATTTAGTTCGTCATGACTAGATTTTTTTAATCATTGATAGGCACGCGTTTGACCACTATCTCACCTGATGGTAAGCGATGATGTGGTCGAAGATGGAGCACGCTTGCCTAGAAGTAACTTATTCACTCTTGGAGGTTGTAGCTATGAGAGAAATATATAGAAAATTATGTTTTTATCCCCCGACGCAAAAAGAGGGGTGTTATATTTAACCGCTATTTATTTAGGTATTATATTGGCCAACCAACAACTGTCTAGACTCGTACTGGTCCAATAGCTATGTGTGTCTCTTTCTGTAGCCCCGTAGCTCTTAAACGGGTGGACCGATTTGAATGCGGATTCTTTTATTTAAAAGCAGGTTTTCTAGCGATGGTTCTTTAGTTTTTTATTTATATTTTATCAAAATCGATTCAGCCCTTTCAAGGTTATCAGCTCTTATGAGTTTTTTTAATGTTCGCTTGCCTTTTAAGCATTGAATTATTTTTTAAATTTTAATTGTTATTTAATTATTGATAGGCTTGTGTTTGCCCATAACTCACGTAAGTGATGATGTGGTTGACACTGGAGCACGCTTGCCTAGAGGTAACCTATACTCTCTTGACTTAAAGACCCCCAGGTTGTAGCTATCAGGAAACACAGACTCCGGCAGGGCTCTCATATACGAGTATCATATAAAAATTATTCAGATTATCTAATATGCATAATAAAATATTTGTGTGCTGGAGTCTGTTTACAGCTATCGAATGTTCTTCAACATCTCTTGTTGTATTCTTTCTTAGTTTAAAAGCTTTATTTTCTCTTTCAGATTGTTGACGACATAGTCGTAATTGTAACGTTTTTGACGTTCTTGTCTATGGCACTGATGCAAGTTTTCTTCTTGTGCTTCTTCGCTGATTTGATGATGAGTGCGGTACGTATCATAGCATAGCATAATCAGTCTATAATGTACCCACTGCTGGGACAGAGGCCTCCTCTCTGTGAGAGGGTGTGGGCCGTAATCCACCACGCGGGCCCAATGTGTATTGGTAGATGTCACATGTCTTCAAAGTTTTTGGTTCTAGGAATTTTTTGCCGGTTTCATCACGATGTTTTCCTTCACTGTTTATGATACTCGTATTTTACTTCATCATTGACTTTTTACGTCATCAAAAGGTGGGTGGTTTGCGTAAGGCATGAATGAAATAAAAGAGAGTAAATGATAACGTTGCTTTTGACACGGGAGAACAAAATAAAAAAAACGTTCTCTCTCTCAGCGCCACCAAGTCAAAAGATTTTTAAGATCCAACATGATTTTAAATTGTAAAGTAAAATTTGATGAGGAACATCTTAAACATTCAAATTAATTATGACTTATTTATTTCAGAGTTTGGAGTTAAGCAATGCTGTGTACAACTGTAAGTGGTATTTCGCCAACACTAGAGTCAGCAAGCAACTGCTTTTGGTACAGACCAGGTATATATATTTTTTTTCTTTTATGTTCCCAAAAGGCGGTCTTAACTGAAAATTAAGTATTCTTCCAGCAAAGCCTTCTTCTGCTTTCTTAAGGGGCCTTTTACAGTCCACTAGCGCCGCCAATCGAAAAAATGTCATAACTCGTAAATAGAATCAAAAATACAAAATGTGGTCTATTATTAGTGTAGAAAAGGCAATAACGTAATTTTATAACACATTGTCAACACTTGAAATATAGCTGTTTAGCTAAATCGTGCATTTGTAACAAAAACGGCCGTTTATGTTTTGAATGCACGATTTAGCTAAACAGCTATATTTCAAGTGTTGATAAGATGTTATACAATTACGTTATTGCCTTTTCCACACTAATAATAGAACATTTTGTATTTTTGATTCTATTTACGAGTTATGACATTTTTTCGATTGGCGGCGCTAGTGGACTGTAAGAGGCCTCTTAAGCATTTTAGAAGCAACATTAATACATTAATCCAACAACCCATTAGACAACACATCACATACATACACACCACAATAGTCCATTGGTCTTGGCATTAAGTCTTTGCACATAATGTGTTGCATGAAGTTTTAATAAATAAATAAATACAGCTGAAACGTTTCTCATAGAAAGTATCATTTATCTTATCTGACTTTAACACATCATTACACCTGTAATCCGCGAAGAACAAGGCATGTATCTAGGTATATACATGCCTTGTTCTTCGCAGATTACAGATGCAATATTGTTGCAACACCCACATTTCGTTAGCCAGGGCGAACCAATTGCCATCAACCGGTCATAATTTCGATATACATAACTCCGATTAAAGATAAACCGATGACCTGGTGAGGGTAGCAGGAATCCGATGGAAGCGAGACGCACAGGACCGGTCTTTTGTCGCGACACTTGGGAAAGGCCTATGTCCAGCAGTGAACGAACGTCTTTCGGCTGAAATGATGATGAGGATGGGCAGAATTCCAGATTTGGACTGCTGGTGAGGAAATCTGAAAGGCTAATAACACTAAGCCCTACCTGGGGATCACAGCCAGGACGTGTATGCTCAAAATCACGTTTGCAACTACTAAACTAACGAGACTTTTAACATTGAGACATTCGCGCTTGACCCCTATCTGATGATAAACGATGATGTGGTCTACGATGGAGCACGTTTGCCTAGAAATAACTTACAAATTCTTGTCTTAAAGACTAGCTAGGTAGGGTTGTAGCTATAACGAAAAAAACAGATTCCGCCAGGGAATTCCACTCCTAGCTGTACGCACAATGAATGTGATCCCAAAACGTTTTGTGTGTGTGGGTGGGATGTCCACGAAGTACTGGTAGCGCATCGCCGTACGTCTACTGGTCCGATGATGGAACAGGCTTGGCGGAATTAAACTATGCAAGCTTACCGAAATGTAAGCGATAAAAAACCGGCAGGCTAGCAACTCAGACCCGGGCCTGAGGACAGCGAGTAGTGGGTAGCTCGCCGTCCGATCAGCACCAGGCCCGAGAGTCGACAGCGCGTAGTGTTCCACGCGCGCCTCAAAGAGTTGTCAGCAAACCATGACAGGGGCCGTCATGGCCGATGCCTGCCCAGGGTTTGAGGATAAATTCGAAACAGAGTTACCTCGCTCCTGGGCACTCAGGGCAGGGAAGGAACAGGGGTAGGTTTTAGTCAGTAAGAGTCTGACACGCCCTCCCGCTCCACCCAGAGCGGGAGATGTCATTGGATGATATCCCACCCCACAAAAAAAAAAGGCTAGCAACACGATGCTCACGTGAGTCGATGCTCAAGACTTTGCAGCTTCGACTCGATGAGTGCATCATTGCAAATGCTCCTCTTGGCTCAGATTATTACTATATTGTCCCACTACAGAGCAATGGCCTTCCCTTTTCCACTCCACTTCGACTCGACGTCTATGCTCCAGACTTTGCAAAATTCAATGTGCCGTATAAGCGGTTAGCAGCTTTACCTAATAGGTAGAGACAGCGACAGGGAAGTGCACTCTAGCCTGTCTGAAGGCAGTCCTTGTGCAGACACAAAAGGAATACGATAACGTTTTCATTAATTAAGGGAAAGTTCCGTCTAAATGTGTTGGCAGAGTGGTTTGATTTCTCAACAGGACGTCAGAGACTACCTGTGGTAATTCCCGTATTTTGCACACGCTTTTATAGACTTCACCTGTTTACTATGAAAAAAAATCTTAGAATTTAAACAACCTATATTTCGGTTTCCGATTCATCTGAAAGTTTGCATTTAGGTATTTTTTAGTTTGAATGACGATGCATGGTTATGTAAATGACTTTATTCTTAGTTAAATATGGCGAAATTCCAAAGATGGCGAACTAGATTTTTTAATGCATTCTTAAGACATGTATAATAATAATAATCAAAAGGATTTTCTCAGAAAAATACGAAAACTAAAATGAGGTCACTCTAGCATGTGTTTTAGTTTTTTTTAACCATAATATTTTATTAAAGGAACGTTCACATCCGCATCGCAGTTACAATCTGTCAACAACACATATAATGTCCCTGCATTTTGACATTGATTGTCGCTGAGCGTGCGAATTTGCATCTCAGTCGCAAACTGTCAAAAACGCCCCTTATGTTTTGCTAATTTTTTGACATTTCTGAGATGATATTGCGACTTGAATGTGAACGTTTTTAAAAGTACCAGAATTGGCTTTTTTGCCTTCTGGTTATAAGCTAGTACCTGTAGGTACGAGTACATATCCAGCTATGTATCTTTCAAACGCTTGTTATGTCATAATACCTTTCTTTTTTTTTGTTACAATAATGTTGCAGGGCACAGGAGCCATGCAAATTGACGGCCGCAGGATTTGCTGATGTCAACCTCAATGCTTTTATGCGGGTAAGTTCGTCATTGACTTGTACTATTAATATATTGATTCAAATGAGCCATAATTATTTTTTAAATTGTATTAATTAAAGCTGTGTTTTTTTTTGTTCTGTGTTGTATTGTGTTGTGATCAATATGGGCTATGCCTGAAATAAATGGTTTTTTTATATTATTATTTTTTAAATAGCGTTAGGTTCATTTAAGCTGCGTTGAAGCCCTTCTGGCACATTCATGCTATTTTTTCTCTTTGTAAGCATGCAACTTTCTACATGTGAAGTCAGGAAACTGTATTCGTGTCAAAAACGTACTGAAAATTGGTCAGTCTAACTTCTAAAAGGGGTTCTTAATTCGTCTGCATGTTTTTTTTTTTTGTTTGTTACGCGATTTCTCCGTCAATAAAATTGTGAATAGATTTTGATGATTCTTTTTTTGTTTGGTAGGTCATACTTTAGAGGTGGCCCCATATTTTAATATATATCGATATTGATATATATATAATATGATATTGATTTAGCACTTTTTGAAAAAATCAACATAAACAAAAATATGTATACACAGATGACGTTTTGGTTGTCTCCAATTATGTTCAAAGTTCATGTTATTGGGGTTATCCATTCGGGCATAACTTTATTATTTAGTTTTAGTTATAAAAAACATTTTTTATAAAAATACAACCGACTTCTAAAAATTGCAAAATAACTTTAATTTCGGCAGTCGATGTCAAATAACGAAGAAACAAAATACAAAACTGACTTCCAAAATTAAAGTTATTTTGCAATTTTAGATGTCGGTCGTATTTTCAGTCATCATTATTGCATGATAAAATGGTAGCTCTCTAAATCTAATATTCGTTGTATTTTTCCTACTTAATATATGTAGTTGTTAAATTATCTAACTCATCTTCTTATTTTCCACAGGTACTAAGCTCAGCCTGGTCGTACTTCGCGCTCCTACAGACAGTGTACTACAGTGGCAAATGAACAGCAACCCTGCGACTTAGCACTATAGCTCTCACTTTCTCTGGCAGCCTGGTACCTGGTACTAGGTCCATCCATTAGGGGATGTTGTAATTTCGTTACCTTGCTGATATATCATGCTTATTTATTAGTTAAAGTGCTAACTGGTTTGCTTTGTTTTGTACTTTGGTTAAGTAGGTATATATTTTTGTAATCGTTGAATATCATGTAGAACTTATATTAAAGAACGTTGTACTTGAAGTAAAAAGCATATTAGTATATAGGTATTATTTATATCATCTTCATACCTAAATGGCAGTGAGCAGGGTACATTGCTCGCAGAACAGATGGTCGATGGGCCGAAAAATTTTGGAGTGGCGACCGCGTACCAGAAGACGCAACGTTGGAAGGCTCCCTCAGGGTGGACTAATGACCTGGTGAGGGTCGCGAGTAGCTCTTGCGAGACGCACAGGATCGGTCGTTGTGGCGATACTTGGAGGAGGCATATATCCAGCAGTGGACGGCTTTCGGCTGAAATGATGATGATATCATTCTCCTGCGCAACATGTCCATTCTTCTCTATTAGTCGTCATTTCATCAGTCGGACCGTTCCTAGACATAATATGATCTTTCAAACAGTCCTCCCTTCGATTCTTTGGTCTCCATTGTTATTTGACTTGACTGCTTCCCTGGTCTCGATTCGATTTTCTGGTTCTGTGTTCGATTCCCGGGTCGAGCAAGAAGTGCTCTTGGATTTTTAGTGTTCCTGTCCGTCTGTCACAGCTAATTTGCTCCAAATCTGCTGAAATTCGGTCGGGAGGATTATTGTTATTTAATAAAGATCTTATTTCCTTACACGGTGGTGCATTAGGCTTCATAAACTCGATTAGTATAATTCTAGTCACTTGTCCGGTAGGAATGGGGTCTAAAATGGGATTAAATGGCGAAGGGGTGTTTAGGGGTTTAAGGGTGACCATCCTCACAACCCTTCTGCCCCCGCGGCCAAATCCGGGTTATCAAATTGAACCCCGATGACAACCCGGGTTGACAGCCGATTTTTTTTTTTCTCTTAAATATTTTTTTTTTGTCCGACTCACCAGTGAGTCTTAACAGGCTTAACAGGTTAAAATTAAAAAGTAACTTTAATTCCGGTAGTCGGTGTTTGCTTTTTATTTCTTCGTTTTTTGACAACGACTTCCGAAATTAAAGTTATTTTTTAATTTGTAGTGAATTTTCTTTTTTGGAAGTCGGTTGTTTGTTGTAAAAAAGTTTTTTATTTTTCACTTTTTAGTTGTTATACCCCAGAACTAAAAACAAAATGGAACGTGGGATTTAAACATACTCGTAATTGGAGAAAACCAAAACGTCATCGAGGTATACTTATTTTTCGTTTTTGTTCAGTTTTTCAAAAAGCGCTGAAGCAATTTCGATAAAATTTATTTGGGACCACCCCGGGAGTATATTTTTTCTGATAAAAAAGTATTTTGAAAATCGGTCCATAACTGACGGAGAAATCGGTGAGCATAGAACCTCCTCCTTTTTCGAAGTCGGTTAATGAGAAGCCCCTACAAAACACGTGGCAGACACAAACCAACTGCTATCGCAATCAAACGTGGCCTACCCTAAAACATGGGGTGATCCACGTGACCACGTTAAACTGCGCAAATAGCTATTGTTTTGGGGAAAAGAACTACTATGGCTTCATCTGCTTTTGTTACATTTCTTAACTCTTTAGGGGCCGGAAAATATTTCAGAATTTACGCCTATTCACCGATATAACATGACACGCGGCGAAACGAGGAATTAAATTGATACAGTACTAACTTTGACATAAGAACTGTCATTCTCCATAGCAAGTAGCGCCACCTATAGAGACAAAGGCACATCAATCAATCTGCCTAGCCTTTGCCAACTATCTTGGGGTTGGATTCCAGTCTAACCGGATGCAGCTGAATACCAGTATTTTCCATGGAGCGACTGCCAATCTGACCTCCACAACCCAGTTACCGGGTAATACGATACCTCTTGGTAAGACTGGTTGTCAGACTTTCGGGCTTCTGATGACCCGTAACGACTGTCAAACATCCACGATCGTGGTTTCCGATGCATGGAAGAGTCTCGGTATGTAAAAATGGTCACCCATCCATGGACCAACCCCGGCAAGCGTAGCATAACCTGATAGATCGACCCGTGCGGCTGTTATTACTTTAGCCACGAGCTCATTCAAATTAAAGCCATAAATACAGCATTTAAAAAAACCCTGCCCGACCCAATAAAGGCGTAACCTGGTTTAACATATTTACTAGAAAAAATATTAATAAAAAAAATGTAACTCATAAAAACCAAAAGTTATAGATTTTTTATTTTCATAAGTTGGCAACGCTCCACCGGCCGGCGAAATCTTTTCATTTTTACCTATTTTTATTTCAAACGATACCGCCCTGCACTTGCCGCGCTGTAGGCACTCTGTCTTGCTCAGGCGGCATCTTTGAAACGAAATAGTAGGTGAACTTTGTCGAGCGCTCAGTATTGCCTTTGATAAGTTTTTCAATTATTTTCTTTGGGGAAAAATAATACTCTCGTATCCATTAAATGATTACGTATAACTATGTGTACGCAGTACGATACCAAATAATAACCCTTCAGGATCGGACAGGGTTTTTGTTACATACTGTAGAGACCAATTCAGATAAAATGGTCAATGATAAAAATGGAACTCGTATCTTTCCACCAGAGTCCGAAGCCTTGTAAGTTTGACGGAAAACAGTCTCTTGACGTCTAGTTTAGAGCATTCATGAAGGTAAGTTTTTTGTTCTATAGTTCTACAGGTTTTTTGTGAAAATCGGTAGGTAGGTATTGTTTGTTGGTATTTCCGTGATACTGAAGTTCCGTGTACGGTGTACCTAATACATTATATGGTCGATGGGGCAGACGGTTCTGGAGCAGACGAGGCAGCGTTGGAAGGCCTGCACAATGTGGACCGATGACCAGGGGCCCAATTCTGTAACTTTGAGTTAAGCAACACGCCATCGACACTCCATCGACACACAACAAACATTATTTTGCCACTGTTGCAAATTTGGTATTCTACAAAAACTTCAAAATGATATTGACATATTATAGTAGGTCAGACTACCAATTATTACAATAGTCTTATTATGGTGTTTCAATGGCACTACAGTGGCAAGTCAATGACCATAAATAATTTGTAGAATACCAAATTAAATGTCAATGACTATTCTATTGAGACACCACTGACACACTACCGACACACTATTGACAAGTTAGTTATTTTACAGAATTGGGCCCCTGGTGATAGATTCGATGTATGCGAGACACATACACAACTGTGAAAGGACACCTTCGGTCACTAGAAAACGATTGAACTGTGGGCCCAACTATTTGTAACTTTAATACAGAAAATTATAAAAGTATTAAAAAAAATGTCTAATAACCTCGTCATCGTGATGGAAAGTACTTCTGACAACAAAACATATTAGCCTAAATTCAACTGTTCTACCATTTGCCATCAGGGAGTGCCAGTCCTTCCATCCCGGCGCCAGCATCAGATCATTTCGATGGTATCATAATATTGCATTTTCACTGGACTTAGGTACAAGTCCGTCAGGTAACGCGACAATAAGTTTTTGATAATTAATATTTTTTTATAAGTAATGTTTTTTTTTTCGCACAGCCTCACTGGTCCTTTTTTTTTTTTGGGGGTGGGAAATCATCCAATGACTTCTCCCGCTCTGGGTGGAGCGGGAGGGCGTGTCAGACTCTTACTGACTAAAACCCACGCCTGTTCTTTCCCTGCCTGAGTGCCCAGGGGTGCCGTAACTCATTTTGAGAATTTATCCGCTACCCCTAGGCTTGCAGGCACCGGCCACGATGGGCCCCGTCAGTGGTGGCTGACAATCATCTCTTTGAGGCGCGCGTCGAACACTACGCGTCGTCGACTCACGGGCCTGGTAGGTACTGATCGGACGGCGAGCTACCCACTGCTCGCCGTCTGCAGGCCCAGTCTACTGTGGCCAGAGATCGTCTCGCGACGTCCTACGCCCAGTACCTCTCCTGCGTTGGTAGCGGCCGGGGCCGTGAGGGCCACTCCGTTGAGCTTTCCTCACGCGTCCCGCCTCCGGCTTCGCGAGCATTACTGCTTCGTAGAAGGCGGAGACTGCCTCCCATTCCCTCTCGCTCCGTACCATGGCCTGACCCAGAGCCGGGCTCGAGAGGTCGCCGCCACCTATCGCATCCACGAGTCTCACTGGTGAGTCGTAGAGTGGTAAAAAAAATACATTAAGTAGGTATGCCAAAATTCAGCTTTATGGGAAACCAAAAAATGGTTGAAAAATTATTTGCAAATTTTTAAACAAAAAACAATACCTCACTAACGTTGCAAGTTAAAATAAAAACTTGCTACAAGAACCCCTCATCTAAGGTTTAGGGTACTGATAATACGGCAGCTACTAACTACCTAAATACCTGTCTACCAGGGCCTGCTTGCAGTCTTGATATTGACAGCAATAACTTGCAAGCAGTCTTGACATTGATTGCAATAACTTGCAAGCACTATTTTTCATGAAAATTTAAATATAATTTAATTTAATTTTAATAAATAAGATTTCCCGATTGTAACATTTAAATTAACTTGTAATAAATATTATAGGAAATAAAAGTTTGGCTCCTTGCAACATTAATTTCTTAGCGAACAATTTCGGTCGTTACGCGATCGTTAACTATGTCGAGACTGCAGGCCTTGGTACCTACTAGGGATCTATAACGTCGCAGAGTATTCGGTCATTCTTCCATACAAACGTAGTATGGCGATTACTTTACTATTTGATGGTGTAATAATAATAACAAAATAAAAAAATATATCAATTAATTTCGCCACTATCTAGCCCTGTATGGAGACATCATCATCTTCCTGCCCATATCCCATGTTACTTGGGGTCGGCGCAACACAATTTTTCTTCCATTCTGTCCTGTTAGCCGTCACGCTATCACTAACTCCTTTTTCTTTCATATCACTCCTCACACAATCCATCCATCTTTTCTTTGGCCTCCCTCTTCTTTTACATCCATCCTCATTTATACTCACAACTCTTTTGGTTACATGTGTTTCATCCCTCCCCTTCACATGACCATACCAAGATAAGCGGTTCCCTTTCAACTTTTCTGTGACTGGCGCCACTTTTAAACTACCTCTAATGTACTTACTTCTCACTTTATCCATTCTCGTTACTCCACACATCCATCTCAACATTCTCATATCCGCCACATGCAATCTTTTTTCATCCGTCTTTTTCACAGCCTGTTGGGCTGTTCTGATCCATACAGTACGACAGGCCTAATCACGGACTTATAGATTTTCCCTTTTAACTTAAGGAGCATCCGTCGGCAGCAAGTTGTTCCAGTGACCTGTCGCCATTTCATCCATCCTGAATAGATCCTGTAAGTTACATCTCGGTCTATATCGCCATCCCCCTGAACAAGCGACCCGGAGTACCGAAAGTCGGAGCAGATCGGTATAGGCGTTCCGTTGAGAGCTACAGGCATACCGCTCTGCCCGGGGGTTGAGGATAAATTCGAAACAGAGTTACCTCGCCCCTGGGCACTCGGGCAGGAACCAACAGGGGTGGGTTTTAGTCAGTAAGAGTCTGACACGCCCTCCCGCTCCACCCAGAGCGGGCGAAGTCATTGGATGATTTCCCAACCCACAAAAAAAAAGGCATACCGCTGGAGAGACCGCCGAAATCGCAGAACAGATATTCTGTTTTGGTTCTGTTCAATTTCAGGCCAACACTCTCCAGTTTTTGCCACCACGAGAAAAAAAATAAATAAAAAATTGGAAGGTATAAGATACTCGTAGTTCTATAAATAACACGAAATCGTGTCCAACGATGTCGAACTACCCGGGCCTGCGGACGGCGAGTAGTGGGTAACTCGCCGCCCGATCAGCACCAGGCCCGAGAGTCGACGGCGCGTAGTGTTCCACGCGCGCCTCAAAGAGTTGTCAGCAAAGGACGGGGCCTGCCACGGCCAATGCGCGTCCGGGGGTTGAGGATAAATTTGAAAGAGTTACCTCGCCCCTGGGCACGTAGGGCAGGGAGGAACAGGGGTGGGTTTTAGTCAGTAAGAGTCTGACACGCCCTTCCGCTCCACCCTAGAGCGGAAGAAGTCATAAGATGATTTCCCACCCCCCCAAACAAAAAAAAAAACGATGTCGAACTACGAGTATCTCATAACTTTTAAATTTTTTATATTTTTTCATTGCTTATAGGGCTAGATAATAGCGAAATAAATTGATATAATTGTTTGTACCTGTAAGAGTAATTTGCTAATGCTAATCCTGCTCAATTGATTACATCTGTGCAGATTTACCGTAAGCAACAAGGGACGTGGAACAAATTAGTTGTAAATAGCCAGTGATTTTAATTTATAGGCACAGGAATATAAGAAAAACTTAGTGCAACGTATGAGTCGGTTTCAAAAAATGAAGAAACAAAACCAGAAACACCGACTTCCGAAATTCAAGTTATTTTGCACATTTTTTGTGTTTTTTTGTAGAAGTCGGTTCTATTTTTTTTTTTAAGTTTTTCAAATATTTGTTGATACCTCATTTGTTAAAATCCATCAAGCCGTTTAGGCTACAGTGCGTGCCAAAGAAATAGACATATAGGTACATACCTACTTACATACATACTCTCGAAAAACATTAAGTACCCTCCTTCTGGGGCATTTGGGTAATAATAAAATACACAAGAGCACAAAATTTATAAAAAAAAAAACTTTTTTACAAAAAAAACAACCGACTTCCAAAAAAAAAATCACAAAAAATTAAAAAATAACTTTAATTTCGGAGGCCGGTGTTTGTATTTTATTTCTTCATTATTTTACAACGACTTCCGAAATTAAAGTTATTGTTTAATTTTTAGTGTATTTTTTTTTGGAAGGCGGTTCTTTTTTTTGTAAAAAAGTTTTTTATTTTTCACTTTTTAGTTTTTACACCCCAGAACTAAAAACCCCATTAACTTGGAACGTGGAATTTAAACATAGTCATAATTGGAGAACACCAAAACGTCATCTAGGTATACGTATTTTTCGTTTTTGATTTTCAAAAAGTGCTGAAGCAATTTCGATAAAATTTATATGGGACCAACTCGGGAGTATATTCTATCGGATAAAAAAAGAACTTTGAAAATCGGTCCTCAATTCACAGAGAAATCGGTGGACATACATAAAAAAAAAACATACACACAGTTGAACATAGAACCTCCTTCTTTTTCGAAGTCGGTTAAAAAGCAAGTACCTAAACATAAAATAACATAAACGATAGAGATATCAATACTACCAACATACCAATACAAACAAAAAAACACCTTAAAACAAGGACAGTGACAGTATGGCACAGATAGTAGCAGAAGGTAGTTGGAAAAAAAAATCTAAAACAGATAAGGAAAACTATAGCTCGGTGTGCGCCTCAAAATTGCACCAAATGAGAGTCTAGCTCAGCTGTGTCAGGCTAATATACGTACCTGATGCTGATATTCTGCTGAATCCTTGCGGTGGCATACGGACGTCGAGCTGAATTTGAGAAAAAAGTGTTACGCTGGTGTTTTATAGATAGTGCAATGAGCGAAGAAAATAAAAGTAAGTACATATACCCACAATTAATAATACTGCTGTTAAACGGTGAAGGAAAACATCGTGAGGAAACCAGCATGTCCTAGACCCTAAAATTCGATGACATGTGTGACATCCACCAACCGGCATTGGGCCCGCGTGGTGGATTACGGCACACACACCCTCTCAATTATAGGAGGATACCTGTGCTCCAGGCCTCCAGCAGTGGGGGACGTTAAAAGGCTGATGATGATGATGATTCATATTTAATTATGGAGGCAGTGTGGATAGTAGTTTTGCGTAGGGAAACGTTCTCAAGGCGAGTGAGAATGCATTTCATTATTTTAATGAGAGAAATTTACCGATAGTGATGATGCCAGTGCCAGATCATTATCTACCTTATACCTTGGTAATTAAGTTCTTAAATAGCAGAGTTCACTAGAGACGAACTATGTGTTTACTGACGAAAAACTTCAAGGTATTAAACATTTTGTGAACAAGGATCTTGCGGCGAGTCCCTTTTCTTTTTTTGTGGGGTGGGAGATCATCCAATGACATCTCCCGCTCTAGGGTGGAGCGGGAGGGCGTGTCAGACTCTTACTGACTGAAACCCACCCCTGTTCCTTCCCTGCCCTGAGTGCCCAGGGGCGAGGTAACTCTGTTTCGAATTTATCCTCAACCCCTGGGCAGGCATCGGCCATGACAGGCTCCGTCATTATTGCTGACAACTCTTTGAGGCGCGCGTGGAACACTACGCGCCGTCGACTCTCGAGCCTGGTGCTGATCGGACGGCGAGGTACCCATTACTCGCCGTCCGCAGGCCCGGGTATGGTGCCACTGTCAGATAATTATTTAAGTACTTACCTACCTGATACCTAGGTAATCAAGTGCTTAATTAGCTGAGTTCACTAGAGACGAATGAAGTGTTTAGGTAGGAACCTACTAACGAAAAACACCAAGGTATTATATATTTTGTGTACAAGGATCTTGCGGCCAGTCCCTTGGTGTTTTCATTTTGCAAGCATTGCCAAAACGATGTAACGCGTCAGGCCCCTCGCGTTGACATAACAATAGGTTTTTAATTTCTAATGAGGGACTTGACGCGTTAAATCAGTGCCCTGCGCCAATCAAATCAAAGTACCTAGGTACCTACATCAATGCATAACAAAAAAACCCACAGACGCGAGCACCACATATAGGTCGATTAAAAGTGTGAATTTCGCGTTTCTCTCAACACCGTTGTCATATTATGAAATTGCTACCTACTACGCAGCGATCCGCCAAGTGTTCCGATTCGAAATAAAATTTAATTCAAACTGTCTATCACTGTATCCACTCTCTCTTTGTCTCCTTGTCTTTCTCTGTATGTATACTCGTGGAAGTTATTCTAGGGCCACAAAACTTCTCTAGAAGACGGTACTTCTAGAGAACTTTTGTGGCCCTAGAATAACTAACCAAATAAACAAGAGCATGTGCAAAAACTAGTTTACGGGGGTGATAAATGCTTCGTCATTACCAATTGCCAGCCAACACGTATAAGGTAAGGACGAACCTACCTGCAAAACCTCAACAGACCACAAGCTTTGGCAAAAGCCGGCGTTATTATGGGTACCTATGTATATCAAAGCGAAATGTTGCCCAAATCCTTGACAGACTCTGACTCAGGTAGAAAATTTCACATAGTTGTCAGTTCTGCCTAAAAAAGGTCGACGTTTCTAAGAATTCCGCGCCTAACTGGCCTTTATAAAAATGCCTTTGTCGATCTTTGGAAACTATTCATTTATTGGTTGGCGTTTTAATTTTGACCCCATGCTTCCGTGTTAGAGTTCTTTTTTTATTGATAGTTTGTTAGATAGATTAATTGTTAGAATGTGGTAGCTATCTGACTATTGACTTGATCATATTGTAAGAATTTCATAATTAATTATTTTCACGTTCACAATCTATTTGTTTACGACATTCTTAAAACATTTCTACAGCGCTTAGGTACATAAACCGTTATTAAATAGGTAAGTAGGTATTTATCGTAGTTACCCATCGATCACTAATAAAAGTGATCGATGTAGTTACCTACCCATTGATGTACATCAATGTAGTAACCATTATTTTTTAACGAGATAGTTCCAACCGAGGTATTCCCTATCTTTCACGATGTCATCAACATGAAACCTCGGATCAGCAGAAATCAGCGGGCTGCCTGCTTATACCAGTGTCAATGGTTATTTCATTAGAAGGTACGTACCTACTGCAGTTTTGATATTATATTTAAAGTTTCTATTTATTCGTCGCTTGGTACTAAAATGTTTGATTATTATGAATCGAACGTTGCAAACGAATAAAACTGCTCACGCTTGACCATTTTGTAAAACTCAGTCAACACTACTGCCATCTGTTATCACGAAACGGAATAGATTTACAGATAAAACAGTGCTAGAGAAAGTGGCGCCCCGGCTCTGTTTTATCGACGCAACATTGACGATCTGTCATGGCGTAAGAAGTGTACATTTCTGTGCACAGTAAAACAAAAATAATGATTCTCAGACGATTTATTTTGCGTTTGTGCGGTAAAAACTTTTGTTTACGATATAAAGTATCATGATTACAGTGTGTTAGTTATCTTTAGTCGTAAGTGTGAGTTAAAATGGACAAGAAAAATGCCATTCGAAGAGCCAAGAGGCCGTCTAAAGTGCTCGAAGAAAATTATTGGGATTGCAGCGTTTGTACGTACAGAAACAATGCGGAAGCTTTCAAATGTTCAATGTGTGATGTTAGAAAAGGTAATACAGTCATTGATTTGTGCTAGCATGTAATCCTTTGTGTGGTTAACCGACGTGAATGACCTGATCATTTTACATACATACTCGGCCACGTAGGTCTCAAATATTTACATATCAGTGCAATTATAGTGCTTTTATCGCTCTACTGTACTTACGCGTGTTGAAATTTAAATAATATAGGTGTTATGTCGCCAAACAGCGTCTATATGGTAACATAACCTACAAACTGAGCGCTCATAGTAAAAATCTTAGTATTGATTGACATTAAAACGGGCTCGCGTCCTTGCCAATGTTTTGGCTACGCTAAAAATTCAATCTTAACTAACAGTAAAACCTAGGTTGAGAAAACAACACCCGTGGTTTATAGAACCCTTCAGAAAAACAGCTAGAACTATTGTTCATGCATTGGGATTATAGTTTAAAGTAGGTAGGTATGCGAATAGGTTCCACACGGTAAAAGTATGTTTAACTTATTATAGTATAGACACTGTTTAATTAGTTTCGAGTTGGAAAATCACCTGATTACACAATAATTATGCAGTCCCAGTCCTAAAGATCATTTAATTTCTTGTAAATAATGACTCAATTGATTAAAACTCTTTGATAAGTTTAACAATAAACAAACAGTAATCTTGTCTTTGACTTACGATTTTAATGTAAACAAATCTGTGTGCATTCCTGCCTTTTAAAAACAGAACGCTCATTGCTCGCCTATCGTATAACCCGACCAAATCAATTATACACCTCCTGACAATTGCAAAGTGTACATAGTAGTGATGTCCTCATTTGGTCGGGTTATGTTCGTTGACCTTTACGTGATGTTGCCATCCTATACTTGAAGGACAGATATAGGTAAGCAGTACGTTTATCTCATATGGTCTACGTTGTTTAGTGTGTAAAATGGGCCCTTGAAGTGTCAGTGGACCTTTAGGAATGTTAACCAGATACTCTTTTGTTTGCTTTACGAGTAACTTGACTTTGTTTAGCGATACTATCGTTTTAATAGTTCTTTGAGAAATATTGACATTGACATAGTTTTACAAAGTTTTAAGCAGGGGGACGAGCCTCTCTGAACTGAACTCGGCGCGAATTTTTTAGTCGCCATGTCGCAGTGGAACGGAGAACAACGCGCGTTTGCGATCGAAGCGTTTTTTACAAGCGATTCTTATACAACGGCCCGCAGAAAGTTTTGCACTCACTACAAAATCAGGAGATTGACTGACGCGCCTAGTGTGGCCTTGATACGATCGTGGGTCAAAAAGTTCCGTGAAACTGGCTCTGCCAATAACTTGCCACGGGCAGGACCGAGTCGCACACAAAGAAATACAGAGAATATTCAGCTAGTGGAACAGAGTGTGCGCGAGAATCCAGGAATATCACTGAGAAAAAGGGCAGCGTCTTTGAAACTTCCAAAATCAACTGTTCACACAATTTTGAAAGAAGATCTTAAGTACGTAAATAAATGATTTGTATTAAATTCTATGGTTTGTTGGTCTCGTGTTCGCAACCGGTACTGCGTAGTATGAGGTCCTAGGTGCGATTCCCTGGTTGGTCAAAGTGTTCTTGGGTTTTTCGGTCATCTAGAATTTCTCAGTAACAGCCCGGAGTTTGAATTTGTGCCTGGTTGAGGGCAATAAACATGATTGGCGAAATGTGGATGTATAGTAAGTTCTCACGAAGGCGGATTAGGCTTGGATGTATGTATAGGGTGTATAGGTACGTACATCATTTTTTTCTGGGTGCACAAGCTCGGTGTTATAGATTTTTTTTTTTTTTGTGGATTGGGAAATCATCCAATGACTTCTCCCGCTCTAAAAAAAAAAAAAAATTGAAAATTGCTTACACACACAGAAACAATGTGCACGTGAATCTACAACGAATAAGACCAAACCACCTTCGTGTTATAGAACAAGTACTAACTTCATACTTCAGCATGAAGGTAATGTCACATATTACGTAATGTTATCAGTATGTAGGTAATCATTGGGTCATTTGCAACAATATCACTACATACCTATTATAAAACTAAGTCTCCCGCCGCGTCTATACGCAATAAACCTAAAAACTACTGAACAGATTTTCATGTAGTTTTCACCAATAAATAGAGAGAATAATGAGGAAGGTTTAAGGCGCTATTGACTGCCAACAACCTTGAATGGTTAGCTTGCGTGTTCTGTGCTGAGCTCACGTAACGCGTCGTACGTCCACCCAGTAATAGGACTCGCCGATCAAGGATCGCTGTTCGAAATAAGACGCATTATTAATTTATTATGCATAAAAAAACTTTTTTACAAAGAAATAGAACCGACTTCCAAAAAAACTGCAAAATAACTTTAATTTCGGAATTAGGAATTTCTGGTTTTGCGTCTTCGTTTATTGACACCGACTTCCAAAATTAAATATATTTTGCACTTTTTTTGGAATACGGTTCTATTTTTTGTATAAAAGTTTTTTATTTTTCACTTTTTAGTTGTGGTTCCCCATTAAATTGTGTTAACAATAGACATTAGATCGCAGCAATCGTGGTTAATTTGCTGTCAATTTTGAAGAGTTCCGTTTTCTGTCTCCGAAACTCATCATCAGATCTACTCGTATATGAAATTTAAATGGGACCATTTCGAAAAAATAATTTTGCAAATCCGTCAATATATGACAGAGTTATGGCCGAACATCCGAATTGAGAACCTCCTTCTTTCTGAAGCCTGTTAAAAACAACAGGAATAAAACACGTCATACTAAAATATGAAGAATTAAATAATCTTTAAAATGGTGAAGGTTTCATTAAAATACGCTTTATAGTTTTTGCGTGATTATCATTTTTTTATCCGCGTTAGGCATAACTTTACAAATTAATTACAATGTTATAAAACTATAATTTCAAATATTCACATACCAAATTACGAATTGTCTAGAGTAACATAATATTTTTTTCAAAGAAATAAAACTAGTCGTTTAGACGTGATGTTCAATTAAAAATCATTAGAAGTTGTATAACTGCGCCTTAAGGATAGGTCCTTAAGGCGCAGTTATACGACTTCTAATGATTTTGATGAAACAATCGACGACCTTTATTGAAAAATCGCTCTTAATATTCGGTGGGTATTTAAGGGCCTACCTCCCCATAAGTGGCGCCCTCATTGAATAAAAATTGGTATCTTAGCATAGAAACTAAAGATTAAAGAATCCTATCTTGCGTTTGTTACAAATAGGCTAAGGTATTTTTACTAAAACTTTACTAAAATTTTTGTTAAAACAGGACTCAAAGTGTTTCGTATCCAAAGTAGTAAGTGTCAAAAACGTTTTGGTACTTCTGCTTACTACTTTGGATACGAAACATGTTGAACATTGTTTTAACCACGTAAAAATACCTTATCCTCTTTGTAACAAACGCAACATAGGATTCTTTAATCTTTATTTTCTACGCTTTGCTACGATTTTTTATTCAATGAGGGCGCCACTTGGCTGATATATACGTCATAAGTGTATAATACCGTGCGAAGCCCGGGTGGGTAGCTAGTTCTTCAAACTGACGCGCGACAAACCTATGTCGTAGCATTTTCTCGCGCCGAAACGTTCAAGTCACGAACAACGTGCGCCCGAATCGAAATTACGTCACATCCTGCTGGCAAATACCGCTAGCGTCCCTAGCATAAATTAAATTTATTGTTATCACTTGCTCCAGTTAATAGCTAAATTGGAACAAGCTGAATGAATTTCGCTCTGCGTTGTTAGTTGATACAGGCAGATAGTTAAGGCGCAGCTAGACGACTTCTAATGATTTTAATTTGATCATCACGTCTTAAACGACTAGTCTAAATTTTTTGAAAAAAATATTATGTTACTCTAGACAATTTTCTTCGTAATTTCATAAGTGAATATTTGAAATTACAATTTTATAACATAATTATGTCTAACGCTGATAAAAATTGAGAATCACGCAAATGCGTTTGCTACAAAGAGGATAAAGTATTTTTACGTTGTTAAAACAGGACTCAAAATGTTTCGTATCCAAAGTAGTAAGCAAGCCTCAAAAACGGCTGTTTTGGTTGGTTTGGAACAAATTCTAAAATACATTTAAAATATTAAAGACATACATATTTTAAAAGCACTTCCTTTCTTTAGGGCAATATTATTAGTGTATAATATTGATATTTATTTGTATATAGTAAGTATTATGTATTATAAATATTATTATATACTTATTTACATAGTATAAATTACATTTATGTAATTTAGAGATCACATTCGAGGGTAGGAACCCTCGAATGTGATCTCTCTCTATCACTCAAAGGTTTGCTGGGAGAAAACTCAACTTTGAGTTAAGCTCGCCTTTGTACATAACTGTGTAATTACTCTGTTCTGTGTTAAGATGTGGTGTACATATATAGAATAATGAATAAGTAAGTATTAAATATTTCAACCCAAACTTGCAATTAAAACAGTAGTACCTACCTACGGTTTTTGTAATGCCTATACCACCGATGCAAACACAACCCTAATTTAACCCCCGGCTACCCTCTGAATATTCGCAATTGGCGCCGCCATGGCCACCAGCCCGGGGCAGAACAATGCCCCCTAATGCAGGAACTGTGTTCTTGCCAAATTATACCAGAGGGAGGTGGAATTATTGGAATATGCAGTCTCTTGTGTCTTGGTGAACTTGGACTGCTGTACATAAAGTACAGTTACCGAATAAATACTACACCAAGTTATTATCGATATTTCAGAAAAAAAAAATATAACTTTTTTTAAATCTTGAGTTACTGCTGTATCGTGCCTGTGTGCGTTCACAAATATATAAACTCACATACACAATGCACCCAGTCCCGGAACACCTATTTGTAGGCCATACAAATATTTGTTCCCTGTGGGAATCGAACCCGCGACACGCAGCGCGGCAACCGAACGCTCAACCACTGCGTCAACGGTGTCGTCCTTTTGAATTATGCGTTACTGTCACATATTTATAGGTACTCCTGACTGAAAACAACAGGCAGACTGGCTGTAAAAAATCTAGCTTGACCATAAAAATCTCTTGATCAACGTGAAACTCATATTCGCCGATTGTTATTCTCTAACTTTTTCACGCGGCTTTGTTTCCTTGGCCTATCCAACAAGTGGTACTGTGCATTTTCGGGGGTAAAAGACAGCCTGTTCCTTTGTGTTATTGCGGTTTAAAATTCTTTATTTCTCAAAGATTTCAAATCACATACCAAGGAGAAATAAAATATAAAATATTTATTATATTGTTGCTTTTAATCAAAAGTAGTGTCCGTCCAAAACACGGTTTTTAGCCTAAATCGAGTATTCGGATTTCCTTTAAGTTTCGACTCACGCGGAGACAGTAAAACTGTCAAAAATTTAAAAAAAAATGTTAAAAAAAAGTTATCAGACCATTGAAAAAGTAGCCCTAACTATAATAAAATCTGTATTTATAGAATTCAACGTCCTGACTGACTGATATATCAACGCACAGCCTAAACCGCTGATCCTAGAGACATGTTTGGAGGGTGTGTTCTTTGTGAAGAGTATCCACTTCATCATCATTCTCCTGCCCTTATCCCAATTTATTTGGGGTCGGCGCAACATGTCTTTTTCTTCCATACTCCTCTATTAGTCGTCAAAGAAGAGTATCCACTTAAAAAGGGTTTTTCGAAATTTACCCCATAAGGGGGTGAAAAAGGGGTTGAAAGTTTATAACGGGGGAAGTACTTATTCCAGGCGGGCGGAGCCGCTGGCAGAAGTTAGTACTGAATAAATTAATAAAACGATGATTACACACAAATGATGCACACACAGACGAACGAGACAATCAGTGTATAGATCTCCATCACAACCTTCAGCTCAAACACGCTAGTTTTAATCGTGCTGAATATTCCGTAACTTTTTGGCTCAAACCGAAACTCCAGCCAAAAACAGTTTTTTTTTAAACTGTCTTTTTTTTTTTAATCAATCTTTCGGCCGGACACTAAGTAATTTTTAATTTTTCGTAATTTTAACAAACAATAATTTCACCTCGCAAAAATAGTTCAGTTTTAAATTTATTTTTTTTAAACACCTATTAGCGATTCTGATAAAATCATCTTCATGCTTGCGTTTCTTATTGGGTTAACATGCAATTCCTGCTAATTGCCTATCTAGGTGACATAGTTCCAGCCAGCTGAGTCCAATTTGCTCGGCATGATGAGCTGATAAATGCACCCAACTGCATCTCACTGATAATCGTTTTTGATCACATAAGAAAATATTTATATCGTTTATTAAGATTTTTTGACATAGTGCGTGCGTAAAAACTTAAATACGGTGGGTATTTAAGTTTTTACGCACGCACTATGAATATTAAGAGCGATTTTTCAATAAAGGTCGATTATTTAATATTCTGATAAAAAAAAAATTATTCGTGGAATAAATATGGCCGTCTGACATGTTTTTTATGCAAAAGCTGTCAAAATGTTATAACTTGGAATAAAGATACGATATTACTCGTATTGACAAAAGTGCGAGTCAGACTCGCGTGCAAAGGGTTCCAAACGAGTTACATTTTTAACTGACTTCAAAAAAAGGAGGAGGTTCTCAGTTTGACTGTATTTTTTTGTTTTTTTTTTTATGTGTGTTACCTCATAACTTTTTACTACGTGAACCGATTTTAAATATTTTATTTGAAAGTTGTTGCTTCACATGTGGTCCCATTTTAATTTGGTGAAGATCTGATGAAGGACTTCGGAGATACACAATGGAACTCTTCAATAAATGATAGCAAACCTTCCAGAATTGCTGCAATCGCATGTCTGTATATTGTGTTCACCACTTCACAACATTACATCACGCTGATACGCTCTGAAGGGGTATACAGATCAGCACCAGGCCCAAGAGTCGACGGCGCGTAGTGTTCCACGCGCGCCTCAAAGAGTTGTCAGCAAAGTGAAGGGGCCTGCCAAGGCCGGTGCCTGCCCGGGGGTGGAGGATAAATTCGAAAGAGTTACCTCGCCCCCGGGCACTCGAGGCAGGGAGGAACAGGGGTGGGTTTTAGTCAGTAAGAGTCTGACACACCCTTCCGCTCCACCCTAGAGCGGAAGAAGTCATAGGATGATTTCCCACCCCCCAAAAAAAAAAAAAAAGGGGTATACAGATGTGTACAGTTGGCCCTGATACACCCTAATTTCACCAACTATATTCAAATTCCCTATTTTTGGAGCTATCAATTCGGGCATAACTTTACTATTAATTTAGTTTTAGAATGGGGTACAACAACTAAAAAGTGAAAAATAAAAAAAAATTTACAAAAAAAATACAACCGACTTCCATAAATAATACTAAAAAATGCAAAATAACTTTAATTTCGGAAGTCGGTGTCAAATAACGAAGAAACCAAACTAGAAACACCGACTTCCGGATTTAAAGTTATTTTGCATTTTTTAGTATTATTTATGGAAGTCGGTTGTATTTTTTTTGTAAAAAGATTTTTTTAATTATGTTTTTTTTTAACCATGTACTTATAGGTTTTCCCGTATAATCTGTAAGTAAGGAACAACATTTTACACTCGAATGTTCAGAACCCCAAAAATCAACCTTACGTTTAAGTAAAACTTGTATCTCATAGTATTGGTCGAATCATTAATAAACAGATCTTGGAAGAATGGAATTGGAATAAAGCAAGAGTGCGAGGACTTAGCTAGTGCAACATGAAGGCACAGAAAATTGGTGCTTACTTTTGCAGCAGAAGGCAAAGAAAATGATTAATTAACAAAATACGTGCCCAACAGTTTTTGGTAATCTAACTAACGTAATATATCCCATTCTATTATACTCTGTAAGTATTCATGAAATCATAACATCATAACATTTGGCATCAATTGTAACTGAGAGAGATGTATTGATGATTTTAATGATTATAATTCTATAAATTATACATACTTTCTACGGCCGCGAATCAAATTTTGACCAATATACACTGACCTGTAAATTGCAAAAAACGTAAGAAAATTTGAATTTCGCGGGCTACCCTGGAGCATTCACCTTAAGGCGTATATATATCCGCCAAGTGGCGCCCTCATTGAATAAAAAATCGTAGCAAAGCGTAGAAAATAAAGATTAAAGCATCCTATGTTGAATTTGTTACAAAGAGGATAAGGTTTTTTTACGTTGTTGAAACAGGACTCAAAATGTTTCGTATCCAAAGTAGTAAGCAAAAGTAACATAAACGGCCGTTTTTGGTCCCTTAAGAGCTTCCAAATATGACGTCATCGTCATAGGAGTATACCAAAGAATTCGCCAATTGAAATTCATAAAATGATTTCATTCAATCAAACGTTTCGCTGTATCTACTTGACACAATTCAGTCAATCATCCCATTGAAATGATGACGTAAGCAAGTCTTCCTCAACCAACCTTGGAATGCATTATCGCTGATTGGCTTGCCATAATTTTACAAGACATAATGGTAAAAATAGTAGGGATAGTACAGTAAAAATGAGGACTCAAATCTTAAGTTATTAATTCAAATCAGGCTGAAAGTCAGCACTTTTTAAACGTTAAAACAAATACATGCCCCCAAAACGTCCGCCCGTCACCACTTCCTATTGGGTGTAGACTGCACTATGTATGACTAGGATACCTCAATATCGTGAGGTGACCTAGATCTATATGTCATTACCTAATGATCTGAAATCGTCAACCTTCACTGATCAAGCGTGGTGAATGATACTCGTTCCACGTCTGTGATAAGAATACCTATTTGCCCGGCAGTCGTATATTTAGACTAGCGATCTGCACCAGCTCCGCTCGGGTACGCATTATACTCCTAAACCTTCCTCATGAATCACTCTGTCTATTGGTGAAAACCGCTAGATAATCGGTTCCGTAGTTTTTGAGTTAATCGCGGACAGACAGACTTGGCTTTTATAATATGATATAAGTAGTATATTTAGATACAAACTGGGATTATTATTTTCAAACCTGGATCTAGGGTTGCCAACTTTTTTTAAAAGAAAATAGAGTACCTATATCTGATTTCAGACAGGGTAAATCAAGAGTACGACCTTAAAAAAAAAGAGTACCTAAGTACATTTTTTTTTATTTATGAAGTGCCTTTTGCGGCACATAACAAGTTTTTATCATTTTTAAAAGAATTGTTACGACTCCAAACATTCTTAATCTATTTTTTTAGCTTATTAATTTCAATGGACATATTAACAGTAAACGTTACATTTTGGGTTATGACAATACATACTGCTATTAGTATAGGTAATAAACATTGTGATAAAAAACTTTTTCCAAAAAAAATACAACCGACTTCCATAAATAAAACTAAAAAATGCAAAATAACTTTAATTTCGGAAGTCGGTGTTTCTAGTTTGGTTTCTTCTTTATTTGACACCGACTTCCGAAATTAAAAAAATTGGAAAAAGTTTTTTATTTTTCACTTTTTAGTTGTTGTGCCCCATTCTAAAACTAAATTAATAGTAAAGTTATGCCCGAATTGATAGCCCCAAAAATAGGGCGTTTGAACATAGTTGGTGAAATTAGGGTGTATCAGGGTAGACTGTACAAATCTGTATACCCCTTCAGAGCGTATCAGCGTGATGTAATGTTGTAAAGTGGTGAAAACAATATACAGACATGCGATTGCAGCAATTCTGGAAGGTTTGCTATCATTTATTGAAGAGTTCCATTGTGTATCTCTGAAGTTCTTCATCAGATCTTCACCAAATTAAAATGGGACCACATGTAAAGCAACAGCTTTCAAATAAAAAAAATCTTTAAAATCGGTTCACGTAGTGAAAAGTTATGAGGTAACACACATAAAAATACAGTCGAATTGAGAACCTCCTCCTTTTTTTGAAGTCGGTTAAAAAAAGAGTATTTTAGCGTCCTCTATTGGCTGGAGAGGCGTTACGGCGTCCTCACCTTCCGCCTGACGCAGGTCTTCACCGGATACGATTGTTTCGAGAGGTTCCTGAATCAAATCAGGCGGGAGGAAACGCCCGCCACGCCCGAGTGTTACCACTGTGCGGATCGCATAGAGGACACGGTAGAGCATACGGTGGAGGTCTGCCCCGCTTGGGAGGAGCACCGACGTGTCCTCGTGGATGCGATAGGTGGCGGCGACCTCTCGCGCCTGACCCTGGTTCAGGATGTGGTACGGAGCGAGAGGGAATGGGAAGCAGTCTCCGGCTTCTGCGAAGCAGTAATGCTCGTGAGCGCGGAGGCGGGACGCGTGAGGGAAGCTCAACGGAGTGCCCCTCACGGCCCCGGCCGCTTCCACCGCAGGAGAGGTACTGGGCGTACTGGGCGAAGGACGTCGCGAGACGATCTCCGGCCACCGCGGTGGCCTGCACCGTAGACCCGGGCCTGCGGACGGCGTGCAGTGGGTAGCTCGCCGTCCGATCAGCACCAGGCCCGTGAGTCGACGGCGTGTAGGGTTCCACGCGGGACTCGAAAGAGATTAGTGTCAGCCACCACTGACGGGGCCTATCGTGGCCGGTGCCTGCATGCCTAGGGGTAGCGGATAAATTCTGAAAATGAGTTACCGCACCCCTGGGCAGGGGTGGGTTTTAGTCAGTAAGAGTCTGACACGCTCTCCCGTTCCACCTAGAGCGGGAGAAGTCATTGGATGATTTCCCACCCCCCCCCCCCCCAATAAAAAAAAAAGCGTCCTCTATTAGTATTACAGATAATAGAGTACACCTACATGAAATAGAGTACAGTACTCTATTTTAGAGTACGGTTGGCAACCCTACCTGGACCACCAGAGACTTAAATAAACACTCAGAATGTTCCCTACAATTTTATCTTTATCTTTAAAAACTTTTATCATATAAAGATCCTTCCACTTCGCTCCAAGATTTTCCCTAGGCACTGAGGTACTGTGCACTAAATCCCGATTTACGTTGCTAAGTACCTAAGTACTAGTAAATCTACTCTCCGAACAGCGTCTTTGTTCCTAGTAGAATGCTTCCACTCGACTGTTTCTCACGAATACCTAGCATTTCGCATACTACCGTCAAATCTCGAACGTATGTTTGAAACTAGTTTTGAGATTCGACGCTTATAAGGACTGTGAAATGCGTTACAATGTTGTTAATTTAACAAATAAATGTAGTGTTAAAATGGTTGTTAAAGTATCTAACGAATACTTGTTACAACACATTTTTAATTTGAGTAACAGCGTCAGTCGACGTTTTCAGGTATTAATTCTTGAAAACGTTTGATTCCAATTAATCCTACTAATAACATCGGATTTCTAGTATAGGCAGGCCTGTTCGCAAAATTGTCCAGTTTCCTCAAAGTAGAAACAGCGAAGTTCGCGATACAATTTTGCTGACCATTTTTCCCTCTTCCGTGTAATTTATCCTTAGTTCGAATAAATGGAACTAATATGTTTCTATGTAGGGTGTTTCCCGTAAGCCAACTTTTTAAAACACGACACTAAAACTATTATATTCTAGTTCTATATTCTGTAATAGATGTTAGCAAAAGGCTTAGAGCTTAGTACTATTGTAGACCCTGTTAGGGCACAGCAACAAATCACAATTATGTACAAACATTGAGAGATTTTAAAATTTCTGTTGTAAATTGAAATATATATACGACCAAATAATGGTGATTTTTAGGGTCCCGTACCCAAAGGATTATTACTAAGCCTCCGCTGTCCGTCCTTCCGTCCGACTGTCGGTCAGCGGGCTATATCTCATGAACCCTAATAGGTAGACAGTTGAGATTTTCACTTAGTGTGAATTTCTATTGCCGCTATAATAACAAATAATAAAATTGCACAGTACCTTTCGTATGCGAGTTAAACTCGCATCTAACCGGTTCATTTTGAAATGATAAAACTTCGAGTTTCTGTAGTAATTCGTCTGGCAGCCGGCAAGGGACGCATGGAGTACGGTTCTCGGCCTGCGGGCTACAATCCCCGTTCATACCCCACATAGCTCCACAATCTGGGCTATAACGCTTTGATATACTATTCGGAGCTATTTTCAGACAGGAATAATGCTAAGAGTTTCAGAATGTTCGCTGTTATGTGTACTGGAATGGAAACTTAGACTTGGTATTTGTGTACTGGAATGGAAACTTAGACTTGGTATTTTGTTTTAGATATTACGGATGGTTTTAGACTAAGAGTAGATTGGATTTATGTTAGGTAGGGTTTCTCACCAAACTCTTTCATCATCATCCACAGCCTTCGCCCACAGCTGAGCATTTAACAAGGCAGTGTTACAGCCTTGTTGGTTTTTTGACCTCCATTCCAAATTACGGTTTTTCTTACCTAGTTTTTAATTTCAAATATTCCTTGCCTTCTCTGGTTTTTAATTTTAAAATCAGTTCAGATTCAGCTGCCTAGCTGGAAGCTCCCCTATATCATTCAAAATCATTTTATTATTATTATTCCATGTATTTCATTGTTATAAACTTACAATTTACATTTTTAAATATTATCATATAAAAAATAATATAAAAACATTTAAAAATATAAAAAATAGTATCCCACCGGTATCGGTATAGGGTCCAAGCTGCCGGTGGTCAGGGCTCCTGAGAGAGTAACCTCCTAACTATGCGCGCCGTGTCCAGGAGTACTGCCTTCTGGATCAAGCCCTTGATCCAGCTGCCCAACGAGAGCCTGTTATTATTATTATTGTTATTTTCTTTAGCAACTGACAGTTACCAGTTTGAAAGAGTTTTCTAGAACAGTGAAGTGCTACTTTTATAACTAGGCAGATTCAGGCATGTGTCCTGGCAATAATACAATTTAAATATGTACCTAGTCTCAGCGTACGATTAATGTGTGCTTCAGGCTTCTGTAAATATAAAAATATACGTCTCAATTCGTCGTGTGTTTATCTTCATCTAACGCCTCCTCTGCGGTCCTCCTCATCGTTTTCCTCCGTCCCTCCTCAACGTGACAAGCATAAACCTCTCCATTCTCGTGCCAATACTCACGCTCCTGTGCCAGTCTCATCCATATTTAACCCGCGATGGTAACAATGTCGCCCACCCATCTCGCCACTGGACGACCAAAATTTCTTCTTCCAGATCTTGGACACCTCTCGGACACCGCCTTGCTCCACCTATCATCATCGCGCCTTGCCAGGTGTCCCAACTCCATTTGAGTTCCATAATTTGTACGTCTTCGGATCTCAAAGTTTAGAATTCGGTCTATTTTTATTTATTTCAAGGATGGAACGCTCCATGGCTCGCTGTGCAACTCTCAGCCTGTACACAGCCTCCTGCGTGAGCGTCCACGTCTCAGCACCGTACCTTATGGTGGGCAGAACACACTGGTTCCAATTTCACAATTGTTCTCCTTGGTCTGTACTTAAAACAGCGAAGGGGGTAAAACGTATACAAACCGTCGATTACGGCTGTATTGCAAATACCGCCGATAACCGTTAGAGGCAGTTGTGGAACCATAAAGCTAACTAGGTCGTGCAATATCCTTATTTGAAGTATTCCACGGGAATTTCTCGTTAAGTTAGGAACGCTAATTGACAATTTGAAATTCGTTAATTTCACCACGTCTTTCCATTTAGGTCATAAGATAACTAGACCAGGACTAGTTTACTAAGCTTCCCAACATCATTCATCATTGTCTTGTCCGTGTCCCAATTTTTTTTGTGGATACCGCAACATGTCTCCTTTTTTCATACTTCTCTATTAGTCGTCATCTACTAACAATACATCTGTTTCTTTGATCTTCCCTTACCCTTATACCATCCACATTCATACTCCAAACTTTTCTCACGACATTTTCCTCATTCCCCAATCACTTGCCCATACCATAACTATAGCTTTCTTTAAAACTAGGTTTCATATATACCTAACTGAAAAACTAATGAGTCGCTAGGCATTGTAAAGGACAGCCGAATACTTATTGCAAAATCCGTAACTAACTATCCCGCATCACTACCAAAACCATCCCTAAAATGCCCTATCTAACGCTCAATTTCGTCCAAAGGCACATCAACGCGCAAGCCCCGGATCAACCCAGCGCTGGTGGCCGCTCAGGCAGCCGGCACCGCGCCCACCAGCTCTCAGAAGAGGCCACGGTCTGCCAACTCGCTGAAGAAGAAGCGGAGGCCGCCACGACTCAGTAATGTTGATCGGAGTTCTGCGCAGACTAGAGAGGTAAAAAGCAGTCATGTTTGAAATTATACTTCTTCAAGGTTTAAAGAAAGACTTTCAAGTCAAGTAAAACATTTTTGAATGAAACAACACTGAAACAAACTCAAGAGGTCACAATACAGTTCCTTTAAAATTCCAAACATATTAGCTTGGTCAAATCGATCTTATGAAGACATTATAATCTCATGAACACATTGCCTGCTTTATCGTTATTTCTGTTCTTTAAAACCTTAGCAGAACCTTAGAAGTTTAGGCTGATATACTTAAAATTCACATTGGTTTTTATAAAAACCAGTGGTAACGCCTTTAAGTGTGCTCCAACAGCATTCTGCCGGTAATCTGGAACACATTGTAGTCTTCAGAAACAAAATCTTGAAGATGTCCTAGAAAACTCTCTGATTGATCTTTATATCAAGTATTTGCTGTCTATCTCTGTTATGCCAAATCTGAAAAAAAATGGCCTTCTGCTGATTTAGCATTACCAGCCTTTTAATGTTCTCACTGCTGAGACAAAGGGCTCCTCTGTGAGAGGGTGTGGGCCGTAATCCACCACGCAGGGCCAATATGGGTTGGTGGATGTCGTGTGCTATCTTCGATGTTTTGATTGTAGGACATAACGGTTTCCTCACAATGTTTTCCTTTACAGTTTTGAGAACAGTGGTGGTGAAATAATGTACACATAGTAGCACCTGTGTGACGACTTACAACTCGTAAGTCCGGGCCGTTGCCAATGCCCGCCACCACTGCTCCATTTGCTGATTTACTTCTTTATTTTGCCTTTAGCATTCCTTCAATCTAAAGCTCTGAGCTACTTTCGGGCACTTGCCATCTAACGCGTTTCTCATTATTACTTTAATTTGATTGTATCCGATCTACGTATCACCAATACCGTTACAATTACTTTGTCGTCCAGATTAGTTCGAGTGCTTACTATCAATTGAATATACAGTAAAGCGTTTGTCATCAGGTGACCGTGAGCGGTGTAACTGTGGTTATAACAGAATATAAGCCTAAGAAATCAGTCTCAAGCAGCTCCAGCGATGTTGAGTCGTCGAACGACGCGAGGCCCTGATCTCCACCTACGTTGGCTCTTGATTCTCTTGATCCAACGATGCTGGTAAAGTGAATGGACTTTAAAAGTAGCTGTAGCTGTGTTTTGTTTTCCAGATTTTAATTCGTACATTTACCCCTCCTTCGAAATATTTATTAAGATACTCTTCGTATTTTGTAGTTGAATTTTTATTACCTATAGTATATTCCAGATTGTATCGTAGTTTTCGTGTTTTGGTTTTGTTTGTAAAATTGTAACGCCATGTGAGCAGTGGAGTAAGCTCAAACGCATATTAAATCGTCTGAGTATATAACATCTTTTGGTTTAAGTTTAATTTTTGTTTTTAATATCAACAATTAAAATAAAAGTGATCACAGTAGTTTTGTAAGTATAGTTGGCTGAAATCGCTTTTCTAAAGTATAAACTAAGCTTTACTTAATGCCATTAAATATCTTGAAAACTATAACTTATTTTAGATGTAGGTTTTATTTTCATTGATGTAAAATTTGTAAAGGATTGATGATTGATGTACATACGATGAAGAGACCAGCTGGTCACTGCCAAATGAGGAAATGTAAATAAAATTGATGATATGGCGGTATTTTAGTAGGGATTTTAATATTTTCTTAAATTACAAGGGCCGGAAGCTCGTTTAAAATAATTTCGGTTTGCTTAGATGTTGTCGGATCGATTTGACTGCATTCTGATGTATTAGACACTGTTTTTTCTAAGTAGAACTTTAGTATGTAATTTTTTTTTAATATCCGGATTTCATTTTGAAAACCTGTCCTTAACTTACAATGGGCTTTTATAATAATAAAATCAGAACAGATTGTTTAAATTATTGGAAAAGTGCAAAGATGCCTTAAAAGAAAACACTGAAGTAATATAGAAAAGTAATAGTAAAAGTTTAATTTTATAAATTGATTCAGTGAACGCACAAAATATTGGTAATTATATGAAAGGACAAGTAATAATATTTTTGTAATTAAAACTGTACTAGCAAAATACTTCTGATTATGAGTACTATAACAATAGTTGGTGCGTTTTTAGCATGGGTTTAGCGGTCCTTTTTCAAGTGGGTCAATGACCTTTATTGCCTTAAAATGCGCCAACTTTAATAACATCAAAATTATAAAATCAAAAATAAATAACGCTTGTCTTGACGAGCGAGTAAAGCATTGATTTAAGATCCATTTACTTGTACTAGGGATATCGCTAGTTTTGCCCATAAATATTGTTGCAGGAATTCTAAAGTATTTTAATCCGGTAATTGTAGTTGTGCAACGGATGGTCGTCCTGAGATTGTCATCAACACAGCGTAATGACGGCAAGAGTAGTGCTTATGTTATCAAGCGTAACGCATGTTACACTTGGCGAAACAGTTGAGTTTGCAGGTTTACATTGGACGTCTTTGGGTATTGGTTTAAAACGTCAGGTTGAAAAAAATAACGACTTGTGTTCAAATTCGATTCGTAAAATGCCCGAAATACTGAAATTTGTAAACTTAACCCGGATGTTTTGACATTTCCCTCTGAAAATCTATTAGGAATCATTGGAAGTATACAGAAAACTGTCATCAACTTGTCTAAGTGAAAACTAAATCCCAAAAATAACACAGGTTCCTAAAAGTAATGAAAGCAGAAATATATATCTTGAAGCACATGACCGTTGATTTCGTCGAGTCTCTGTTTCCCGATAGCTAAAATCTGGAAGTCTTTAAGTCAAGAACTCAAGAGTGAGTATTACTTCTAGGCAAGCGTGATCCATGTTTGACCACATCATCGCTTTACATCAGGTGAGATAGTGGCCAAATGCTTACCAACATTAAAAAAAAATACCATCCTCAAACCTGCATACTAATCTGTTTTACCAACTGGACTTGTTATGGCAGCAATGTGACAGCTTCATACGCAGTAATTGACGAAAGAATGTCCAGTTAGAATGAATGAAAATGGGTTCAGTTATGAAATGGTATCATTTTAAGACGAGTTAGACTAACATGCTTCAGCCGACAGGCCCGACTCGACAATACGACAACGACTGAAATTGAAAGTTGTTTCATAGATCTTAGATAATAAATAATTTAAAAAAACTAATAAACTCGCTTAGAGTGACGTCATTATTTTTTTCGTTTTCTGCTCAGCAAACCATTTGATACCGATATCATGGGAATGCATTAAAAAGTAACTAGTCCGCCATATTGGATTTAGAATGACGTCTAAGTGACGTCATTCTAAATCCAATATGGCGGAAACCATGCATTGTCATCCAAACTAAACATGTATGCAAAGCATGTATGCATAATACAGGTGAACCGTATTAAAAAACGGGGCTTGTTCGTCAATCCGCGCGCGTGAAACTCGCCCGTTCGGGCGATGGTACCTTCCGATTTTACTTATCTTTTTTTTGTCGTCAACTCGCTCGACCGTGAAAATCTGACGTATTTATGTACAGTCTAAAATTTCAGTACAAAATTTAAATTATAGGTACCTACCCACTTTAAATGTTTAAGTCATTAAAATAAAACAAATATCGTTTTTGAGATAGATAATAATTAAAATAAATCAACATGACAATAATTTATCTAATAATTATCAACAATATCACAAATCAATACTAGGTATCACAATAAATCAAGAATTTGGCTTAAAACATATTGTGTAAATTGTCTACAACAAAGCAAATAAAACAAAAACAGCCAACAATATTACGAAATTTTACTTTTACATGATTCTGATCTCCTGGTAATTTGTGAATCTACCTCTCATGATTCCAAAAAAAGACTGCATACTTTTTTTTGCGATTCTGATTTCCTCGTAGTTTGTAAATCTATACCGCTCGTACTTCTTCATGATTCTCTGTTCTGCTGGTAATTTATGAATCTCTTCTACCTGTCATGATTTTAGCCTCTGAATACTTATTGTGATTTTGATCCCCTTGCAGTTCGTGAATCTATGTCGCTCTTTCTTGGATGCGTTCCGTTTCACGATTATTTTTTGTTTGCTGGAAAATTTTCAATATTTTTATTACTTAAGTCCTTAAAGTAACATAAAAGTAACATTTTGAGTCGTGTAACATGGTGGTAACATGAGAAGGTCAAAAAAAAAAAAAAAAAATGAAAAAAATGATGAAATAAAATGTTATGATTAAATATGTTAAGCTACTATTATACTGCATTGGAAGAACTTTTGTAACCATATTTATCTGCAAATAAAACTTTGACTTTGACTTTGAAAAGTAACGTAAAATGTTACAAAAGTGCGTCGTCGGCCACATCCCCCCGCCTCATTCCGCATAGGCTGTAACGTATCCCGAAATGTAAGTACTACATAGTTGGTACTTAACCGAATCAGCCAGCACGAACAAAGCCGCGGGCAGTAGCTAGTTATTTTTGTGACAACAAAAAAAAGGTAAAATCGAAAGGTGCCAACTCGCGCGAACGGGCGAGTTGACGAACAAGTCAAGAACGGTAGTCGTTTCGGTGTTGTATTGTCACGTCGCGCCTTTCTATGGGAGCCTTTACCGTTGATCTCTGTTATTTGCTGGCGTTAAATCTATTTCTAAATAGTTGATTACATTATTTTCGAGAACCGTGATCAAACTATTCCTTAATAATTTTGATACGAGCAGGTATATTCAAATTCTTAGTATAGGCACACGAACCAAACAAACAATAGTTTTTGTAGGTTAATATGTGTTAGTTTTAATTATTATAAATTATAAGACATTCGTCTCGAAACTACAACTTCCAACACAACCTTCCTTCTGAAAATCTATATAAAGTTATGACAGAAAACAAAATCTACAATATCTTCCAAAAAATATTAAGTGCCGATTTTTCAATAGTCCGAACTTAAAAATGTAACGCCTGGTTGCTCTATATAAGCGAACTTAGGCCCCTTTCGCACGAACAGTTTGTGGTACGATAAAAATGTTCTTACAAAACCGACACACGAGCGATAAAGGGCGTCCGCTACATTTGGCGGACAATCCGCAACGAAAAGTCCGCATTTGGAGCTGTTTCAGGAAAGATCGAAGGACCATCGTGTACGTCTGCTTTATGCAGCGAATGCCCTAAACCGCTTCTTGTACTATGATAAATGTATGCCCGTTTTTGACTTACATTGGACAATACCTAAACGAATATCTAAATAAAACGCTCTGTTGAATTTTCACCTTTCAGCACTGTGCCGAGTGTTGAAAATCCCACTGCTTGGTGGCAATCAGGCATTCGTTTTAGCGTTGCGTAGTGTTAGTCAGAACGTGCAGTAGTGCATTAAGTTAGAACTTAATAACGTTCGTTCGTTCGTTGTTGATTGGTGCCCTATAATCTGTAAAAACCTAATTAAATGCTAGAAATAATTAACACAAGTTCTTAGGCGTCCATTACACGCTCATGCAAGCGTCAGTCAATTCCAAAAGCAAAATCAAAGTATGCAAAATTCAACCACCAGTCAGCGTACCATACGATCAGTCATCCGTCAGTCACTACCTTGACTGTGGTAAAACTGACAGCAAGACTTACCGTGTAATGGAGGCCTTAGCGCTCGAGATGCGTTGAGGACCTTATTTATAGTTTACGAATTCACAACTTGATTAAGTTACCAAAAACATTAGCGGCCCTATCATTGTGTTCCAAGCATTGACTAAGTATTTATTCTAGCTTTAAGTTATTATTTAGTTAAGAAATGTGTCCACTCTAAAGCTTCGTTCACATGGAGCAATTTTGTTGCCCGTTGAAAATAGTAGGTTGACCAAAGATGCATCAGCGGTCACTGCTTTAAACAGCATTGTCAAAACTATCCATACACATCATAGACATTGACGGCCCGTGACTATTTTGACTATTGATATGACTACCGAAACTACTACTCTCTGAAATAAAAAGTGTTTAGATGGGGCAATATTGCTTCCAATTTATTATAATCAATGAGCAATAAAAATTGTTCCGTGTAAACGAGGCTCAAGCTGAATATTTGACAATACAATCGACGTGTATGCTATGATATAAAAATATTTTATTCGTTTATTTATTTTGATAATATTGTAATGAATCTGAAAGTAGTAAGAGTTGTAGAACAGATTTCCGTAGAAAAAGAATTAGCACACACAGACGATTAAAAATGTTTGATACCTTGCGGAATTAAATCGTTTTAATCTATGATGATGAGCTGTACCGATGACCTGGTGAGCGAGATCACAGGACCGGTCGTTGTGGGGACACTTTGGGGAGGTCTATGCCCAGCAGTGGACGTCTTTCGGCTGAAATGTTGTGTCGATGAGATGCCTGTCTTGAGTAAGTCGTAGAAAGTGTACTTTTCAAGAGAATGAATAAATGCAATAATCTGTGACATATTTGCCAAGATAAATTAATTCTTATCACGTTCTAAGATTTGACGAAATTATTGCCAATAACTAACACGAATTCCAATCAGTTCCATTCGTTCTGCAGGACCAAGAGAACGAAATAGCAATCTAGGTACTTTAGAGAAAATTTTGATTCGAGTGTGAGGACCGTATTCTGGAACGATGCCCATGCTTGAAAGTGTCAATTACACGCTCTCGCGCAAGCATCACTGAATTCCAAAAGTCATGAGTGATGGTTGCATGATGTAAAAATCAAAGTATCGAGATTATTTATCATGCAACCATCAGTCTCTGTTAGACGATAGGTTATCCATCAGTCACAACCTTGACTGAGGTAAAACTGACAGTAACTCGCTTCCTACTTCCTAGTTAGTTTGTTCCTAAATTGGGTCTCTTGAAATCGGAAGGTGTAATTGAGCTTTAAGGTAACACAGATAATAAGTTACGTAACCGATCAGTCACGTCAAAAAATATAGTTTCATAGAAGTCGTAGGAAATGGCGGCCCCAAGCGTCAGTCACGTCACGACCGGTGCTACTCAGTCAATCACATACAATCAAATGACTGATGTGTGTGTATGAACAATTTTATTAATCTCGAAAAATGGCTAGGTTCGAGTTCTAGTAGACATTTGTATGAGACCGACAGTTTTGAATCGAGAATCAGGCTTTTGGGTTTTTTACAGAGTATAACGGAAATGTGTGGTCATAATATGCCATGGATATGAACAACTTTCATCAATGAATCCATAGATCATTATTCTCCTGCCCTTATCCCAATTTATTTGGGGTCGGCGCAACATGTCTTTTTCTTCCTTATTCCTAGTCGTCATCTCTGTAGTCACCCCCTTTTTACCCATATTTATTTATTTATCACACGGAAAACCAACAGCTTTACATAAATGCAATAAGTAGACTAGCATAAGAGACATTAAGCCAATTATAGGTTTTCACGGCTAGCTATACAGTAATACAACAAGAGATCTTATACGCGACAAGATATCAAGAAAAGAAGAGCATCAATCGCCAAACCGGCACCGCCGACCCGCCGGCCGCCTCTTTCACACAGTCCAACCATCGTTTCTTTGGCCTTTCTGCACACAGTCCACATCTTATGACTAAAAAACAAGTAAAAAGTTCCAAACAAGTCACTTTTCAAGCAGTCTGATGCAGTTGGTGGCATGAAATCAATAAGTAATTGAACTAAAATAACTGCCACCAACTGCAGCAGGCTGCTTGAAAAGTGACTTGTTTGGAACTTTTTAGTTGCTTTTAGTCAGGTTTTTTGAAAATATTTTTTTTAAAGAAAGTTGTTTATTTCTTTGTGCAGAAACTGTATTTATTATAATGGCCACGCATTTCCGATACACCCTGTAGAATACAGTTACTTTACGGTTCGTCTAAAGATCGTATGTGTGTGCTAGGTCTAACAAATGCGGATTTTAGTCCTTCACTGACCGCATGTAGGTACTCGAGGTCATGGACTAAGTACTACTTAGTAAGTCCATTTTTTTTTCAACTAATTAAAACGCTAGATATTCCATTTTGATAAAAAACGCCGTTAAAAGTATTATTAGAGACTCGAAGCGAAAATGTTGCCACACGAGAAAGATATTTTGCGAACAACTTTTTGTTCGTTATTTTTCTATGAAATCTGATTATTTTAAAACAAAACAATTGACAGAAAACTCCAATTTTTATTGTATAAAATAAATTAAAAATGTAATATTGTTAGTATTAAAACGGGTGCATGTTAACATTTTGTAATTAGATACATTTGTATGAATTTGTAAGTTTTTGTAATCAAATAGAACCAGGACTTCCAAATATTTCTTCCGACATAGCGAAATAGTCGTTTATGGTAATGTCAAAGATCTCGCTGTCCCATTGCAAGAAAAAAGACGGCGTAGAAAGGCAAGGTAAAGGTAGACATTCTGTGTGTCTCCGTTTTTTTTACACCGGCTCAGTGAGCTCTTTGAGATTTTCCTACACGAGCCACGGTTTAGAAAATTGCACTGGATAACTTATTTTCACATACTTACTTACGTTGCAGAGTTATTGTGAATAAATGAATTGCTTCTGTAGTTTTAAAATATTTTATAAAGCGGATTGAGGGCTCTTCCAGATTTGCGCTACGAATATTACGAGTAGGTATACGATATAACCGGAGGTGCTCGTGACTAAATAACAACGGACCCATGGGTCGATCTGTGGATGGGTGACCATTCTTTACATACCGAGACTCCTCCGTGCCTTGGAAAGCACGTTAAGCCGTTGGTCCCGGCTATCGTTTGTAGACAGTCTTTTACGGGTAATCAATCAACAAGTCAGAAAACCAAGCCATGGGATATTGTGATACCCAGCGTCTGGATTGTGGAGTTCAGATAGTCCGTCGCCCCAAGTATAGATTACTGGTATTCGTTTGCATCCGATTAGACTGAAAGCTGACCGAAATTTAGTTAGGAAAAGGTAAAATAGGCAGATATATTGATTGATCAATCTCTACAGTGTGGAATGAGCCTTTAACTCTAACCGTTTTTCCTCAAATACCTCTCAACACAAGTTCTTCCTATAAATTCCATTGTAGTTTCTAATGCTTTTGAATCTCAAAATTGGGATGCATCATTTACATTGACTCTGCAACGAATCAATGCTTATTCCGTGAAATGACATTTGTACATGTCAATAGAAAACGGTTAATCTTACAATGTGTAGCGTAGCAGATTTGAGAGGAGTTCGCGTGACTTGTTCTTGAAAACTTGTATGGATACTTGGTTTGACTGAAGGCCAACTATCGGAAGAATAACGTTTTAGTTGAATTTGCAATGACATCTTAGCGATAATCGATGTCTAAAAGTTGCCAAATTGTCCGCTCAATAATAGATTAAACTATCCTCGTTGCAATGCAGGTAAATTGTAGCCAAAAAAGTCAAAATACGTCACAGGGGCAGTGCCCGTATTTTTCGCATTCACGTCGCAGCTGAAATCTGTCAAAAACACTACTAAATGTTTGGCTGAAATTTACCTTTATTGCAACTAGATAGTTTTCTATAAAATAATTTATTTATTGTTCTGTATCCTGGATCAATACTGGAACTACTCAATGATAATTATTCCCCGATTGCCGTGTTTAAAGGGCAGTAAGTCTTCCCTAAATTCTGCAACACAACTGCTCGATTTCACTAACACTAGGCCTATTATTGCTAAGCATTCATTTAGGTGTTGCCTTATCTCCTAGTGCTACTGAAAACGAGCATGAAAAACTTAGATTTAGAGAAATTGTTTATAGTTAGATGGTTGTAATAATTTGTTTATTGTTTGATCTTCATTACAAATAAATAATTTAATATAATTTTAATTATAGGCGTGTGATTCCTATTGAGACTAGGTATGAACGTTTGCCCCTTTAATTATTAATTGCTAAATTAAAGTCTATTTATTCTTATTGCTATGATTTTTCTAGTTATAATTTATCGTCTGTGGACTCTGTGACATTAGGATAGTGTTGCAAGTAATAAAAATAGTATTTTTGTACGTTGTCTATAGTGCGCAGAGTCCCGCTTGTCTATGTTACGGCTAAATGTTAACTTAATGTGTAACGTAGGGCTAAATGTTAATTATTTTTAAGTTCTATATCAATGTACTGTACTGTATATAAAGGACGTGGAAACTATTTACTGAGTTTTATTGAAAAAAGTATATATCTAGTATTAATAAATAACCCTTCTATATCACTTTGAGGACTGCAAGGATCTTTTTGGCATGTGGCCAAAGTCGGAACTATCGGTGCCATTTTTTTTTGTAATGTAGATAATAATTTCGATTTTTTTTAACCAACAGCTACTAACTACCTGTTATTGTAGCGATAAAAGATCCCTGTAATATTGCCAAAAATTTTAAAAAATCACTCGGTATAGTATAATAGAAAAACAACCGACTTCCAAAAAAGAAAATACAAAAAAATAAAAACTAACTTTAATTTCGGAAGTCGGTGTATGTATTTTTATTTCTTCGTTATTTGACACCGACTTCCGGAATTAAAGTTATTTTTAAATTTTTAGTGTATTAAGTTTTTTATTTTCACTTTTTAGTTGTTATATCCTAGAACTAAAACCCCAATAACATGGCACGTGGAATTTAAACATACTCGTAATTGGAGCAAACAAAAACGTCATCTAAGTATACGTATTTTTCCGATTTTGTTCAGTTTCTCAAAAAACGCTGAAGCAATTTCGATAAAATTTATATGGGACCACCTCGGGAGTATATTATTTCGGATAAAAAAAGAATTTTGAAAATCGGTCCACGACTGACTGAGAAATCGGCGGACATACATAAAAAAAAAAACAGTCGAACATAGAACCTCCTCCTTTTTCGAAAGTCGGTTAAAAAGTCGAGTTATTTTTATTACCTGCCTTCTCTATTTAAAAAATAATAACTACACACACTACTACAATTCTCACACCATAACCGCAGAAAAAACGTACCATTTGCCCGTGTGGCCGTGTTCATACAAGGACAAGTTATTTTCATACGTGTGCCTATTTCACTCGATTCCATCCACTTCACGACTCGTTACCGGCCAGCTTCAAAACGCAGTACACTGACAAGAGGCTATAAACAAAATAACATTTTATTAGCGATAGAGATTGTCAAAAGTCTGAAGTTTAAGGGGTTGACACGAGGTGCCCAATAAATCCTTAAAAACCGGCCAATGCGAGTCGGGCTCGCGCAAGAAGGGTTCCGTACCATCGTACAAGATTATACGCGTCTAGTTGTTGCCATTATTAAGATCAAGCAAAAAAAGAGTGGCACTCCGGGAGTCCGACAGAAGTGAAAACTTGAACAAAAATGCTCAACGCGCCTAAAGAACTTTTCACTTCAATCCGCTACGAGTAGTACTACTACTCGTAGCGGATTGCGTAGCGGTGTCGGTGGCGAGTTCACTTGTTTTTTCTCCATCTCAAATGTGCCCAACGCGCCTAAAGAAGTTTTCACTACAAAAAAACACGTTTCTAGTAGGGGAGAGCCTCCTTTAATTTTTAATTTATTTTCATTTTTGTTCTATCGGCAACAGAAATACACATTCTGTGAAAATTTCAACTGTCAACCTATTACGGATCATGAAATACAGCCCGCTGACGGACATACGGACGGACAACGGAGGCTTAGTAATTGGGTCCCGTTGGTTACCCTTTGGGTACAAAATCCTAAAAATGGAATAAATGAGGACCTAAGGTTTCAGATAAAGTGACATTTTATGAGCGATAATGCTAAAAAAAATCCAAAATGCGGCACTAAGAAGCGCTGAAAATGTCACGTGATCAAGTTCTTATATTTTGGCATTTCGACCATCGCTATCACTGATAGAATGTCGCTTTGTTTGAGGCCTAAAAGTATCGTTAATTAATCAAAATACTTTTGTAAGTAAAGGTTTGGGATAAAAAGGAGATAACCGTCGTTTCGTTTGACAACCCTAAGCGGCGGCGGCGCGGCGCGTTTGATGTGTCCGCGCGGCTTTTTGTAGCGACTAGCAAGCGTGCCGGCCGGCGCGGCGTCGGCATCTACGCTTGACAGATTGAGATTATACGACGTGCGATGGGTTGAGGTGCACTGTTACGGTTTTTGTTTGATGTTAAACATTATGCCTAAGTTGCCACAGTGGATGGGTGTGCTCGGATGACACTTTTGAACGAAGAAAAGCTGGTAATTTGGGTTGTGCAGGTAGGTATTATGTGCTTGTAGTACCGAACCATAGACTAACGCCCGAAACCGATAAGGTATCTGTCACTGTCAGCAGATTTGCCTCTGAAAAATAGAAATTTGACGTATCTTGTCCCTGACTTTATGTCGAAGTCCTCTATCTCTGTACTAAAGAGTAGGTATAGTAATCTCTATACCTAGTAGGCGAATCTACCTACTGACAGACGTTATTGGGTTCGGCCGTTAGAGTGTGGCGTGAGCGTTCCGTATTCGGGTATGAAGTGAATACGGTCAGAGAAGTGTGGCTTCGCTTCACAGTTGCTTTGTTTCTTTTACTGAGTGGTCACTTTGTGAAGGTTTTGCCCAGACCATTCCAAGGTTTTGCCAAGACTTAAGAGAATAAGTATGTAGAAGGTAACAATACCGTTTAGGCTATCAATGGTACCTACTTAACCTATTGGTATGATCATTTTCGCATATTTGATGCTTGATCTCTATCAAAGCTGTTTTCGATTTAACAAGGATCCAACAATCTTCAGGACCATGCTGACCCAGTGCCATACCTAGGTACATGGAAATTCATAATATAGTCGATTACCTACTACAGTAGGTACCCATAGAAAATAATAGGGTGGCTGACATATTTTTCGTAGACCACACGCAACTTCGTAGTTGCACGACGATGTAATCTAAGAGCAATTTTAGGTACCCAAGGAGGATAGGTAGGTACACTTTTTTTCTTTTTGGGGTCTTGAAATCATCCAATGACATCTCCCGCTCTGGGTGGAGCGGGAGGGCGTGTCAGACTCTTACTGACTAAAACCCACCCCTGTTCCTTCCCTGCCCTGAGTGCCCAGGGGCGCGGTAACTCTGTTTCGAATGTATCCACAACCCCTTTTTTTTGGGGTGGGGAATCATCCAATGACATCTCCCGCTCTGGGTGGAGCGGGAGGGCGTGTCAGACTCTTACTGACTAAAACCCACCCCTGTTCCTTCCCTGCCCTTGAATCCCCAGGGGCGCGGTAACTCTGTTTCGAATTTATCCACAACCCCTGCGCAGAGGTAGGTAAGTACCCTTGTGGATGGTTTCAATGACTTGGTCGATGATTACGAAATTTTTTTGATTGATAGAAACCACACACACTATCGCCGAGTACCATAGCATAGATAATATAATATTATAGGCTACTTTTTATATCTCGGAAAAATGCTGAGTGTCAAAAGCCTTCCTCCAGGTGTTGCAACAATGACCGGTAGGTACTGTGCGTCTCGCATATATCGGATTCCCACTACCTTCACCAGGTCATCGTTCCTTTTGGGAGGCCTTTCAACGCTGCGTCTTCCGGTACGCGGTCGCCACTCTAAAACTTTTCGGCCCCATCGACCATTTGTGACGGCACGGTTGGCGCAGTGGTTGAACGTTTCGGCTGCTGCGCTGCGTGTCGCGGGTGCGATCCCCGCACGGAACAAATATTTGTATTGCCTACAGATAGTTGTTCCGGGTCTGGGTGTCTTGTGTATGTGAGTTTATATGTTTGTGAACGCACCCACGATACAGGAGTAATTCCTAGTGGGGCAACGTTTAAAAAAAAAAAAAATTTGTTCTGCGAGCAATGTGCCCTGCGCACCTGCCACTTATTAAGTTTGGCGTTTCTTCGGTTACCTTGGTTCTCCTGCGGATATCTTCAATTTCTGATTCAATCACGCAAGGAAACTCTGAACATAGCCAGTGGGCTAACTGTGGGTACGGGTAATGGAGTGCCATTGCCCATTGACTTTAAGCCTTCTGATGAGGCCCATTGTGAATGACCACGTTTCAGTGCCAGTTTTAGCAAGTAATTAGTTAATCGTATATGTTAAAAATATACACGCGAATATGAGATGCTACCACGAATATTGATATTTATGGACAAAAACCTAATGTAAAAAAAAACTCCTTCGAAAGAATGCCCTTTAACGCAGTGAACGTTCCATACCGTTTGTGCATCGTCTCAAACTGTATCGGTCTTGTGCCCACTGCTCAGCGTATACCGGTACCACCGAGATTTCACAACTATTTGCAAAAAGAAACCAATGCTGTGTTAAACTTGTCTCTATCTTAACTAGATAATAGTTTAAACTAAGGTTTGAACAAAGTTTGACTAATATAAAATCAAAATTGTTTATGAAAATTCGAAACAGCATTTTTGTGTGCTAACTTTTTGAGACGCGCGAGCATTTGTCAATGCAGTCTCGGCTCGGCTCCATAACGTCAATCCTCGCCTCGAGTGCACCGACAGACTGCCCACTTGTAACAAAATGTAGGTAGGTAGGTACTGTAGAACATTCAGGTTCTAGGGGTGCTGTAATCTGCCCAGGGGTCGTGGATAAATTCGAAACAGAGTTACCACGCCCCTGGGCACGCAGGGCAGAGAAGGAACAGGGGTGAGTTTTATTCAGTAGGTAAGAGTCTGACACGCCCTCTCGTTCCACCCAGAGCGGGAGAAGTCATAGGACGATTTCCCACCCCAAAAACAAAAGTTTGGGGAGCTGTCTTACTCCGCTGACTGCGAGAGTGTCGTTCCCCTGTTGGGACACAAGCCTCCTCTCTGCCAGAGGGAGTGGGCTGAAATCCACACGCGACCCCAGTACGAATTGGTAGATGTCACATGTCTTCAAATTTTTGGTTCTAGGTCCTAGATCCTACAATCTAGGACATACCGGTTTCCTCACGATGTTTTCCTTAACCGTTACCATATATTTGACCTCATTAAAAATAGTTCCATCCAAGCGACAATAAAAAGCAACAATAAAAGAAATACAACCTTCCGTGCCGACCAGTGCGCAGTAACTGGTCGACCGATCATACGTCTCGATAACATTAACTTTAGCTTATCAAGCGTTCTGCATTTTGTACTTACATTGTGTCCCTACACAACTAAGCATTGCGAAATTATCTTCCCCAAGTTAAAATTACATCCTTGCTATCCAACATTTTCAGTCTTTCTAAATACCTGAGACAACTACCGAATACCTTGTAAGGAGTGTCTATATCGGTGCAGGATTCCTGTCGCATTCTCTGCATCCAGACAATACTGCGTGGTACAGCCGTCTAGCTGTGTCTGTGCAGTTATTCAGCGCTTTACAGCTACTATACAGGATGTAACGGAAATCAATCTGCCTAGCCTTTTCCCAACTATCTTGGGGTCGGCTTCCAGTCTAACCGGATGCAGCGGAATACCAGTATTTTATATGGAACGACTGCCTATCTGACTTCCACAATCCAGTTACTGGGTAATACGATACCCTTTGGTAAGACTGTTTTTTTTTTGTGGGATGGGAAGTCATCCAATGACTTCTCCCGCTGTGGGTGGAGCGGGAGGGCGTGTCAGACTCTTACTGACTAAAACCCACCCCTGTTCCTCCCTGCCCTGAATGCCCAAGGGCGAGGTAACTTTTGAATTTATCCTCAACCCCCGGGTAGGCATCGGCCATGACGGGCCCCGTCCTGTTTGCTGACATCTCTTTGAGGCGCGCGTGAAACACTACGTGCCGTCGACTCTCGGGCCTGGTACTGATCGGACGGCGAGCTACCCATTACTCGCCGTCCGCAGGCCCGGGTCTACGGTGGCCGGAGATCGTCTCACCGGAAGCCCCTGGCGTCTCCTGCGGCGGCTGCTGCTGAGGGCGTTAGGGCGAGGCTGTCGTTGCAGCCTCTCCCTAACCCGTTCCGCCTCCTCGCGCCACTTATACAGGTGCGCGAGAATTTTCGCCTCCGGATCCCGTGGTGACAGTCCGGCAAGGAGGCTCGTTGGTAAGACTGGTTGTCAGACTTTCGGACTTCTGACGACCCGTAACGACTGTCAAAGATCCACGATTGACAACCAGGACCAACGGCTTAACGTGCTTTCCGGGACACGGAGAACTCTCGGTATGCAAAGATGGTCACCCATCCATGGACCAACCCCGGCAAGCGTAGCTTAACCTGATGAATTGATCCGTGCGGCTGTTATTACTTTAGCCACGAGCTTCTTCTGCCCATGGAAATGAACAACTTCGATCAAGAAAGTCACCGCAAACTCCCAAAAAAAAAGTGTAGCACTCCGGGAGTGCCGGCAGAAGTGAAAACTTGAACAAAAATGCCTAACACGCCTAAAGAAGTTTTCACTTCGATCGCGTAGCGATGGCAGTGTCGATGGCGAGGTCAATTGTTTTTTCCCATCTCAAACATCCCCAACGCGCCTAAAGAAGTTTTCACTTCAATCCGCACTTGTAGCGGTGTCGGTGGCGCGCAAGTTCAAAAGTTTTTTCCCATCTCAAAAATTCTTAACGCGCTTAAAGAAGTTTTCACTTCAAAAATTGTACTTCCCGTACAAAATTATCATCAGCTGATCAAAATCTGGAAGGTCCAAACCTTTTTTTTCGTATTTTACTATTACTTTCTTGAAGTGGAGAACGTGGTTCATTTCCATGGGCATCAATTGTATTTAAAATATGACAACGCTTTGCCGATACAACCTGTAGAGCTAGTGCCAATGACTTTTTATACAGCATGTAAGAAAAACCCTGTGCGATCCTGAAGGGTATTATTTGGTATCGTACTACGTACACATATACGTAATCCTAATCATTTAATGGATAAATAAATAAAAGAAAAACTTATGAAGGGCACTGAGCGCTCGACAAAGTTCATCTACAGTTTCGTGTCAAAGACGCCGCCTGAGCGAGACGGTATTTTTGATCCGTTGTTAAAGTTTGCCTACAGTACGGCTAGTGAAGGTCCTAAAATAAAAATAGGTAAAAATAAAAAGATTTCGCCGGCCGGTGGAGTATTGTCAACTTATGAAAATTTTCCATATTTAGTGTTAAATTTCGCATATTTTACAAAAATTAAAAATCTATAGGTAACTTTTGGTTCTTTTGAGTTACATTTTTTTTACAATTATTTTCTATTAAGTACCTACTTATCTTAAACCAGGAATACGCCTTTATTGGATCGGACAGGGTTTATGTTACATGCTGTATACAGGTAGGTACAGTACAGCTTATGGTTTATTAAACCCGGTTTTTAATTGTGTCTTATTCCGTCGATAGTTAGAGTATAAGCTAGTGAGTGTAAGATATTTTCACTTGCCTCTGCCAGCGACTTCGCCCGTGTGAAATTAGTACTTCCCTCACTATTTTCTTTAGTATTTCCCTCACTATTTTCTTCAGTTCTTCCCTCACTATTTTCTTTAGTATTTCCCTCACTATTTTCTTCAGTTCTTCCCTCACTATTTTCTTTAGTATTTCCCTCACTATTTCATTTAGTTCTTCCCTCACTATTTTATGTAGTACTTGCCTCACTATTTTCTTTAGTATTGCCCTCACTATTTTCTTTAGTTCTTCCCTCACTATTTTCTTTAGTATTTCCCTCACTATTTTCTTTAGTTCTTCCCTCACTATTTTATGTAGTACTTCCCTCACTATTTTTTTTAGTATTTCCCTCACTATTTTATTTAGTACTTCCTTCACTATTTTTTTTAGTATTTCCCTCACTATTTTCTTTAGTACTTCCCTCACTATTTTCATTAGTATTTCCCTCACTATTTTATTTAGTACTTCCTTCACTATTTTTTTTAGTATTTCCCTCACTATTTTCTTTAGTACTTCCCTCACTATTTTCATTAGTTCTTTCCTCACTATTTTCTTTAGTACTTCCCTCACTATTTTCTTTAGTTCTTCCCTCACTATTTTCTTTAGTACTTACCTCACTATTTTCATCCAGATCCATTCAGCCAGTCTGGCGTGATTGTGTAACAAACATCCATCCATCCATGCAAATTTTCGCATTTATAAGGGTGTTATTACCTACACCAATCGATGCCATCGATCGACGTCGATCGATTGGTGTAGGTAATAGCTTCGGCTGATTGATACCGGTACACAAGCAATCGATCGATGGTCGATCGATGATCGATCGATTGGTGTAGGTAATAGCTTTGGCTGACGGATACTAGTACACAAGCAATCGATCGATCGATTGGTGTAGGTAATACCTTCGGTTGACGGATACTGGTACACAAGCAATCGATCGATGGTCTATCGACAAGCGATCGATTGGTGTAGGTAATAGCTTCGGCTGATTGGTAGCGGTACACAAGCAATCGATCGATGGTTGATCGACAATCGATCGATTGGTGTAGGTAATAGCTTCGGCTGACGGATACTGGTACACAAGCAATCGATCGATTGGTGTAGGTAATAGCTTCGGCTGATTGATAGCAGTACACAAGCAATCGATCGATTGGTGTAGGTAAGCTTTGGCTGACGGATACCGGTACACAAGCAATCGATCGATGGTCGATCGATTGGTGTAGGTAATAGCTTTGGCTGACGGATACTGGTACACAAGCAATCGATCGATGGTCGATCGACGATCGATCGATTGGTGTAGGTAATAGCTTCGGCTGACGGATACTGGTACACAAGCAATCGATCGATGGTCGATCGACGATCGATCGATTGGTGTAGGTAATAGCTTCGGCTGACGGATACTGGTACACAAGCAATCGATCGATTGGTGTAGGTAATAGCTTCGGCTGATTGATAGCAGTACACAAGCAATCGATCGATTGGTGTAGGTAAGCTTTGGCTGACGGATACCGGTACACAAGCAATCGATCGATGGTCGATCGATTGGTGTAGGTAATAGCTTTGGCTGACGGATACTGGTACACAAGCAATAGATCGATGGCCGATCGACGATCGATCGATTGGTGTAGGTAATAGCTTTGGCTGACGGATACTGGTACACAAGCAATCGATCGATGGTCGATCGACGATCGATCGATTGGTGTAGGTAATAGCTTTGGCTGACGGATACTGGTACACAAGCAATCGATCGATGGTCGATCGACGATCGATCGATTGGTGTAGGTAATAGCTTTGGCTGACGGATACTGGTACACAAACAATCGATCGATTGGTGTAGGTAATAGCTTCGGCTGATTGATACCGGTACACAAGCAATCGATCGACGTCGATCGATTGGTGTAGGTAATAGCTTTGGCTGACGGATACTGGTACACAAGCAATCGATCGATGGTCGATCGACGATCGATCGATTGGTGTAGGTAATAGCTTTGGCTGACGGATACTGGTACACAAACAATCGATCGATTGGTGTAGGTAATAGCTTCGGCTGATTGATACCGGTACACAAGCAATCGATCGACGTCGATCGATTGGTGTAGGTAATAGCTTTGGCTGACGGATACTGGTACACAAACAATCGATCGATTGGTGTAGGTAATAGCTTCGGCTGATTGATACCGGTACACAAGCAATCGATCGATGGTCGATCGATTGGTGTAATAACACCCTAATGTAGGATGACACCGAGCGCAATGCATCTGAACCTACACAGGCACACATCCGAGACCAAACCGCCTTGGTGAGAGGTCAACTAGGTATTTTTTTATTTGGGAAAATCAAACAATTGTACAATGTATGTTACAGTAAAATATGGTATGACATATGGGTAAATGTACAATCACGTTTCCACAGATTACTTTAGTAGGTAGGTACATTATTAATAAGATAGACAATTACACTTAAATACTATCTTATACATTTAGCTTACCTGTACTAATCCAATTTTATCTTATATAATATCAAACTTGCAGAATTATTAATTTGCTGGGTATACCCAACTTCCCTATTCTAAGTAGAAACAAACTAAAAAAAAACAGAAACCAAAAAATTTAACAAACATGAAAGAAACTGATTTACGTCACCTTACACTAACCTAACCTTTTTTTTTTGTGGGGTGGAAAATCATCGTATGACTTCTGCCGATCTGGGTGTAACGGCCCTCCCTTTCCCCCGTGTCAGACTTTTACTAAATAAAACACACCCCTGTGCCTTCCCTGCCCTGAGTGTCCAGGGGCGCGGTAACTGTTTCGAATTTATCCACGACCCCTGGGTAGACACTAACCTAACCTAAGGTCCAGTTCACAACCAGCGTCAGCCACTAGTTGTCTGGTATTCATGCTGAACTGGACCTATTTGGCGCAGCCGTGAGGCAAACCGTGTTTATTTTTTATCAACCAAAATCAAAATGAAATTTATAAAAAAAAAAGCTAAATTAAATAATTTTCTTTCTTCTATTTTTTGTTGTAATTCTTTTCGATTTTCTATTTTTGTTCTTTTTCTTTGTTTTTGTGCCAAATAAACGCATTGTATTTCTTTCTTTCAAAAGAAATAAATTCTTAACACCAGCATTAGCCTTTCCTTAATTCTAAACCCAGCGCGAATGAGTCTTGGCCCTCGGACCGTAGCCGGGAGTTAGTCGTAAACTGCCCATAAAAAATACTTTTCACTTTAGTGCTTGCTCGTTAAACGGCAGGTAAGTTCATAAATAATTTTATGTGCTCACTGTTACAGCTTTACGTGTATACTGTACTGTCGGATAGAAAACGCATTACTTTGTGCATATTAAATTATTGACTTGTGCTTCTGTCTATGCGAGTAATTTTGTGCTGATTGTGATTTGTGCTTGTAAATTTAGGACCTTATTTATAAATAAATAATCATGTGGTTAGTTTAAACATTGAGTACCAGGTTCTTATCACAACATTTCGGATATCCGGAACCCGTCTTCCTGATAGAAAATGTGTATGGTAAAGTTCTGACTAATCTTATTTATTTAATCATTTATGTACACACAGAGACACAGTAACAATAGACATCATTATAAATATAGTACAAAGGAACTGCTGCTAATTTCTACCAGCAGACCTGCGAAAGGAAGAAATGTAGACAAAAGTGTGTAAGAGACAGCAAAAAGAATACGAGATGTCTTATACTAAGGTATCAAATAAACCCACACATGTAATGTAAATATATATATATATACTTACATAAATATATACCTAATACTGTAAATAGATACATGACATACATATATATATAAATTATTATAATAGAGAGAAAAGATTACAGATTAAAAAATATCTTTTACACGATTTTTGAATTGACTTCAAGTCTCGAATGCTAGGCGGAAGCGAGTTCCACAATCTTACTGCATGGACAGAGAAAGAGTAGGAATAGTAACTGGATTTATGAGGATGGAACTGAGGTGGGATCTGCACGGCGCGTCACCAGAACGACATCATTTGGTTTGGATAACCATCTGGTTTTGTTCTATATACAGTTGAATTTGATGGAAGAGACGTTGTTATCCTTTTTCCTTTTTAATTAATTAATTTATATTTATATAATTATTTTTTTTTTTTTTTATCCTGAATAATCAGTAGATATTTAAACTAAGCATATGGTTAGGGAGTTTTATAAATAAGACTGTAAATGTTTACTGTTACTTAACAAAATAGTATACCTATTTTATTGTTTTGAAAATAAATTAAATACTACGTGTTACAATAACAAATATTTTATATAAATTAACATCGCAAGAGGTAATCATGCCAAGGGGTTAAGGATAAATTCGAAACAGAGTTACCTCGCCCCTGGGCACTCAGGGCAGGGAAGGAACAGAGGGGGGTTTTAGTCAGTAAGAGTCTGACACTCCCTTCCGCTCAACCCAGAGCGGGAGATGTCAGTGGATGATTTACCAGCCCACAAAAAAGAGGTAATCATAGTGCTCCTGCTTAATTTAAGGTTTTGAAGTTACACTTCTTTTGCCGCGTTAGAGAAAAATGATGAGAGTAAATTTTTACGATGCGCGCGGACACCACCGTCACAAACAATCGACACCCTGAAGTTAGCTATAGTCTGTGGTTTATGAAGTATGATTGTTTTCCTTTTGTAAACTTTGTCACAGTTTGGTTTTTTATCTTCATACGCCAAAGAATATACATATATATATAAGATAAAATAAAACTAAACTAATTGACTAATGCCTAGTGATCTCGTTTCTGGTGTGGTGCACCACTACGCGCCATAGACGAAACGTAGGTCTATGACGCCTCGATAAATGACAATGACATTAGGGGATCACACACAGCTAACAAAACCGTAGGTACCTAATAAAAACGTAAAGACAAGGAATATTACATATATGAAACTGTGCGTCGTATCCCTACGAAAATGGTCATTGCTCAGCGAAATTTTTTTTTACTTAGATCTGCATCAAACATTTATTCAACTAAGTATTCTAAACCAGTGACAACCATTCAGTTAATTCATTTTTTTCCAGAAAAATAAATAAGAGTAAGGAAACTGCCTAGTTTTTAACCGAGTTTCGAAAAAGGAGGAGGTTCTATGTTCGACTGTATGTATGTTTTTTTTTTTTTATGTATGTCCGCCTGTTTCTCCGTCAGTTGTGGACCGATTTTCAAAATTCTTTTTTTATCCGAAAGAATAAACTCCCGAGGTGGTCCCATATAAATTTAATCGAAATTGCTTCAGCGCTTTTTGAGAAACTGGACAAAAACGAAAAATACGTATACCTCGATGACGTTTTGGTGTTCTCCTAATGTTTAAATTCCACGTTCCATGTTATTGGGGTTTTTAGTTCTGGGGTATAACAACTAAAAAGTGAAAAATAAAAAACTTTTTTACAAAAAAAACAACCGACTTCCAAAAAAAAAAATACACTAAAAATTAAAAAATAACTTTAATTTCGGAAGTCGGTGTCAAATAACGAAGAAGTAAAATGCAAGCACCTACTTCCGAAGTTAAAGTTATTTTTTAATTTTTAGTGTATTTTTTTTTTTGGAAGACGGTTGCTTTTTTTGTAAAAAAGTTTTTCTTTTACCACAAAAGCGCTTACTCCAAACACTTTATCAGTCGAGTATACCACGGGACTCTTTGGCAATGTCATATCTTGTATTTTTAGAGACCAATTCACACCCGCCGGTTTGTACTTATAGGTACCAAACCCGACGCCTGGTACCTTGGACCTTATGTGGAATAAAAATATTATTACGGGAAAAGATGGAAGATTATAACTCTCCGTGTGTTTAGAGGCTGTAAAAACCCTGTTTGAAGCTTAAAAGTATTTTGTAATTAGCGTTTTCGTTATGGTGTGTTATTTTATGTTTTTTTTTTGTTTATCTTTGGCCTGTGTTACCACCTCTGGGTTAGATATCTTACTGACAATTTTATGCATTTTCTGTTTCACATTTGATAGCACGGACGACTGTTTTGCAACGAACAGATAAAAATATGTAATAGGTAGCTAATTGTTTAATTCCGATAAAATGCGTTGTTTAATCAATTATTGGCTTTACCAATGGTCAAATAAATAAGTCAAGAAAGTAAGTAGATGGAAAAATATTGTCTGATTGAAGCGTATTGGTGATACCACAGCGCATCAAAAAACTGGCTTTAACCCGTCACAACTACGCCGCACCGCCTTGGCGAAAAAAAATATTATTATTAAAAAATATTATTATTAGATAATTATTATTATTAAAAAAGCAAAATAATTATTAAATAATAAACGCCACGGTACCTGACACGTGTGACTGCTCCACTGCTGCGGGGTTTAGGCTGCGGGCTTACTATGAACTCTTATAGCAGGTCAATTTTAGACGAAAAATAAACTGTCGTGCTAGTTCGTACCATGAGCGCGCTAATTAGCAGGCGAGCCAGCGATCACGTGGCCTAAGCCGGTGAGTGACTACGTCACAGCATTTCAGCACTGACCTGCGACTTATCCTACCATCAAGTATTTTTTGACATTTAAACATCCAACAATTGAACTGCCCTGCTGTCATAATTTGCAGCCTTGGGGCCTACTATGAACTCTTAAAGCAGGTCAATTTTAGACGAAAAATAAACTGTCGTGCTAGTTCGTACCATGAGCGCACCAATTAGCAGGCGAGCCAGCGATCACGTGACCTAAGCCGGTGAGTGATTACGTCACAGCATTTCAGCAGACTGACCTGCGACTTATCCTACCATTAAGTATTTTTGACATTTAAACATCCAACAATTGAACTGCCCCGCCGTCATAATTTGCAGCCTTGTGAAACTAACTTAAATTGACCTGTTTCAATTAAAAAATACAACAAAAACGTAAGTAATTGTAAAAATGTGCATAAAATATATTTCGGACGTTATTTCAAAGTATTGTTAAACATAGAAAATCCTCTATAAGCAGCTGTGTTATCCTTTATTTTAGATGTGTGATGAAGATGAAATTTTTGAGTTTCTCGAGGCAGATAATTGTTTCAATATTGTTAAACAAAACGCTAAAATTCAAAGAAATCTTATAGGAAACTCGATAAAACCATTTGCATGTCCTTTTGTTAAACGATATAGGCTCACTAAAGAGCTTGCACTTGAGCTCTGTAACGAGCTACGAGCTTTCATGCCACGCCCTACGAAATCAACAGATTTGTCGATTGAAGTCAAGGTTGGTACATACTAATTTATTCTATTTATCCGGCTAATCATCGTAATCATATGTACCTAATTGATTCTGTTGCTATGTTTCAGGTTTTATTAGCATTATCTTTTTACGCGAATGGTTCGTATCAAAGACCAACAGGTGATATCGCTGCACATTCTGTTGCACAGCAAACAGTATCAACTGCAATCGCACAAATAACAGAATGCCTGAATCTACCACATTATTCTTTTGATTTTATAACTTTGTTTTACTTATTTCAGATTTTTAAACAAGTTTGGTATGCCTGGAGTTTTAGGTTGCATTGATGGATGTAGCAATAAAACAGCCAACACACCATGAAGAACGTTTTTACTGTAGTAAACAATATCATTCTTTAAATGTGCATGTGGTAGGTATCTTTATTAAGTAATTAGAATAATGTACATTGCAATCATTTTTTAATGTAACACACAGAGTAGACCAAAAACAAAATAGATTAAAAAAGCATGACAATATATTACAGCCAATTTACACAACAATGATTTATATTTTATACTTTAAAGGTCTACTAACGGTACAGTGGCGCCCTCATTGAATAAAAAATCGTAGCATAACACAGAAAATAAATATTAAAGAATCCAACGTCACGTTTGTTACAAATAGGATAAGTATTTTTATGTTGTTAAAACAGGTCTCAGAATGTTTCGTATCCAAAGTAGTAGGCAAAAGTGCCAGAAACGGCTGTTTTTGGTCACTGGATCGTTAGCAGGGCCTTAACACTAAATACTTGATTCTCAACAAAACCAGTTCAAAATGATTGTCTTGAATTTCTATTTAAAATTGTATAAACATATTATTATATGTCAATATAAAAACAATCATCCTATTTGACTATAAGACTACTACTAAGTAATAATAATATACATATTATATTATTATGTAGGTACACAAATGAAATGATATCAAACAGTTTTTCTTGTTTGATATAAATATATAAGATAGATTATTATAAGATAAAGTTATTATCCTAGTTAGTGATATTGTGTAAATTAAAAAAATGACTACAATTCTAGATTTGCAACTCAGACATGGAAATTATTAGCGTAGATGCCAGCAATGGAGGAGCAACCCGATCATTCATATGGACCATCCATCCATTAAAAGTACATATGGAGGAGTTTATGTGGCTTTTAGGTATGTAAAAACAAAACAATACAAAGATTGTCTGAAAACATCTGAGTCTATAATAAAATAAAGTAATGTTTAGATCACCAATTTGTTTATTTTTTCTAGGTGATTCTGGATATCCGTTAAGGAAGACCATGATGACTCCTATTATAGATGCTTCTCTAGTTTCACCTGAGGCTTACTACACTGGATTGCATGTGAGAACTCGTAATGTGATAGAACGAACAATTGGACTTCTTAAAGCACGCTTTAGATGCCTACTAGTACATAGGGTTCTACATTATGAACCTCAAGTAGCGGCATCTATTGTAAATGCATGTGTTGTACTGCACAACATTTGCAATAGGGCCAATGTTCCTGTGCAGGAGATCGATTCTGAAGAAGTTTTAGAAGAAGCGCAATTGCAACCTTCTACTCAAAATATGACAAACAGCACTTCAGAGACGTTCAGACATTCTTCCAAAAGGGCCCAAAATCTTGAACTGCAATATGGCCTCTACTAGAAGAGAGCTTATTGCACATTTGTGGGAGCGCCGACATGTAACCTAGAATGTTAAAATAATTTAAGTACATACATAGCTAACACCTGTAAACAAGCAATTCTTGTTTAAATACATATAATGTGAATCTCAGACAAGGCTCGAACGATTTAATGAAATTTAGTATGCTAAAGTTTCGATCTAGCTAGGTTTCATTTTTATAAAACGTCGTTTTATCCATGTAAAAACCGAGCAAAGCTCGGTCATCCAGGTACTATATTTTTAAATCAGTTATATAATTATTATTAGGAGATTACTAAGTTAATATAATATTTGTCGTCATTAGTAAATTTATGTTTTAAAGTGTATTGTAAGTCAGGAACTAATTACCTATTGTTTATGCTGTCTAATGTAGCTGCTATATGAGAAAGTACATTGCAAATATTTCTTAGGCCTGTGCTTATTTTTTGTGTTGCCTCTTCTCGCACTTGGCTTGATTGGACGAGAGCTCTTCTTGCCATCTCTTGAGACATAGGTGCTGACCGACACCGCCGTCTCCGGGACTGAGTAGACGTCATAGCTTCTGCTGGCTGAGTGAGTTGGGTTGACGTGTTGCCTTGTTGATGCACAAGATCTTCTTGAGACGACTGTTGGACGTGTGGTTCTTGGAAGGACGGTCCAACAGAAATGTTTTCCCCCACAACTTCATCAGGCATTAACAAAATAGATGGGGAGGGTACATTTTGAGAAGCACTTAATGTTGATGCCTGAAATTAATTAATACAAAACTTAGTGACTCTATTATATAACAAGACTAAGAAGTTAGTACCTATGTCATTCTAAATAATAGATAATTAAGTTGATAGACTGAAAATGAAGTCTCAAAAAATTCACTCTTTACCTTTAGGTTTTGCAAATAAATATTTGATTTGATAAAGAGTGAATTTTAATTATATTTAGTATGCTTTTAACTCTATGTCTAATAAAGATATTATAGTTAATTCTCTTACATATTGAGTGTCAAAACAAAAGTTCATGGCTACAAATTTTGAGTACTTTTAATTCTAATTTCTTCAACAAATTGGAGTACCTAATTACACCATTGCTATTTTAATAAAGTTGGAAATGTAAATCTATTTTTATTTACAAAAATTCTAGTTACATGAGTGCTTTCTGTGTGAAATGGGTCCACTTGGATTCCTGGAAGACCCGCACCATAATCCTCACCAAGAATTGACAGATATTTTTTTTCTATATCTGTAAAAGCTGCTGGTTGATTCTGTTATCAGCTCACCGTGAAAACTTAGGTGGAGTGAGCGTTAAGTGAACTGTCATTCCACCTTGATTGTATGGACTGACAGCCCACTTCACATTTACTTCACCTAAGTTTGCACGGTGAGATTTTACAGAAAAGCACTGCAGGTATATAACATGGTCCCCCACCAGTGTGTAATTGGGACGTTTGGATAGTGGCACATTTTCTTTTTAATTTTCCCTTGTAATCTATCCAATACTGCAAAAACAAAATAGTACATGTAAAACCTATCTATTTAAGTAGTAAGTCAAAGGTTGATTAATAATTAACATAATTTTATTCATGTAATTAATAATTTAAATAATTGTAAAACTTACAGCCCAAGTTTTCCAATCCTTGTTAGCACCACCAACAACCGAATTTAGCTTTTCTGCCACCTCAGTCCACATTCTTCGGGACATTTCCCGAGCTTGAGCACATTTATTGTAGCCCATAGCGATCAATAGCGATGTCTTTGTGAGCATTCAAAAAATCCCACAAAGTTTCTAATTGTTCGTAAGAAACTCTTCTTGAAGGCATGATCACAAACACTTGCCTGCCACTTACAGACACGGCCGCAAAACTAATTTCTATTCTACTTTCAGTTAATAATCTAAAGTTAAACTTGAAACAACAAAAACTAACTTACACCTAAATGCTCGTAATTTTTTTTTTATTTACCCTGAAGGGAAGGCTCAAGTCTTATGATCATATTGCCTAGTCTTACGTAGTGTATTTTTACTTTTTTTCCATGATAATGCAGATGTAACACATTCTAATGTTTTTTGCAGTCTTTGGCAACAAATGTGTTGAGTCAGCCTTCTCGGCAAACTTCGCTGAGGTAGTCGATACTACAATAAAATTCTCAGCTCCAATCTACCGACATCGCGCCTGTTTCAATGATTCCACATATTGTTCGATTGCGTATACACTTGAGACACAAAACTACACCAATTCGCTCTCACAAATAATGTCAAATTCCTTTTTTTGCCACGAAACAATGTTTCCTTCATCACTCTTTTTAACTGTTATCTTAGACACCTAATTAATTTGTATTAAAAACGTAAAACCGCTTATGTATTTTAGAACGTTTAATTTTTATTAATCTTACTTAATCTGTGCTGCCAGCTTACTGAGCCGTATGTAGCAGGCCAACAGTTGACCTGCTGCAGGTCAAATATTGGCCTGCTGCAGGTCAGTGGGAAATGCTCATGGTACAAACACAAAACCTGTCAGGTTAACATGCTGTGTTGAACTGCCCTGCACTTGGCAAATATTTTTAAAGTTTATGGTAGGCCCCCTGGGCCTGTGCCTGTGACCTTAGTAGAGTGGTGATGTCATTATCTGTTTTTCTATTGTTTTGTAATGTTTTGTTAAAAATAGCAATACCTACGTATTGCTATTTTTAACCGAATTCGGAAAAAGGAAGTTCTATGTTCTACTATATGTATGTTTCTTTTTTTTTTGTGTCCGCCGATTTCTATGTCAGTTATGGACCGATTTTCAAAATTCTTTTTTTATCACTCCAGAAGTGGTGCCATGTAGATTTTATTGAAATAACTGTAGCGCTTTTTGAAATAATCAACAAAAACAATAAAATATGTATAGGTACTTACATATAATGAAGTTTTGGTTTCCTCCAATTACGACTATGTTTAAATTTCATGTTCCGACATGTTATTGGGGTTATCAATTCGGAGACGACTTTAATATTTAGTTTTAGTTCTGGGGTATAACAACTAAAAAGTGAAAAATAAAAACATTTTTTACAAAACATACAACCGACTTGCAAAAACGAAAAAACACAAAAAAAATTAAAAATAACTTTAATTTCAGAAGTCGGTGTCAAATAAAGAAGAAATAAAATACAGACACCGACTTCCGAAATTAAAGTTACTTTTATTATTTTTGTTTTTTCGTTTTTGCTAGTCGGTTGTATTTTATGTAAAAAACGTTTTATTATTTTGTATTGTTTTTACTAACATTGTAAGTAAATTCTTACTAACATTACTATAGTTGATCAGTCTGCGGTAGAGAACTGCTGTGGATGCCCTCTGCCCCGTCTAGGTGACGTAAGACATTAAGACAAGTCAAGTCACTGTTGAGTCTGGGGACGGGAGCTCAGCGTGTACCTACTTTTTGTATGCAATTCTAGGTTCTAGTGTGTGTGAAAAAGAACACTGGACCGCAATATTATATATCTTGTATTGTATTGTTAATTACTTTTTAAATACCTACTCGTAACTATAAAATTCACGCCCGCCTATCGGTCTGACAGCAGCCTCAATCTCTCTGACAATCTTATTTATTTTAAAACTCGAATTAAATAGTGTTTCATTTAACTTTAGACATTGGCAGTCGACATCGGCTTTGCTTGCCATATAAAATTATAAAATAGAATAGATACCTAGTGTTTATTTCTTTTATTCTTAATATGCCATGGGTTCTAAACTCTCTAAAAAGATCCTTATGAAAGAGTTTCTACAGTACCTACCTACCTATTGACCACGTGACATTGTGGCAGGTCATGTCAACTCTCTACATTTTAAACTTTTCACAATCTATCTCTCTTTAGTCTACGAGAGTGGTTTGAAAAGTATTCGGCCTGACCAAGACAATAAAGCCGTATGAAATTAATAATATTTTTATATTTCTACGTTATCAGTTATCACACAACACTCCTTCTCCTATACAAAGCTTGAGACCGATGAAAAAAAAAAGAAACTTGTGCAATTCACACGTGGTAGAAGTGAAACCTGCAAAATTTTTGGCTAAAACAAAACACAAAAAAACAAAACACTGTATAATGCTTCCTGTCTCATTTTAAAACACAAAAACAAAATACTGTATAATGCTTCCTGTCTCATTTTAAAACACAAAAACAAAACACTGTGTAATGCTTCCTATCTCATTTTAAAACACAAAAACAAAACACTGTATAATGCTTCCTATCTCATTTTAAAACACAAAAACAAAACACTGTATAATGCTTCATATCTCATTTTAAAACACAAAAACAAAACACTGTATAATGCTTCCTATCTCATTTTCTCCCACGTTAAATCTTAAATTTATGTGTCTGTCGCTTTTTCGTTTCATCGACTTTCAAATCACAACAATGCTAAAGAAGTTTTCACTTCAAAAAAATCTTTCATAGAGTTTGATAAATTTCAATGCTCAATTTGCGGCAAATTGCGTCGGATTTTTTTTTTTTTTTGGGGGGTGGGAAATCATCCTATGACTTCTTCCGCTCTAGGGTGGAGCGGAAGGGTGTGTCAGACTCTTACTGACTAAAACCCACCCCTGTTCCTCCCTGCCTCGAGTGCCCGGGGGCGAGGTAACTCTTTCGAATTTATCCTCCACCCCCGGGCAGGCATCGGCCGTGGCAGGCCCCTTCCCTTGGCTGACAACTCTTTGAGGCGCGCGTGGAACACTACGCGCCGTCGACTCTCGGGCCTGGTGCTGATCGGACGGCGAGTTACCCACTACTCGCCGTCCGCAGGCCCGGGTCTACGGTGGCCGGAGATCGTCTCGCGGCGTCCGAACCCCCTGGCGTCTCAGGCGGCGGTTGCGGCTGGGAGCGCTAGGGCGACTCGGCTGTGTTCGAGTCTCCCTAGCGTATGCCGCCTCCCTCTTCGCGAGCATTACTGCTTCGCAGAAGGTGGAGACGGCTTCCCATTCCCTCTCGCTCCGTACCAATGGCCTGAACCAGGGCACGGCGCGAGAGGTCGCTGCCGCCTATCGCATCCACGAGGACACGGCGGTGCTCTGCCCAAGCGGGGCAAACCTCCACCGTATGCTCCACCGTGTCCTCTGGGCGATCCTCGCAATGGAAACACCCGGGGGTCACCTCCGCCTTGATCCGACACAGGTACTTACCGAAACAGCCGGGTCCGGTGAGCACCTGCGTCAGGCGGAAGGTGAGGAAATTGCGTCGGATCAACTAATTATCGCACACGTTCAAGCTTTGCCTACATAACTAGTATGAACTGAACTAAATAATATAAGTAGTTCTTCTTTTAACCGACTTCCAAAAGGAGGAGGTTATCAATTCTTTTTTTTTTTTAACCTGTGAAGCCCCGAAACTCACCGGTGAGTCGGACCAAAAAAAAAAAAAATTAAAGAGAATAATAAAAAAAAAAATCGGCTGTCAACCCGGGTTGTCCTCGGGGTTTAATTTGACAACCCGGATTTTGCCATGGGGCTTCACAGGTTGTATGTTCGGGCATAACTCCGTCATTTATGGACGAATTTCCAAAATTCTTTTTTTGTTCGAAAGGAATTTGTTCCGAAATGGTCCCATTTAAATTTCATAAAGATCTGATCATGCGTTTTGGAGACAGACAACGGAACTCTTCAAAAAATGACAGCAAATCAACCGCGATTGCTGCTATCGCCTAACGAAGAAACAAAACCAGAAACATCGACTTTTGCACTTTTTGTTTTTTTTGAAAGTCGGTTCTATTTTTTTGTAAAAAAGTTTTTTATCTTCGTTTTTTGACACCGACTTCCGAAATTAAAGTTATTTGCACTTTTTTTGGAAGTCGGTTCTATTTTTTTGTATAAAAGTTTTTTTTAAGAATCGATTGGATCTGTGTCAGGCCGATTACTTTTCAAACCACCTAAGTATTCTACTCAAAGACGTGGTGGTAGCACAGGTTCAATTCTTAGTATTTGTAACTTGTAACTGAAGTATGGAAGGCCAAGTGAAACATCTTTTTCGTGGAAACACAGCATTTTAAAAATGCCTGACTGCGTGCGATGATTCAATGTTCGCTTGTCGTTTATCTGTGACGTCATACACAATAAGTACTTCGTTTTACGATGAAATGATGTCGCAGGCGGCCTTCTGAACTTTAAGACTGACAGGAACATTCACATTTTATCGAAATACAAGGAATTTTATGGCTTCGAAAGTACTTTCTCGGTGTTTCGATGCATAGGATTTCCAAACTGACTTCAAGAAGAATAGGTACCTACCATATCAAAACGAACATATCAGTCTGTCTGCCTGTCGGTGTCTGTGTGTCGGTTTACGATAAACTCATGCGGTTTTCTCCAATAGACAGAGTGATTTATGAGTATAAGGAAGGTTTAAGTGGAGGTATACCTAATTTGTAACTTGCAAACTTACTCATTCAGTTTTTCTCTTCATAGTGATTTTGGCGAGCCCTGAAGGCGAATTGAACCAACCTCTGGCGTTTTCAATGAGCAAAAGATACTATGCTTTTATCTGGTGCATTCCAAAATATTAATGTAATGTAAAATCCACACAAAGCAATCGATGTCATGAGAGTTGATAACGTGTCAATTCATATTTAGCCATGATTTGACAGGTTTTCCGGTTAAAGTAGAGTTTGACATATATTCTAAGCATAAGCATAGTTAATATAGTTATAGTTATAGCATAGTTAAAAAAAAAAAAAAAGTTATAATGTTCCAACTACTGGAACCCAGACCTCCACTCCAGGAGAGGGTCGTCCAACACGCGGGCCCAGTGCGGGTTTGTGTATGTTACATATCTTCAAATTTTTGGTTCTAGGACATGCCGGTTTCCTCGCTATTTCCTTCACCGTTTTGAGAGCAGTAGTGATGAAATATAATACATAAAGTAACGCGCCTGCCTGGGTTTGATCCTACGATGAACAACTCGCAAGTTTGGGCCGTTAGCACTGGGCCACCACTGCTCCACCTTTGATAAATAGTCAACACTAAAGTGAATAGGTTACTTCTAGGCAAGCGTGCTCCATCGTCGATCACATCATCGCTTACCAATAGGTGAGGTCAAGCGTGAGCCTATCGTAACTAAAAAAAAGTTCAAATTCTTCATTCAAAAATCGGTCCGTAGGAAAACCAAATGACAACTAAATCTATAACCGCTATGTTTCCGTCGACAAACGCCGTAACACCTACACCTATTTCAATTTATATCAGTTCTCTTGGCAAAAGAAGAACTTCCTTTACTACATTATTTATATCACAGATATTATTTACACCACAGAGCATGGAGACGACTCTGTGGAACTGCTAGAGAGCCAGCATTGTCAGAACTTTCCGTACAAACTGAGCGTGTCAGTTAGTGTCATCGGTTATTCCAAGAAATTGACGGCCAGTGTCTGTGCCATGACAGTCAAAACTCGCCAGCGTAAAAGTCGGAAATAGGGTATTGCACAATTTTTTTTTAATATGTTTAACAACGTCAGGGTAAAGTAATTTTATCTAAAATCGAAAACAGAAAAAATATCCAAATCCGTTCAAAAATAACATTTTTTTTTTTTTTTAAGTTTTGACTTCGCACGGTTTGTGCATTTAGCCAGTGTCAAGTTAAGAAAGTATTTAGTTTTAGGTACAGAATACTGTCACTTTTTTTCCCCATTAGAATGCAGATGTAACACATTCTAATGTTTTTTGCAGTATTTGGGAACAAATGTGTCGAGTCAGCCTTCTCGGCAAACTTCACTGAGGTAGTCAATACTACAATAAAATTCTCAGCTCCATTTTACCGAGATCGCGCCTGTTTCAATGATTCCACATATTGTTCATATGCCTTAACACTTGAGACACAAAACTACACCAATTTTACATCACAAGATCCACTAGGAATCAATTTGCGAATAATTAAAACAGCCACTGAACTTCACTCGAAAAAATCCCGCCAAAAACTCCAATTAAGTAAGTTAGAAACCTTTAAAATCTGGTGGAAGAGGAAACTGTCAAGAAATAGAAAAAGGATGTTACAATGACGTAAGACGTCATTGCAAATAGGTTACGCGCGAAGAAAAGAGATGGCGAGATGTCTCCACTACGCTCCCACTCTTCCGTATACCAATATTTGGCATGTTAACTACTTCATTTAATAACCAATTTTGATGCTGTTTTTAGAAAAACATTTATTTTTAGTGTTATTTCATAAACAAAACGGTACAAAATAAAAAAAATACCCCATTATCCGTACAGAACATACTTCCAAAATAACAGTCTATGTTATTATTCAGGACTGTTAAGGTTTAGGATTCTTTTAATGAAACTGAGATTTTCTATTTGCACAAAGAAACTTCCGTTTATTGAGTAGTAAGTACAGTATTGCCAGATTGCCACAGATGCAGAATTACACAGATAACATAAGTGCTGCTCCCTTATCGATTAAACTAACAAAACAAAATATCCTTATTTTATTACTTATATAAAACACAAATAAAATTATATACTCAATACCCTCTCTATAATTTTAATTTCCCACAGACTACCTTTGTAATAAACCAAAGATTTTTTTTTTTAATGTTAATTTATAGACAACAAATGATCTCTTAAAAATATAAATGTCTTAGCTGGTAACGATTTAGTTAAGATGTCTGCCAATTGATTGGAACTGGAAATATATTTAATTTTTATTGACCCTTCCTCAACCTTTTCTCTTATAAAATTATATTTTACATCTATATGTTTAGTTCTTTTGTGAAAGCTGGGATTATTTATCAGCTTTATTGCACTTTGGTTATCTACATGTAGAAAAACCGAATCATACATTTCACCTAAATCTGATAGTAATTGCTTCAACCAAATAATTTCTTTGGCAGACTCACTCGCAGCTACAAACTCTGCTTCAGTAGTAGAGAGAGCAATAGTATTTTGTTTTTGACTGGACCATGTGACTGGTCCTCCATTCATCAAGAATATGTATCCAGTGGTAGATTTTCTAGTGTCTACATCACTTGCGAAATCTGAATCAGAATATCCTATAAGACTGCTGCTGCTGCTCTCACTATAAGTAATACATAAATTCTTTGTATCAATCAAATACCTTATTATGGGTTTAGCAGCATTTACATGTTGTTGTTTAGGACTGTTTACATATCTACTTAATAAGTTTACTATGAAACTAATATCTGGCCGTGACACAGAACATAAAAATAATAATGAACCTATTAGCTCTCTAAAAGGAAAGCTTACAATTTCTTCATCTAGATTCTTTGAGATTATTACATTTACATCAGATGGAGTTTTTACAGGATTGGCATCAGTCATATTAAATTTTCTTATGATCTGGTCAATATAATTTCTCTGATGAATGAGGATAAAATCATTCTCCTTTATTATTTGCATGCCCACAAAGTAGGTTAAATTCAATTCTTTAATTTTAAAAGCTTGTTTCAGATACATTATAATTTCTTTAATTAAATTCTTATTTGGGGAAACCACAAGACAGTCATCTACAAAAATTAATAAGTAGATCTTTATGCCATTGAAATCTCCTATATAAATACAGTTGTCTGCCTGTGATTGTACAAGACCATATTCCTTTAGAAAATTTGAAAATTTTTTGTTCCAACATCTACTTGCTTGTTTAAGACCGTATAGGGCTTTATTTAATTTTAAAATATAATCTTTACTCACTGACACACCATCAGGCACCTCTAAATATATGTCTTCATCAAGATTACCGTTGAGAAAAGCCGTTTTGACATCGAATTGTTGGATTGCGTAATTATATTTAGCTGCAAGAGAAAGAATGATTCTTATGGAATCGTACCTTATAGTTGGAGAAAATATTTCTTCATAATCCACGCCTTTTACTTGCTTGAATCCACGTGCACATAAACGAGCTTTGTATCTTGTGACCTTGCCATTTTCATCTCTCTTTATTGTAAAAACCCATTTTGTTGTTATAGTTCTTTGGTTAGTTCTTTTTACAGCTGTCCAGGTCTTATTGTCTTCATGTGCTTCAAGTTCTTCACTCACAGCTCTAAGCCACTGGACTTTTTGAGGATCCTTCATTGCTTCTTCATATGTAGATGGCACCGTGAATTCCACAAAATTTGCTTCATAATTTCTGTTATGTCGAGGTCTTAGATTTATTTGTCTTTTTTCTGGTTCTTCTATCTCCTGAGATAGTTCGTAGGTGGGATCATCATCATCATCCTGACAGCTGTGCAGACTTTCAGCTGATTTATCTGTTGATAGAGTGTCACTGCGATTTCTTTCACTTTCTTGTCTGTTCTCTTCAGTATTGTTGCCTTCAGTGTCTGTACCTTCTTCTTCTATGAAAATTCTTGAAATATTTCTTCTTATTTCTGGGGCCTTATCCTCATCAAAAATTACATTTCTTGATATTTTTACTTGTTTGTTTTTGGTATTGTACATTCTATAATTGGTGTCATCATATCCTACCAATATCATCGTCTCACTTTTCTTATCTAGTTTCTTTCTCAATTGATCAGGAATATGTACATATCCAATACTACCAAACACCCGCACATGACTCAACTGCGGCTTGACACCTGTCCATACTTCAAAAGGTGTTTTATTGGAAGATTGACTTGACGAGGTCCTGTTGAGTAAATACACTGCTGTATTAACAGATTCGGCCCACAAATATAATGGCACATCTCTAGCATATAGCATCGAACGAGCACTCTCAACTATAGTTCGCAACTCCCTCTCTGCACGACCATTCTGTTCCGGAGTGTACGGTGCTGTGCACTCATGCATAATGCCTTCTTTTTTTAAATACTCTTTAAATGCAGTGTTTACATATTCCCTTCCATTATCAGTGTGTAAAATCTTCACACTGTGCATGTACTTGTTCTTTATCATAGCATTATAAGTTTTAAAATATTCTAATGCATCGCTTTTATTCCTCATAAAATATACATGTCTGTAGCTTGTCTTGGCATCTTTGAATAATATAAAATAGCGCATACCTCTCACAGATGTGTGATTCATCGGTCCGCACACATCGCTATATACCAGATCACCTGGCTGTATTTCACTTCTTGATGATTTTTGAAACGGTAGACGATGCTGCTTACCATAAGCGCATGCTTCACAGGTGTATTTTTCTTCAGTATTACCATTGATCTTCAAACCTTCTACCAAATTGCTTATGTTCATGTTTTTAATTTCTTTTATGTTTATATGCCCTAGTCTCTCATGCCATTTCTTAATATCAATACTGTCATGCACTAAGTTACATTTTTCAGGAACTACAGTTTTGATATTCAATTCATATAAATTATTTTCATTAATTTGTGCGCTCATTACCACTTCTTTGTTCAAGTAAATTAATGCACTATTTCCTTTCTTCACAAGTGAATAACCTTGACGCATAATTATTCCCTCCGAAAATAAATTTCTTCTTAAACTTGGAACATATAGTACATCATTTAATATACTTGAATGCCATTGTTCATTAGCATACCTTTTTATCATGATTCTTCCAATCCCACATACTTTAACCAAGTGTTCATTACCCAGAGTTAATGATTTGTGATTGCACTCTTCTAATTCTATGAATATGTCTTTTCTATGGGTTATATGAGCTGAAGCACCACTATCCAAAATCCACATGTTATCATCAGTATGTATATTTTTGTCTTCAATATTGAATGCCAGCATATTATCGGGCTTTCTTGTAATTCTCTTTGGGGCACGACATTCCTTTGCAAAATGTCCTCTTTTTCCACAATTGTAGCACTCAAAACGATGGTTTGTATGTTTTTTTTGTTTTGGGCCATCACCACTGCGTTCATTTTGTTTGGGTTGCCCTTTGCTTTTAGAATTAGTCACTAACAAGGCCGTTTCTTGCTCTTCCTCACAAGTTAAACTTGCTTCCTCGTCGAGTAAACGAGCAGTTAGATTTATAATATTTTGCTTTGAAGGATCTAACGACAACCACGCTTGGCGAAGTGTTCTATACTTGGTGGGGAGAGTACCAAGTATTTTCGTCATGATGGCGGTTTCACTCACAATTTCTCCACTTTCTTTTAATTGCTTGGCTAAGTTTTCAATTCTCGATATATGTTGAGCGATTGTGTCACTAGGTGACATTTTGTACTGATAAAACCTTTCTTGTATTATCATTTTATTCAATTCACTTTTCTGTTCGTAAATTGATTCGAGTTTCAACATTATTTCACTGGCAGTTTCACAATTTTCTATTAAGGTTATTTGCTTCAAGTCCATGTTGGATGTTATGACGTACATTGCCATTCCATCGTTTTTTAACCATGTAGAACTGTCTACTTTTGGCATTGGCAGATCTATGTTAATACCTTTGGCTTTTAGAGCACACTTAATTTGGAATTTCCACTGCCGGAAATTATTTCCATCGAATTTTTCAACACTCATCGACCGCGTGTCCATTTTGGAGGTTATGACTTATGACCAAGGACCAACCAATGAACCAATATTCGTGACAGAGTATTATTTTTCTAAAAGTTGTTTGTTTTCCACTGATCTTCAATTTCGAGAGATTTTCTGGGCCCATAACCTGTTAAGGTTTAGGATTCTTTTAATGAAACTGAGATTTTCTATTTGCACAAAGAAACTTCCGTTTATTGAGTAGTAAGTACAGTATTGCCAGATTGCCACAGATGCAGAATTACACAGATAACATAAGTGCTGCTCCCTTATCGATTAAACTAACAAAACAAAATATCCTTATTTTATTACTTATATAAAACACAAATAAAATTATATACTCAATAAGGACATAGTCTACCCGTGTGACAAGTTTTATAAATTCAAATCAGCTCAACCGTTAAGACATGCAAAAGTAACAAATATACAGACAGAGTTACTGTCACATTTATAATATTGGTATGAATTAATAGCATCTCTTGTCGTCTTTTTTTATGAAGGTCGAAAATCATCAGATAACTTCTCCCGCTCTGGGTGGAGTGGGAAGACTCCTACTGACTAAAACCCACTCCTCTTCCTTCCCTGCCCTGAGTGCTTAAGGGCGCGGTAACTCTGTTTCGAATTTATCCACGACCCCTGGGCAGGCATCGGCCTTGACGGGCCCCGTCATGTATTATTGACAACTCTTGACTCTCGGCGCTGATCCTGATCGGACGGCGAGCTACCCACTACTCGCCGTCCGCAGGCCCGCGTCTACGGTGGCCGGAAATCGACTCACGTCTCCTGCGGCGGCTGCTGCTGGGCGAGTGACGGCGACTCTGTTGAGCCTCCCTCACCCGTTCCGCTTCCTCCTTCGCGAGCATTACTGCTTCGCAGAAGGAGGAGACTGCTTCCCGTTCCCTCTCGCTCCGTACCATGGCCTGGACCAGGGCCGGGCGCGAGAGGTCGCTGCCGCCGATCGGCTCCACGAGGAGACGGTGGGGCTGCGCCCAAGCGGGGCAGATCTCCACTGTATGGTCTACCGTGTCCTCTGGGCGATCCTCACAGTGGTGATACCCGGGCGTTTCCCTCCGCCTGATCCTACACAGGAACTGCCCGAAACTTACGTGTCCGGGGAAGAACTGCGTCAGGCGGAAGGTGAGGACGCCGTGGCGCCTCTCTAGCCACTCCACAAAGGGGCCTTACCGCCGCAATTGCGGCGTGCCCCTTTTCGCTGCCCTGTGCGGCGATTTTGTGCTCTGGAATTTACTCTAACTAACAAATCTACGATGGCAAGCCACCCGTGTTTCTGCTATTATAACGATGTCTTGCCAACACATTTATGTCATGTTTTGACATATAAACGCACTTTTCTCTGTAATTCCGACGCCACATATCAAGAACATCTCATTAATGTTTTCAATGATTTGTTTGGGAAATCGTTACTTAGAGATAACCCACGGATGTGTCAAATTGACGATTTTACATTCAGATATGTTGGAATTTACCTGAAGAAAATGTGATAAAAATTTTAAAGAATGAATGAGAAGCTCGTACTAATGTACCTAAATATTGCTGCTTATTTAGGTACTTACAGCTTTTATTTCTATAAAGCTAGGTGCTGCAAAACTTTATTGAAGAACACTAGTCGGTCATTCTTCCATACAAACGTAGTATGGCGATTACTTTAATATTTGATGGTGTAATAACAAAACAAAAAAATATATCAATTAACTTTTCCCTGTATGGAGACAAAAAAGTAAAAAAAAAAATTATTGAAAATAAATAAAAAAATAATTTATTTTTGATATAATAATAATAATTTTTGATATAATTTACTTGATACCATGCTATGTAATATACATTTTGACTTCAACTAAGTTGCCGATTTATTCCTGTATATGAATGTGCCAGACTATCCTCTTATAGAATCGGAGATCGTGAGGCAAGTTACATAAACCCTAGCACAAGGACCACTGTTAAGAGCGAAATAAAGAAGAAGAAGATGGTGATTAACTGGTAGAGGCTGCAAATACGAGTGTGTAGTAGTACTGATTGGTACTACGTTACCAACCTCTCATCAGGTTAAATACCCTTTGGGCACGCCACAATTGCGGCGGTAAGTCCCCTCTTTGAGGAGTGGCTGGAGAGGCGCCACGGCGTCGTCACCTTCTGCCTGATGCAAGTTCTCACCGGACACGGCTGTTTCGGGACGTTCCAGTGTCGGATAAGGCGGGAGGAAACGCCCGGGTGACACTACTGTGTGGATCGCCCAGAGGACACGGTGGAGTTCTGCCCGTTGGGGTGGAGACCCGCCGTGTCCTCCAGGCGATCGGCGGCAGCGCCCTCTCGCTCCGTACCATGGCCTGGACCAGGGTCCAGGCCATGGTACGGAGCGAGGGGGAACGGGAAGCAGTCGCCTCCTACTGCGAAGCAGTAATGCTCGCGAAGGAGGAGGCGAAACGGGTGAGGGAGACTCAACAGAGACGTCCTCACGCCCCAGCAGCAGCCACCGCAGGAGACGCCTTGGGCGTCGGGCCGATCTCCGGCCACCGTAGGCGCGGGCTTGCTGACGGCGAGTAGTGGGTAGTTCGCCGTCCGATATGGACCAGGCCCGTGAATCAACGGCGCGTAGTGTTCCACGCGCGCATCAAAGAGATGTCAGCATTACATGACGGTGCCCATCAGGACCGATGCCTGCATGGGGTTATATTCGAAATAGAGTTACCGCGGCCCTTGGCACGGAGGCAACTGAAGGAACAGGGGTGGGTTTTAGTCAGTAAAAGGCTGACATGCCTCACTCCACCCAGAGCGGGAGAAGTCATTGAATGATTTCCCACCTCACAAAAAAAAATTCCATTTTTGCAATTTATTCTCATATTACGAGTATATCTTATCATCCAGTAATACGTCCTATACATACCTCTTCACTTTGAAAAGTCACATTAGCAACTAATTAGCAGATCAAACAGCCAATCATTTTAAAAGCTTTCTTTTACGTAAATACAGGGTGTAACGGCAATACCTGTTCATATTTGAAAAATTGCTGATGCCCATAGAACTAAATAAACAACTTTTTTCAAGGCAGTAATAAAATTAGTCAATTCCTAAAAAAAGTTTGGACCTTCCATACTAATTTTAATCAGCTGATGATAATTTTGTACGGAAGTACAATTCTTAGGGTTCCGTACCCGAAGGGTAACTAACGGGACCTTAAATTAAGACTGCGCTGTCCGTCTGTCCGTCCGTCCGTCCGTCCGTCTGTCTGTCAGCGAGCTGTATGTGTATCTCATGATCCTATAACAACAAATCCTACTAATATTATAAATGCGAAAGTTTGTATGTTTGTATGTTTGTATGTTTGGCTGAAGGTATCGCAAAAACGGCTGAAGGGATTACAATTAAATTTTGCACACACGTAGGTCATAACCTGGATTAACACATAGGCTACTTTTTATCCCGGTAAATGACAAGACTTAGCGAAGGCTGAGGTGGAAGTAGAAATCCAAAGTCAGGCTGAACGAGCGCACACGCTCAAAAAGTATTAGGACACCAGAAACATGAGAATTATTTCCAGGGCTGAAATCATGAGAGATAAAGACTCACAAAGTACCAGGAGACCAGAATCATGAATAGGTGTTTTCGGGGATACAATTCCTAAGCTGTATAGCTTCACAAACCACTAGGATACCAGAATCAAGAAGAAGTGTTTCCGGGGCTATAATCCTAAACGGTGTAGATTCACAAACTACCAGGAGATCAGAATCACAAAACATATTCCGAGGCTGTAGAGATTTACAAATTACCAGAAGACCAGAAAAATGAGAAGTATTTCCAGTGCTGAAAACATGACCGGTAAAGACTCACAAAGTACCAGGAGACCAGAATCATGAATACGTATTTTCGGGGCTACAATCCTAAGCTGTATAGCTTCACACACCCCACCAGGAGCCCAGAATCAAGAAGAAGAAGTGTTTCCGGGGCTTGAATCCTGAGCGGTATAGATTTACAACCTACCAGGAGATCAGAATCACAAAATATATTCTGAGGCTTAAAGATTTTTTTTTTTTTTTAATTATTTGGTTATAAATAGGGTAGAGATTCATAAATTACAAGTAGCGGCACGTAAGTCTAGCGCTGAACGATAATTGCTGCGCATTTGGCGCACGGGGAACAGAATGCGACTGTAGAGCCAATTGGCGCTACGCACGCTCGCCCTTCATCCCTCTAGCCCCCCTCAGGTACCTTAATTTTTACTTCTGCGCAATAACGGTCAGCGCTAAAGTTTCGTGCCGCTACTTGTACCAGGAGACCAGAGTCATGAATAAGTCCACCTCAGCCTTCGCTAAGTCTTGTCATTTACCGGGATAAAAAGTAGCCTATGTGTTAATCCAGGCTATGACCTACCTGTGTGCAAAATTTCATTCAAATCTCTTCAGCCATTTTGGCGTTACCTTCAGCCAAACATACAAACAAACAAACATACAAACTTTCGCATTTATAATATTAGTAGGATGCGAAAGTTTGTATGTTTGTTTGTTTGTGTGTTTGTATGTTTGTGGTTCGGCGGTGGTACCGGGAGATCAGGATTAACGAAAAAGTGTTTCCGGGGCTGGAATCATGAGAGGTATAGATTCTAAAACTACGGGGAGACCAGAGTCGTGAATCAGTATTTTTGGGGCTAGAATCAAGCGGTATAGATTCTCAAACTACCAAGGAAGGGGCTGGAATCCAGAGCGGAATACATTCATAACCTACCAGGAGATCAGAAGCACAAAACATATTCCGAAGCTGGTATTAGAAGATGTAGATATTTACAAATTACCAGGAGACCAGAAACGTGAAGTAGTAAAATTTCCGAGCAGTATAGATTCACGCACTACCAGGAGACATCGACATCACAAAAAATATTACAAAAAAAAAAATAGGATGGGATCAAAAGAGGTAAAAAAAAAGCAACTTGAATAAGTATTTTCGGGGTTGGAATTCTGAGCGGTATAGATTCTTAAACTACCTTTCAAAAAGATCTGACTCACAAACCTAATTTGAATAACTGACTTTGGATTTTGATTTCTACAGTGTTTTTTTAACGTGCTGCTCTCAGGAAATAGCACTCAAATTTATAATCATACTTTTCACGCGGGCGAAGCCGCGGGCATAAGCTAGTGGGTAAATAAATGGATAGATAGATAGATTTTCAAAAGCTTTTCATATGATTTTCAATAGACTTTCAATAGACTTTCAATAGATTTTCAATAGACTTTCAATAGACTTTCAATGGACTTTCAATGGACTTTCAATGGACTTTCAATGGACTTTCAATGGACTTTCAATGGACTTTCAATGGACTTTCAATAGACTTTCAATAGACTTTCAATAGACGTTCAATAGACTTTCAATAGACTTTCAATAGACGTTCAATATACGTTCAATAGTAGTTCAATATACGTTCAATAGTAGTTCAATAGATGTTCAATAGACGTTCAATAGACATTCAATAGACGTTCAATAGACGTTCAATAGACGTTCAATAGACGTTCAATAGACGTTCAATGGACGTTCAATAGACGTTCAATAGACGTTCAATGGACGTTCAATAGACGTTCAATAGACGTTCAATGGACGTTCAATAGACGTTCAATAGACTTTCAATGGACGTTCAATAGACTTTCAATAGACTTTCAATAGACTTTCAATAGACTTTCAATAGACTTTCAATAGACTTTCAATAGACTCAATAGATTTTTAATAGATTTTCAATAGATTTTCAATAGACTTTCAATAGACTTTCAATAGACTTTCAATAGACTTTCAATAGACGTTCAATAGACGTTCAATAGACGTTCAATAGACGTTCAATAGTAGTTCAATAGACGTTCAGTAGACGTTCAGTAGACGTTCAGTAGACGTTCAGTAGACGTTCAGTAGACGTTCAGTAGACGTTCAGTAGACGTTCAGTAGACGTTCAGTAGACGTTCAGTAGACGTTCTGTAGACGTTCAGTAGACGTTCAGTAGACGTTCAGTAGACGTTCAGTAGACGTTCAGTAGACGTTCAGTAGACGTTCAGTAGACGCTCAATAGACGATCAATAGATGATCAATAGACGATCAATAGACGATCAATAGACGACCAATAGACGACCAATAGACGACCAATAGATGATCAATAGACGATCAATAGACGATCAATAGACGATCAATAGACGACCAATAGACGATCAATAGACGATCAATAGACGATCAATGGATGATCAATAGATAATAAATAAATGAGTAACATGAGTGTGTGTGGCCCCTACAGTCTTTATGTGGAACTATGACGTTCAAAAAAATTTGGCTTTCAGCCTAATTTAAATAACTTTTGATTTTGATTTCTACAGGGTTTATTTTACGTGCTACGCGGGCGAAGCCGCGGGCGGAAGCTAGTACTTAATAAAAATAAATTAAATTAGTTCTAGAAACGTGTTTTTTTCGTGTCGTTCATCCGTCCATCCGTCCGTCTGTCTGTCAGCGGGCTGTATGTCATGATCCGTAATAGGTAGACAGTTTAAATTTTCACAGAATGTGTATTTCTGTTGCCGCTTTATACTAGACCGGTTTTTTTTTTTTGGAAATTTTCAGTGGCTTCCTTGATGGAAGTTGGTCATTTCCATAGACAGAAGCTAAGTATATTCTAAAATATAACCACACATTTTCGTAACACTCTGTACAATCTCATTCCCATACGAGGCCAAACGAACTAATCACCATTCTGAAACATATCCTAGCCATACTTACGTTAGGTACGTAAGTATGGCAAAGAATAGTTGCAATATACAGGTTTCATATATTAACGCTGTGCGGAGGGTTTAATCAAGTCGGAATGAAAAATGCCTGCGGGACCAGCGCGGTGGGGACCCTCGCCCGACCCTAGTACTGGGTGCAAGAAAAGTTGAGCACGCTGGGAAATGTTGTTTTTAGATGGGGCGTATATTTTTAGGGTGATTGGTATTATTCTATTAATTCTTGCAGTAGATATTTCCAACCAGGATAAAAATAACCTGTATAAACATTGGCTAACTTTTGGGGCAGGATTTTTGAAGTTGGTTTTTATTTTTTATGTGTTTCTGGGACTTCTTAGGTAAGCAAGGAATATGAATTCAGGGTCATAGTATATTAAATACACTTATCTAGTGTAACGGTCGCGATTTACAAGTTGTTAGGTCTGTGTAAATTATTTCATCACCACTGCTCTCAAAACGGTGAAGGAAAACATCGTGAGGAGTCATGTTCTAGAACCAAAAATTTGAAGGCATGTCACATCCACCAACCCGTACTGGAACCGCGTGGTGGATTACGGCCCACACCCTGTCACAGAGAGGAGGGCTATGCCCCAGCAGTGGGCACATTGAAAGGCTGATGATGATGATAATGTACGTCTATTTTAGAACTTTTATAACTTCCCAGTTTTTAAAGTTTGATATTTTTTTAAATATTTTATACTTCTAACAGAATAACGATGCACCTTCCATTTTATCTCTTCACCACCCATAACTGACTGATAGAAAATGCCTAAGGCATTAAGTGCGTCTTTGTACCATTGTCCATGAAGTGTTTATATACAAACTTCCAACCCCTATTTCACCCCTTTACAGAGGGAATTTCCTAAAATCCTTTCTTAGCTGACGTCTCCTAATCATTATCTACCTCTGTGCCAAATTTCATCTTCGTAAGTCCAGTAGTTTTTGAGATTTCGTGATTAGTCAGTGAGTGAATGAATGTGTGACCGTTCGCTTTTTTATACATATAAATAGATAAATAAATTCTGAAACGAAACTTAACTTTCAAATGTTCTTGTTCTTGTAAGTCTTTAATTAAGTGGCTACAATTCTCAGAACGACTTTGACAGCATGAGCATGAGATATTGGATCTTTTTGAACAAATAACCTACAAATATCTGGGTGAATAAAAATTCTTCGTAATTCTCTTTCAAAACCTATTTGACTTTGTCAAGTTATACATGTGTTAATTACGAACGGGGTCAAATTAAATTAACTGGCTAAACTCTGCACACGAAATTAATATGTATGGATATCTTTAAAAATAAAAAAAACCTTACCTATCTCATTACTAGTCAAAAAACTATAACCACTTACGGAAGTTGACCCCATAGTCAGCTTTCATAGTCAACTGTTATAGTCAGCTTTCATAGTCAGCTTTTATAGTCAGATTTTATAGTTAGCTTTCATAGCCAGCTTTCAAAGTCAGCTTGCATAGTCAGCTTTCATAGTCAGCTTTAATCATCATCAGCCTTTTAATGTCCCCACTGCTGGAGCACAGGCCTCCTCTCTGTGAGAGGGTGTGGGCCGTAATCCACCACGCGGGCCCAATGCGGATTGGTGGATGTCACATGTCTTCGAATTGTTTTTAGGACATGCCGGTTTCTTCACGATGTCAGCTTTCATAATCATTTTTCATAGTCAGCTTTTATTGTCAGCCTTTATAGTCAGCTTTTATAGTAACTTTCATAGTCAGCTTTCATAGTTTGCTTTCATAGTCAACTTTTAAAGTCAGCTTGAAATTAAAAGCTTTTTTTTTTGTTTTATCATTTGACCCGTCATGCCTGTGGAGTTTTGATAGCCAAATTAATTTGACTTGAAATTTAAAACCAAAAAATTCAAAGAACCTGCCAAACTTAAAATACAAAAGAAGAAACTGCCCGTCATTCAACGCGAATTTACATAACAGTCAAAATAAACCATTCATATTAATTTATTGTCTATCTTTCTCTGCTATCCGTACAGGGGTGGAAACGCAAAGGGTTGCAAGTAATGAGAAGAATGAAAAATGGCCTCGCTTGCCGGTATTTATTAAAAACTACAAAATTCTTGCCCCGAGCCGAGCGAATAATATAGTGTCGCTGAGAAGTAGTCCACTATTTCATATTTTTATTTAAGGTTCCAGGGTAGCCCGCGAAATTCAAATTTTCTAACGTTTTTTGCAATTTGCAGGTCAGTGTCAGGTTGTATATTGGTCAAAATTTGATTCGCGGGCGTAGCAAGTACGTATTTATAGAATTATAATCATTCAAATCATCAATACCTACATCTCTCTCAGTTAGAATTGATGCCAAATGTCATGATTTCATGAAATACGAAAATGTATTTTTGACTATTTAGTGAAAAATATATTTGGTACGGAACCCTAAATGTGTATGTCCGACACGCAATATTGGCCAGTTTAGTTTTTAAATTATTTTTGTAATAGGTTACTAAAAATTAAATAGACGAGGTTAAATACTGGTATTCAGCTACATCCAGTTAGACTGGAAGGCGACCCCAAGATAGTTCTATAGGTCCTAGTAGATAGGAAAAGGGCTAGGCAGATTGATTGATTGGGCTTTGCACGGTTTGTGCATTTAGCCAGGTGTCAAGTTTAGAAAATATTAAGTTTTTAGGTACAGAATACAGTCACTTTTTTTTTTATAAATAAGGCCTAAGTGTTCTGTTTTTAACACACCCAATCCAAAACGTCGGATTGAATTGAAACTTCGCACACTTATCAAGGACCGATGACAATACAAATACAATACAAATACAATACAATACAATACAATACAATACAATACAATACAATACAATACAATACAATACAATACAATACAATACAATACAATACAATCCAATACAATACACATACAATACAAATACAATACACATACAATACAAATACAATACAAAGATACGTTTAAGAATTTGATTTAGTTTTTACAATTTCTAAATTTGATTTTGTGTAATTTTAATTAGTGATTTTAATAATTTTATTTAGTTATTAGGATTTTTGATTTGATTTTTATATTATTTTAGTTAACGCTTTTATTAATTTTACATAATAAGTATTTTTATTTTGATTATTTTTTTATTGATTATTGTTAACATCCTTTATTATTGATACTTATTTTAGGGGATATATAGTTTTTTTTGCTTAAATCCTATGTTTATCTAAATTATTTAGCCAAAATAAAAGGCGCTGACTCCTGATATACAGGCTCGCCTAGTTTGGGAGTCAGTAAGACAATAAGAGTATTTGTATTGTATTTGTATTGTATTTGTAATGTATTTGTATTGTATTTGTATTGTGTTTGTATTGTGTTTGTATTGTATCTGTATTGTATTTGTATTGTTTTTGTACTGTATTTGTATTGTATTCGTACTGTATTTGTATTGTATTGTAATGTATTTGTCGACGTTTAGAATTGGGTGAAAATCACGTTGTAATAAAAGCTTGTTAAAAATAGAACATTTAGGTCTTATTTATAAAAAAAAAACCAAAGAAAACAAAGTGACTGTATTCTGTACCTAAAAACTAAATATTTTCTAAACTTGACACCTGGCTAAATGCAAAAACCGTGCGAAGCCCAATCAATCAATCTGCCTAGCCCATTTCCCAACTATGTTGGGGTCGGCTTCCAGTCTTACTGGATGCAGCTGAATACCAGTGTTTTACATGGAGCGACTGCCTATCTGACCTCCACAACCCAGTTACTGGGTAACACGATAGCCCTTGGTAAGACTGGTTGTCACACTTTCGGGCTTCTGACGATCCGTAACGAATGTCAAAGATCCACGGGACTAACGACTTAACGTGCTTTTCGAGGCACGGAGGAGTCTCGGTGTGTAAATATGGTCACCCATCCATGGACCAACCCCGAAAAGCGTAGCTTAACCTGATGGACTGACCCGTTTTTTTTTTTTTGGTGGGTGGGAAATCATCCAATGACATCTCCCGCTCTGGGTGGAGCGGGAGGGTGTGTCAGACTCTTACTGACTAAAACCCACCCCTGTTCCTTCCCTGCCTGAGTGGCCAGGGGTGCGGTAACTCATGTTGATTATTTATCCGCTACCCCTAGGCATGCAGGCACCGGCCACGATGGGCCCCGTCAGTGGTGGCTGACAAACATCTCTATGAGGCGCGCGTGGAACTCTACGCGCCGTCAACTCACGGGCCTGGTGCTGATCAGACGGCGAGCTACCCACTGCTCGCTGTCCGCAGGCCCGGGTCTACGGTGGCCGGAGATCGTCTCTCGACGTCCTACGCTCAGTGCTTCTCCGGCAGCGATAGGGGCCGCGGGTGTGAGGGCCACTCCGTTGAGCTTCCCTCACCCGTCCCGCTTCCGCCTTCGCAGAAGGAGGAGACGGCATCTCATTCCCTCTCGTCCCGTTCCATGGCCTGAACCAGGGCCGGGCGCGAGAGGTAGCTACCGCCTATTGGATCGACTCGTGCGGCTGTTATTACTTTAGCCACGAGCTCCTCCTCCAAACCGTGCGAAGCCCGAATGTAAAAAAAAAACATAACATCGTAACTACACCTTTGCACTCCGAATTATTACCAGTTCAAACCCTAGGTTTTACCGATGAATCAGCCGATGTTATCAGCCAAAAAAATAACACGAACGATACCAAAACCCTTTCCGTGAATAATAATTGTACAATTTCTAGGGATATCGCTAAAATCGGCTTTAACACAGCTATCGGTGCAACTTCTCGGCTAATTTAAATATACCCATACTTTGGTCAACAGCTTGTTGGCTGGTAGACCAGGTTATGGTGGTAGGTAGTAGCGTGCTAAGATCGAGCGATAGGGACATATTATAAATTGCCCTGTCCGTCTGTCTGTCTGTCACATAGCACGCGATGCAAAAAAGTTTGTTCGTGGAGTAAAGTTCGATGTGGGAATTGTGGGAGTGCAATGGATGTGGTAACTATTTTGACTATTTATCCTACATTAGTCCTTATTTCTGGTCTTGTTGGCCTGCACTTACCTTTGACTGCACTGAACTTTGGCTTTAAACAAAGTGACGTTCTGTCGGCGGCGATAACGATTGTCAAAAAGTCATTCAAACCCTTACACAGGGTAAAACAGAAAGGTGTGGTCATATTTTAAGAACTGCATCTGCCTATCGATATGAACCACTTTCTTAAAGAAAAACCGAGGAAAAAACAAAAAAAAAATAATTACATCCCATACAAATATTGATCAGCTGATGATAACTTTGTATGGAAAGTACAATTGTTTTTTTGGGAATTTTCTGTTTTCTTAGAGAAAGTTGTTCATTTCCATAGGCAGAATCGGCTCCTAAAATATGACCACACCTTTCCGTTACAACCTGTATAATGTTTCCATTTATTGTCGTGTGACAATAAATGGAAACATTGGCAATACTTATCATTACAAACAACAAGTTGCAGTTTTTAATCATTATGAGTGTTGCCAAGTATATAAGAGGAAGTCTGGAAGTGGCACCACTGACTGAAAAGTTGTGTGGAAATCGGTTGTCGTGGTATGGGCATGTCATAAGGAGGAATGAAGAAAATGTCGTGAGGAAAGTCTTGTGTATGGATGTGGATGGCTATAGCAGTAGGGGAAGGCCAAAGATTAACGATGGTTAGACTGTGTGAAAGAGGATATGGGTATGGGTATGCCTAAAGGGGGAAAGCAGAGTCGCTCAGTATCGAGCGCGAGTAAAGGCGCTGTGATGGACCACAAACAGCAAGGTCCACTGAAGAACACATGCGATGAGGATGACTGAGAGAAAAAAGAGGAAGCCTACTTATCTCATCAACCAGTATGGGACAGCGCTGGTAGGATCCAACATGTTGCTACGTCCTGCAGTACCGACGACGCAGCTGTACGTGTCCCGTTTGCACCACTCTATGAAGATTGAGGACATCATAGAGTACATTCGGGTGAAGATCAACTGGATCTTGAGGGTGGAGAAGTTGGAGGCGCGCCATAACACCAATTTCAAGTCGTTCGTGGTGCGCGTTCCGACTCACCAATTGGTGACCTTCCTCAAGGAAGACTTTTGGTCGAAAGGTGTGCTGTATCGGGGTTTCCGCGGCCGGCTACGCGACACCTCGCAGCGTAACACTACGCCGTCACTTCGTGTACGAAGTTTTTGTTTATTTAGTTTATATTAATTATTGTTTTATACTTATATATTATGTATTGTGTTTTATTAGCCTTAGTTGCCTGAAATAAAAGATAAATAAATAAATAAGAGAGGGGTGACTACAGAGATGACGACTAATAGAGGCGTATGGAAGAAAAAGACATGTTGCGCCGACCCCAAATAAATTGGGATAAGGGCAGCAGAATGATGATGAGTGTTGCCAGTCTCTTCATTTACTGTCGTATTGTCGTATCCACCTTGTATTTTGGTTTTTCGTTGGTAGAATGCCACTTTATCTTGGCGTTCTAGCTAGTCTGTATATCTACTATTCCGACTCGATCTTGAATTTTACTTTCATGCCAAAACTAGCCCTAAGCCATAGCCAAATCTTTTAGACAAAATATATAAAGACTGGCACATCTTATTTCATGAGCATTCTACATTTGTATTAAAGTTAGGTACGTTTTGTTTTTAAACAATGAAATATTTAAATACCTACCACTACCAGTTCTTTAGGAACCAAGTTAGTTAAAAATAAAAAATGACTAGTCCTTGTCAATAGAGACCCATAGTCTTGGGTACCTAACCTCTTCCATGACTCATCATCATTATCATTTCACCCGAAAGACGTCCACTGCTGGTCATAGGCTTCCCCCAAGTGACGCCATAACGACCGATTCTATGCGTCTCGTCATCATCACCATCCATAGGATTCCCGCAACCCTCTCCAGGTCATCGGTCCACTTTGTGGGAGGCCTTCCAAAACTGCGTCTTCCGATATGCGGTCGCCACTCTAGAACTTTTCACCCTCATCGACCATCTGTTCTGCGAGCAATGTATCCTGCCCACAGACACTTAAGTTTGGCCATTATTACAGTCCTATGACTTGATTGTGTCTGGGGGCACGGTAGGAAACGGGACCTCAAGCTTCTTGAAGCGTTACGTCGTATTTTTGAATCCTCAAAGATTCATAGCATCATAATCAGCCTTTTCATTGTTGTTGAAACAAAACAAACAAAAAAATATACTTATACATCTCTCTCTGTGAGAGGAAATGCCTTAGTGGGCCTTAATCCACCACGCGGGCCTAATCCGGGTGGGTGGATGTCACATGTCTTCGAATTTTTGGTTCTAAGACAAGCTGGTTATCTCACGATGTTTTCTTCTCTAGATTCTAACTCACAACCCGCACGTAAGTCGGAGCCTTTACCACTGGACCACCATTGGTCTAAGAATCTCAAAGATTTGGATAATACTGTATTGCCCGAATTCTCAGGATAAGATATATTTAACGAACTAATCAAATACACTACGTTTCATTAGTCTGGCTTTTAGAATTTTCTAGTTATCAATATCTGAAATACTTCGATAACCAATTTATAAAATACCACATCCAAAAATATCGATCAAACATGGCGTACTAGCTGCAAGGCTCGTCACGTCATTGTAACTGGTAATTTTAATTGTCTCCACCGCGAGCGGGGAAACGAACACGGCCTGTTAATTTTACCATGTTATTCATAAATACCAGCGACCAGTGCAACTTGGAACGCAGTGGAATATGGAAATGGAGGACAATGGTCAGTAGAATCCAACGACCATACAGCTGTCTAGTGATTGCATGTTCATTGGTAGATAGGAACAGGTGGTGCAACATCATCAAGTCAAAATGACTACACGTTTAGGGGATCATGATCGTCAGCAATGAGGAAAATTACGCGAGGAGGGAGGGGGTCGTTGGTAGAATCCTACAAAATTAGTGTTGATCAATACAAAATAACATTTCAGTCGAAAGACAACCAATGCTGGACATAGGCCTCCACCAAGCATAGTGATCCTGTGCGTCTTGCATCCAACGGAAACCCGAACTGGCCCTCACCAGGTCATCGATCCACCGTGATGGAAGCCTTCCAACACTGCATGTTCCGGCTCGCGTTCACCACGCCAAAACCTTTCGTCCTTATCGACTATCCGTTCTGCGGTAATTATATAGTAAAGTCTGCATCTGCCTCTGCCTAGCCTTTTCCGCACTATCTTGGGCTCGGCTTCCAGTCTAACCGGATGCAGCTGAATACCAGTATTATATGACTATATGATACGACTGTCTATTTGTAACAACACACAGTAACTGTGTAATATGCTACCCTTTGGTAAGACTGGTTGTCAGACTTTCGGGCTTCTGATGTCCGTAACGACTGTCAAATATCCACGATTGACAGCCGGGACCAACGGCTTAAAGTGCTTTCCGAGGCACGGAGGAGTCTCGGTATGTAAAGATGATCAGCGTAGCGTTGCGTTGCGTAGCTTAACCAGATGGATCGACCCGTGCGGCTGTTAACCACGAGCTCCTCTAAAAAAGGTAATTGTTTAATAAAGTAATGTTTGGGAATTCTTCAAAATGACACAATCACAAGAGACAATGAATTGCATCAGTTAGGTAGATTCGATTTAGTTAGAAAATTTTAGATTTGGTATCAAAAGCTTCTGTATCTTACACTAGATTCTGCCCGCGGCTTCGCCCGCATGGAATTAGTAATTCGCCCACCATAAATTAGTAATTCGCCCACCATAAATTAGTAATTCGCCCACCATAAATTAGTAATTCGCCCACCATAAATTAATTCGCCCACCATAAATTAGTAATTCGCCCACCATAAATTAGCCTGTGCTATTTTAAGGCGCAGTTATACGACTTTTAATGTTTTTAATTGAACATCACGTCTTAACGACTAGTCTTATTTCTTTGAAAAAAAAAAATATGTTACTCTAGACAATTTCCGTCGTAATTTGATCTCAGAATATTTGAAATTATATTTTTATAACATAGTGTAACTAAGTTGTAAAGTTATGGTCTAACTCGGATAAAAAATTGAGAATCACGATAAAACTATAAAGCGTATTTTTATGAAACCTTCACCATTTTAAAGATCAATTAATTATTTATAATTTAGTCTCAGTGTTTTAGTTTAATACTTGTTGTTTTATGTGTAATAAATTAATAATGCGTCTAATTTCGGACAGCGCCTATGATGGGCGAGTTCTATTACTGGGTGGATATACGATGCGTTACGTGAGCTCAGCGCAGAACACGCAAGCTAACCACTCAAGGTCGTTGGCAGCTAATAACGCCTTAAACTATATCTATCTGTCTGCCAAATTTCATACATTCAGCCGTTCTGGCGCCGTAATTGAGTTACAAACATGCATCCATCCATCCACCCAAAACTTTCGCATTTATAATATTATAATTCTGTACCTACCTACAGTTTCGAAACAATGTTGGCATATCTCCCAAAGATCTTGATTCTTCTTTTAATGAAGTATTATTCGTCATCTCCAAAGAGATCTACGCTTTGGAACGTGTTACTAGATTCACCTTCCTGACTGACCGACTCCTTGACAAAGCAAAAGTACCTGGAAATGGTTTAATTGAAATGAATGCTTTGATTTTAAATACATTTCCAGCATTGCCTAGAAGTTAACAGAATTCTTACCGTTTGATTTAGCAAATGCCCAGTGGCGCCACTGTCTATTAATAGGTATAACTAAAAGTTACTAGGTATTGGTTTTTCTCGTTACGAAGCTGACTATGTTACTATTATTAAATAAGATGCTGATTGAATGGTCTACTACCGGCCAAGTGGCGCCCTCATTGAATAAAAAATCAAAGCATTGTATAGAAAATAAATTTTAAAGAATCAAACGTCACATTTGTTACAAAGAGGATAAAGTATGTTTACGTTGTTAAAACAGGTCTCAGAATGTTTCGAATCCAAAGTAGTAGGCAAAAGTGTTAGAAACGGTCGTTTTTTGCTACTTTTGTGTAGTGGGACCTACCCAAGGTTCCGATGTTTTCGATGAAGAATATCTTACTTCTCTTTAAATACTCATTATGCAGTTCTTTTAGAGTTCCTTACCAAGCGATTGATCCTATCTAATAAGAATAACTCTGTCTTTTCTGTCGCGATTTCGGGTTATATGAAACCCTTAGGGTGCAATTTCGTTACGCCTAGTCTGAAGTTAGAGAATCTGCCACCATTCTTGCCAAGGGGTATCGTGCTACCCAGTGTCTTGATAGGTCAAATCGGCAGTCATGTAAAATACTGGTATTTAGCTGCATTGGACTGGAAGCTGACCCCAACTTAGACGGGAAAAGGCTGGACCGATTGATTTGCTCGGGAGTTTGAGTCGAAGCGCCAAAGTCTTGAGCATAGACGCCGAGTTGCTAGCCTGTTGGTTTTCTATAGGTTCCATTTTGGGGAGTGTGCGACGGAATTACATAATTTGATTCCGCCAAGCCCGTTTCATCAACGGACCACAGGACGTACGGCGAAGTGCCACCGGTTCATGGTGGACATCCCATCCATACGCACAAAACGTTTTGAGAACACATTCATTGTGCTTACAGCTAGGGAGTGGAATTTCCTACCGGAGTCTGTGTTTCCTGATAGCTACGACCTGGGAGTCTTTAAGTCAAGAGTGAATAGGTTACTTCTAGGCAAGCGTGTTGCATCTTCGACCACATCATCGCTTACTATCAGGAGAGATAGTGGTAAAACGCGAGCCTATCAACAATAAAAAAAAAAAATTGCGCCACTTCTTTTTCCCAGCTAAAACACTAGGAAGTGGTGACGGGCGGGCGTTTTTGGGGGACTGTCTTTATGTAGAACTTTGACGTTCAAAAAGTGCTGGCTCTCAGCCTAGTTTGAATAAATGACTTTTGATTTTTTGATTTTCATGTCTTCAGAGAAAAACGAAATCAATTCTGGGGGCCTTTAAGGTGGAAGCTCCAGGGTAGCTCTCCAGGGTAGTTAGAATTGATGCCAAATGTAAGTATTTCACGAAATTATGACATATTTGGAATCAATACTAAGTGAGAGAGAAGTATTAATGATTTTAATGATTATAATTCTATAAATAAATACTTGCTACAGCCGCGAATGAGATGTTGACCAAGATACAACCTGACACTGACCTGCAAATTGCAAAAAACGTAAGAAATTTTGAATTACGCGGGCTACCCTGGAGCATTCACCTTAAGGGTCCACTACGGGCCAAGTGGCGCCCTCATTGAATAAAAAATCGTAGCATAGCATAGAAAATAAATATTAAAAAATCCGGTGTGTCAGAAACGGCCGTTTTTGGTACTTTTGCCTACTACTTTAAGTATGAGAAATACCTGTGCTAGGAGCGGGGCCTCCTAGCACAGGTATTTCTCATACTTAAAAGGAGACCCCTATGTAAGATATATTGTAGAAGTTGTAAAGTTACTGAAATAAATATATTTATTATTATTTATTTTTTATTTTATTTACTTTGGATACGAAACATTCTAAAACCTGTTTTAACAACATAAAAATACTTTGACCTCTTTGTAACAAACGTGACGTTGGATTTTTTAATATTTATTTTCTATGCTATGCTACGATTTTTTATTAAATGAGGGCGCCACTTGGCCCGTAGTAGGGCCTTAGGTCAAGAGTGAATAGGTTAGTTCTAGGCAAGTGTGCTCCATCGTCGACCACATCATCGCTTACCATCAGCGCCCCTAGCCAAATAACTTTTCTTTTATCGTTTACGCTAACGCTTAGTAAAAGATGTATGGCAATGTCATTACCTGCGATAAGAATAGAATAGAATAGAATACACATTTATTCGACACAGACACAACACAACAGCAACAAACAAGAGGTAAAGAAAATAACAGTAGGTACACAAAGTTACAATAAAATTGTGCTGAGCGTGCCCATACCGAAAGGGTTACCATCTCAGCATTTGCTGGGCGTTGGACACCCAGCGCTGGTTTTCAGTTGGCACCCCGCAGTGACGCACGGACGAGGGTAAATAAAATAATAATAACTGAATTAAATATCAATGTTTATGTATTATGTAATATTGTAATTAAAATACGTAAATAAATAGTGTAAAGTAATAAGAAAATATTAAATAATCTATATGTGCCACGCTGGTTACAAATTATAATTTTCTACTCTATCCACAATAATAAAATAAAATAACGCGAAAACATTGCTCATCAGTCAACGCGACGTTCACCGCAATTGACGCATAATCGCGTCAGATACCGGCTTTGCAATCAGCCATCAGCCGTCATTAGAAGAAATAAGTAAATACAACAATACACAATAAAGCCAGTGCATAAAAAGAAAAAGCTGCCTTCCAGAAAATATTTCCAAGTGCCAAACTATCTAAATTCCCACAGTTATTGCTTTAAATCGAAGTATTGTAAATTGCAATTAGAAAAGAAAAGGTGAAAGTGAACTATATTGGTTCACAGTATAATGGTAAGTTTTTTATTAGGTATATGTCATTTAAATAGGTGGTAAAATTGCATGATTAAAATGAATTAGGTGTATGATTACATTAAATTTAAAAATAGATAAATATATTATTGAATTATATAAACGATTTGTCTTCGTCCACATCATTAAATTCGATTTGTGAACTCATATTTTTTAGGTCCCTAATCGGTGGGGGAATATTATTCCAACATTTGGAGGCCGCGTACCGAAAACTTCCTCGGAAGGCTGCACCATGGTGATGCTGCGTAGCCAGCTGCTGAGCACAACGCCTGGCCCTACGTTGCCGGTGACTATTTATCCACGCAAGCTTCGAGTACAAGTATGACGGACATTTATTCTTGATGATGCCAAAAAGAAGACAGGCCAAGTGCAATTTCCGTCGTGACTTCATTTTTAAAATGTTATGCTTGTTTAGAAATGGTGTAGGTAATGTGGCTCCTTGGTGGTACGTTAAAGCAAAAACGAGCGCAAGCATTTTGAACCCTTTGAATTAGTCTCGTGGTACGTGCTAAAAGTCGAGGTCCTACAACGGTGTCGGCATAATTTAACTTAGATAGAACCAGACTTTCAACTAGCTGAACACGCAGGTCTTCGCTCAGATACGGGCGCATCTTGTACAAAACTTTTAGACGGTAGAAACAGTTTTTTACACAGTTTGCAATATGAGCCTCAAAACGCAGCTCTTGGTCCATGATTAAACCCAGATTTCTCGCCTCGTAAACACGATCAATATATTGTCCCATTACGATCACGTTTGCACGATTAGAGTTAATTTTATCCAGTTGACTTTTAGAACCGAAAAGCATAAATTTTGTTTTGGACGGGTTAAGTAGTAGGGAGTTTTGCTTTGACCAGTCCACGATCCTGTCCAGATCTTCGTTTAACAATTTAACTGCGGTATTATAGTCTTCAGGTTTAAAAGAAATGTATAATTGAATGTCATCAGCATAAATATGAAATTTCGAATTTTTTATAACATTAACAATATCTGCACTATATAAAATAAACAAAGGGGGACCCAGTATAGATCCCTGTGGAACACCCTTTACCACTGGAGTCATTTTAGATTTAAGAGTAGATCCATTGGCATCTGGAATTTCAACCAGCTGTTTACGATTGCTTAGGTAACTCCTGAACCAAGCAACCGTAGGAGCGTCAAAACCGTAATATAATATAACCGTATAATAAGTGACGTCACAATTCTCTCCGCAGGTAATGTCATTGCCATACTTTTTGTATTAGGTCCCCACCTATGAAATCAGCTTTTTGTATGGAGAATTGTAAAGAAGTTGCATTTTTCATACTAACATTTTATTAATTTATTTAACAACTATGAACAGTAATGTTTTAAAACTTTTATGCAATAATGTTTAAAAACTAAGATAACGTACGCCACATATATTACGCAACAAAAATACATTTTGGCTAAGTTAAAACAAATATAGTGGTCATTTCTGCTAACAAAAACTTTTTTACAAAAAAAAAACAACCGACTTCCAAACAAGAAAATAAGAAAATACACTTTTTTTTCTTTTTTGTAAGTTTTTTCGTTTGTATGTATTTGTATATCTTCGTTATTTGACACCGACTTCCGAAATTGAATTTTTTTTTTCAAATTTTTAGGGTATTTTCTTTTTTGGAGTCGGTTGTCTTTTTATAGTAAAAAAGTTTTTTATTTTTCACTTTTTAGTTATACCTCAGAATTAAAAACCCCAATAACATGGAACGTGGAATTTAAACATAATCGTCATTGTAGAAAACAAAAACGTCATCTAGGTAATACGTATTTTTCGTTTATGTTCAGTTTCTCAAAAAGCGCTGAAGCAATTTCAATAAAATTATATGGGTGGTCCCATATAAATTTTCCTCGAGAGTATATTCTTTCGGTTAAAAAAGAAGTTTTTGATAATCGGTCCACAATTGACGGAGAAATCGGCGGCCATAAATAAAAAAATAATAAAAAAACACATTCAGTCGAACATAGAACCGCCTCCTTTTTCAAAAGTCGGTTAAAAAGAGGAGTAATTTTTAAGGTATTTTTTTTGTATAGAAAACTATAAGTAATAAGGTTTTTTTACTATTGGCAGTTGTCTATGACGGTCATTATTCGATAGAATATCAAGCAATTGATGAATATTTTAATTCATAGAAGTGACGAGTTTCTCTATATGTGAAAAAAAAAAGCCAATTTCATATGTATGGACCCAAAGTGTTAGCGTAAACAATAATAGAAAAGTTATTTGGCTGGGGGGGCAGGGCCTGGCCCTGGGCCTGCAGTCTCGACATTGATAGCGATCGCTACGTCCTAACGATCGGTCGCTACGTCGGAAAAATAATTGATTTTCTTGAAATATGTACAGAGACGGCGTAAATTTTAACTTGCAAGCACTATTTTTCATCAAAACTGATCAACTGATCTGCTGGTCTCAATACATATTTCGAGATAATCAATTATTTTTCCGACGTAACGACCAATCGTTAGGACGTAGCGATCGCTATCAATGTCGAGACTGCAGGGCCTGGGGGCTTAGAAAAAGTAACAATTTAAAAACGATAACGAAGTTAGAAAAGACTAAAATGTATAAGATTGACATAAACCGCGCTAAGTCACGTGGTCAGTCGACATCGTTATCGCAAGTTGGTAGACAATGTTATAATTCGTAACGAAACCATAAAGAAACGAATTGCTATCGTGTTTATCCCATACAAATGCGTAGACAAGCAGCGCTTTCAGAGTTCGGATTCGCCTCGATCGTGATCGCCAAAAAAGGTAACGAAGGAACGCTAACGCTAGGAAATGTTTATCGATATCTCAGAGACGATGACGAAATTAGATATCGTTTCGCTACGAAGCGATGTTACTTTGTCTACAGGGCCTGGTGAGATAGTGGGCAAGCGCGAGCCAGCGAATGATAAAAAATAAATAAAAATAACTACTCGTGGAAATACATAACATCTCATCGAGTTCAGCCAGTTAAGTCTATATACCTGTTACATAAGGGCTAGTACATAATAGTGATATGAAAGTAGCCAGCATGGTATAATACGGCGGGCGGTCGGCCCCGGGCCTGTTTGCTTTAAACACACAACATACCTACCTTGCTACTCACATAATGAACGAGGTACAGATACGAGCAACGGTGGAATCATAAGTTGGACTATTCTATTCATAGGTAATATTACAAATGCGAAAGTTTGGATGTAAGGACTCAATTACGCCAGAATGGCTGAACTGGTCTTGATGAAATTTGGCACAGAGATAGATTATAGTCTGGAATACCACACTTATAATGGGGAAAGTATTAAGTAATTCCACGCGGGCGAAGTCGCTGGCAGAAGCTATTAGGGTTAAAGTTTCCAATTGTCCTAAGCAGGCTCAGTTTTTAGCAAAAATCCTAAGGAATGTTGTGTGATACGAAAATATTTTTTAGTTTCCAATAACCCGGCCCTAAAATTCGAAGACATGTGGCATCCATCAACCCGCACTAGGCCCGCTTGGGATTAGGGCCCACAACCTCTCACAGAGAGAAGGCCTGTACCTCATCAGTGGGGACATTAAAAGGCTGATGATAATGAATCCGGCCCAAGGCCAAGTGGCCGGCCAAAAAATCGTAGCATAGCATAGAAAATAAATATTAAAGAACGCAAAAAAAATAAAAAAAACAAAGAAACGTCTAAAACGGCCGTTTTTGACACTTTTGATTACTATTTTGGATACGAAACATTTTGAGACCTATTTTAACAACGTAAAAATACTTTATCCTCTTTGTAACGAACGTGACGTTGGATTCTTTAATATTTATTTTCTATGCTATGCTACGATTTTTTATTCAATGAGGGCGCCACTTGGCCGGTAGTAGACCCTTAAAAACTATTCCTAAAATAGAAAGAGCTCTAGTTATGTACTAACCTTATGACTGTGAATATGAGGATAAATATTTAAACACAAACATCAGAGATACATACCAGAACACTTCCTAACCCATTCGATCCTTATCGGAAAACATAAGAAAAATACAAAAAATATTTCTTTTCCTAGAATGTATTGGTGAAATCAAATTGAATGAAGGCAAATGTTTTGCGGTACGCTGCCAGCCGAGGCGCTATAGCCAATCTATTTTTACTCGGGGTTTAAATCAATTTATGCAAGCCGTATTTCGCTCGACGATTTTCTGTACCATGTGTTTAATCGTGATATAAATAACCCAATCTTAAGCTTATAAGAGTGGCAGAAAAGTAATATTGGGTATTTTTTCATTCTAGACCAGATAAGCATCAAAACTAGACTGTCCACGATCTGCTACCCACGGATCTTGAGGGTCTACTACCGGCCAAGTGGCGCTCATTGAATAAAAAATCGTAGCATAGCATAGAAAAATAAAATTAAAGAATCCAACGTCACATTTGTTACAAAGAGAATAAAGTATTTTTACGTTGTTAAAACAGGTCTCAGAATGTTTCGTATCCAAAGTAGTAGGCAAAAGTACCAAAAACGGCCGTTTCAGACACTTTTGCCTACTACTTTGGATACGAAACATTCTGAGACCTGTTTTAACATTTTTGCCTACTACTTTGGATACGAAATATTCTGAGACCTGTTTTAACAACGTAAAAATACTTTATCGTTTTGTAACAAATGTGACGTTGGAGTCTTTAATATTTATTTTTTATGCTATGCTTCGATTTTTTATTCAATGAGGGCGCCACTTGGCCGGTAGTAGGGCCTTAAGGCGCAGTTATATGCCCACGGCCTTGAGTGGTTAGCTTGCGTGTTCTGTGCTGAGCTCACGCAACGCGTCGTACGTCCACCCAGTAATAGAACTCGCCCTTCAGGGAGCCCTGTCCCAAATTTGACGTATTATTAATTTATTATGCATAAAACAACAAGTATTATACTAAAACACGTATACTTAGACATAAATAATTAAATTATCTTTAAAATGGTGAAGGTTTCATAAAAAAAACGCTTAGTAGTTTTTGCGTGATTCTCAATTTTTTAACCGCATTAGACAAAACTTTACAAATTAAAACTGTTATAAAAATATAATTTCAAATATTCACATATCAAATTACGAAGAAAATTGTTTTTTCAAAGAAATAAGAGTAGTCGTATATATTTAAAATCATTAGAAGTCGTATATAAGCGCCTTAAGTAAATTAGATTATATCGCCTGGAGGCAACCAGAGAACTTGGATAATCTGGTAGTAGTTGGAAAAGTGGATGGAAAAAGACCATGCGGACGTTCACCTATTCGCTGGTCTGACCAGATTATGGAGACAACTGGACAAAACACTGACATAATAACTGTACTGGACATAATAAAGAGTATTCTATTCTATTCTATTCTCACGGTTACCACTGTCCTGAGAAGAGCTGAAGACTGAGTGGCCTGGAAGCAGCTCGTCAGAGAATCCGTCAAAGCTTTCCAGAGGGCGTATTCGCTAACTCAGTTGACATCAATTTGATAGGCACTTTACCGTACATTGCTGCTTTGACGTATAGGAAAACTGTAGTTCCTATTATAATTGATGTCCACCGAGCAATGTACTGCATAGTGCGTATCAAATTGATGTCAACTGAGTTAGCGAATACACCTGCAGTACGGGCACGATCTTCATTAATGAAAAAAAAAACGAATTAGAAGAAAAAGAGTGTTTAGTTGTGATATTGCCTTTTTTTTCGAATAGCTGAGATTTTTGCTTTTTACCCGGAAGGATGGAAGAGGATTATGTTTTTCCAGAGTAAGTATGTATGTCTATTTCTTTGGCACGCCCTGTAGCCTAAACGGTTGGATAAATTTTAACAGTTAATGAGGTATATTTATGGAGATGATGAAAATAATTGACACATAGTAAAGCCTGGGTTCAAATCCACGACCTACGACACATACGAGTAAGCCCGAGCATTTATCATCGGGCCACCCACTGCTCTCACTGGGCTACTGCTGCTGGTGCTTATAGTACCAAAAACCCAAAAACTTATCACGTTGAGGAGGGACGGAGGAGTGACACGATGAAGAGAACCGTAGAGAAAGAGTTAGAAGATTGACACACGACAAATTAAGACGTATATTTCAATATTCACAGAAGGCTAGATTATATGAAGCACTCACTTTTAATGGTTTTTAATTGAACATCACGTCTAAACGACTAGTCTTATTTCTTTGAAAAAAATATATGTTACTCTAGACAGTTTCCGTCGTAATTTGATCTGAGAATATTTGAAATTATATTTTTTTAACCTAGTGTAATTAATTTGTAAAATTATGTCTAACGCGGACAAAAAAATGAGAATCACGCAAAAAGTATAAAGCGTATTTTTATGACACCTTCACAATTTTAAAGATCATTTAATTATTTACCATTTAGTCTCTTTAGTTTATTACTTGTTGTTTTATGTGTAATAAATTAATAATGCGTCTAATTTCGTACAACGCTCCTTGACGGGCGAGTCCTATTACTGGGTGGACATACGACGCGTTACGTGTGCTCAGCGCAGAACACGTAAGCTAACCACTCAAGGTCATTGGCAGCTAATAGCGCCTTAAAGAGTTTTTCTATCTGGAGATAACCCTGAATGTCGATTCAGGGCCTGTAGACAAAGTAACATCGCTTCGTAGCGGAACGATATCTAAATTCGTCATCGTCTCTGAGATATCGATAAACATTTCCTAGCATTAGCGTTCCTTCGTTATCTTTTTTGTCGATCACGATCGAGGCGAAGGCGAACTCTGAAAGCGCTGCTTGTCTACGCAATTGTATGGGATAAACACGATAGCAATTCCTTTCTTTATGGTTTCGTTACGAATTATAACATTGTCTACCAACTTGCGATAACGATGTCGACTGACCACGTGACTTAGCGCGGTTTATGTCAATCTCATACATTTTAGTCTTTTCTAACTTCGTTATCGTTTTTAAATTGTTGCTTTGTCTAAGCCCCCAGGTTATGCTTACGATAAAAATGCATTTTCATCGGCACTGAAACTGAAATAACTCAGCGAGCCTGTGGTTCAGATATACCCAACGGGCTTATAATTCTCTGCGCATCCAGCTTAACAATGCCAACAGGGCGCTGTTACGTCTGCCGCGCTTCTGCAGTGCGTCAACAATGTTCGCTGAGTCTCAGACAGACGGCTTTAATGCCACCTGGCGCAAAAAGACAGCCTCACTACTAAGCAGATTGCGTGGGAGCAGTGACAGCATCCTGAAGGTAATAAGTTAGACAGCCCACTGGTGTGGAGCCTCACCCAGAGGACTAAGTCTCTCTTAGTTATTAGGTACTAACATACTCGTAGTTTTTAAAGTCATACTAACAATATAAATGTAAATGTATACGAAATGGATCAATGGTTGTCTGAATATTTTTTTATTATTATTCCATTTATTTAACTTTATGTACATACTATTTACATTTTTAAATATTCAAATATAAAACTATATAAAAACATTTAAAAATATAAAAAATAGTAGCCCACCGGTAACGGGATACCAAGCTACCGGTGGTCAGGGCTCCTGAAAAAGGAATCTCCTAACAATACGCGCTGTGTCCAGGAGTACCGCTTTCTGTATCAAGCCCTTGATCCAGCCGCCCAACGAGAGCCTCCTGAGATGTTGATCGAGGCTCTTGGCTATTAAGCCATTGGCCGTCACGACTATCGGCACAATGACTGCTGTATCCACCTCCCACATGTCGACAACCTCGCGAGCCAGATCAAGATACTTTGTTTTTTTATCTTTCTCAGCCTTCACGAGGTTCTCGTCATGAGGGACAGCTATATCAACAATCATTGTGCGACGCTCTTGTCGATCTATCACCACTATGTCAGGCTTATTGGCAACAATAGTCCTATCAGTGATGATAGATCGATCCGAATACAACGTGATATTGCCATTTTCGAGAACTGGGTCGGGCTCATACTTACAGTACGGTACTTCAGATTCCACAAGATTGTATTTAAGAGCAAGTTGCTGGTGGATAATCCTGGCTACAAGGTTGTGTCTGTGCAAATAGTCTATTTATAATTATTATTATTACTTGGGATTTCTAAAGGTTTTCAGTATGTAACAAGGCAGTGTTACTGCCTTATTGGTTTTCTGACCTCCATTCAAAATTACGTTCTTTTGTACCTAGTTTTAAATACAAATATTCCTTGTCTTCTCTGTCTAGATTCTTGATTTTCATTCTAAAATCAGTTCGGTTGCAGCTGCCGAACTGGAAGCTCACTTAAATCATTGTTGTATTCTTCAGCAATTTTTTATTTCAAGCAAATAAATGAATCTGAATCTGAATCTGCAACTGACAATCACCAGTTTGCAAGAGTTTTCTAGAACAGTGAAGTGCAGTTTTTATAACCAGGCAGATTCAGGCATGTGTCCGGGCAATAATATAATTTAAATATGTAATACAAAATAAACATAATTAACCAACGATATATTATGAACCTAGTCTCAGTGTATGCGCCTTAAGGGCCTTCTCGCGGTCCAGTGGCGCCCTCATTGAATAAAAAATCGTAGCTTATCACAGAAAATAAATATTAAAAAATCCAACTTGACGTTTGTTACAAAGAGGATAAAGAATTTTTACGTTGTTAAAACAGGTCTCAAAATGTTTCGTATCCAAAGTAGTAGGCAAAAGTGCCAAAAATGGCCGTTTCTGGCACTTTTGCCTACTACTTTGGATACGAAACATTTTGAGATCTGTTTTAACAACGTAAAAATTCTTTATCCTCTTTGTAACAAACGTCAAGTTGGATTTTTTAATATTTATTTTCTGTGCTATGCTACGATTTTTTATTCAATGAGGGCGCCACTGGACCGCGAGAGGGGCCTTAAGGCTGGTTTTATAGTCACGCCGCTAGACGCGCCGTTGGGCAGCGCGCTGTTGAACAGCGCGCGTTTGAACAGCGATGCACTATAAAACGACATTAGTAAGGCGCGTTTCGCTGCTGTGAGACAGTCGTGTACAAACATACTAAATGAACGGCAATGCGGTTAGAGTACTGGCTATTTACTTTTTATGGAAAAAAAGGCAACAACAACGTCGAAGAACAGTAACTGTTGATCCTTATAACGCTGTAAGGTTACTGAGAGGCGAACACGTAACAACTTTCTCTGATTTACGAGAAAATAGTTATAAATTTTATAAATATTTTCGCCTATCAACCAGCAGTTTCGACGAATTACTGTGCAAGTTAGAGTTTTCTTTACGAAGATCCAGCTTACGTCGCATCCCCATAGCTCCAGTGGAAAAATTGGCGATTACTCTAAGGTAAGTGAAATAAAAGAGTAGGTTTTGTAATAAATTATATATTTGTTTGGTTTGTTAATTTCTTCCCAGGCTTTATTTTTTGCGTCCTTATTCTTATAAAATTCATCGGCCGGGTCCCATAAACATCTTCTAAATCGCACTTCCTCAATTACTCGTCCTGTATCGATGTGATTCATTTTGTACACAACAGTACCTAACGGCGCGTCTCAACGGCGTCACACTAAAACGCACAATGGCCGTAGAAGCGCATGAGTGGCGCGCGCTTCGACAGCGCCGCGCGAATAGGACGCGTTCACCGAACGGCGCTGCTCAAGCGCGCGAATTTGAAACGCTACTACTACCCCAATACATATCCGAGCGCGCGCGCTCCGACGGCGCTGCTGAAACGCGTGACTATAAAATCAGCCTAACAGTCAACAATACAGACACGTTTTGTAAGTACGGTACGTATATGAATTTTAAAGCTTGCTAAAAAAAAGGTTTTTTTTTTGTAAGTGTTTAATATCCTTTATATAGACAGTTTAACTTCTCCGTATCGAAATAATCCAAATTCCAAGTAAATACGAGTAAATCCCCTACGTACGCTTCAAAAAAGTCCTTTTTATTAATGTGTAGCACTCTTCTTGACGGCTGTACTTCGCGGTATGTATGTAAACAGAATGTTTGCACATCGGTCGGTCCCAGGTACCTACCTACCTACCTGATGTTTCATTCTATACCCGCTTGCCCGACTGCGTCCCACAAAGGAGAGTGTGTGTTTAGTTCCATACCATGTTAAATAAGTTCAACTATAATGTGATGAAATTATTTCAATGGAGTGTATGAAGATTTGTGGAACAATATGAATTTTAGATACGAAGGTTCTGTTTCATAAGTATAAGGAGTAGGTAAGGACCTATTTTAAAAATAAATAGTTTTAGTTGAAATGAACATTTAACAGGTAGGTTTAAGAAGCATTATTCCACATAGACTCGAAAAGTTCAAATCGTCGAACTAAAACTATCAGACCTGTCGATACACTAAGTAATGATACATGGCCATTGGCCCGGCCCACGGGAATAAGTATAGAACTGCTTCGAGCGAATATCGATCATTATAAATCCTCCTTTATAGGTCACGCCAGGCCGGGTAGCCGAGAGGCACCAGAAGCGAACAATCTCTACGTTATCTAAGAATTCCTATCTATCTAGTTCAAAATTAATATCAAGCACATTCTAACGTTTTTGTTCCAGACCACACAGGCCGTGTACCAAAACGTTCGCCGCCATTCCTCGGATTCCCGCCAATCAACACCGTGACAGTTGACATTCCATACAAAATGGCGAAAGCGCGCGAAACGACCACAGAGTATAAACAATGAGGCGCGGGCCGGCCGCGGCGATATGCAAAAATTTAACGAAAATAAAATACAGAAATAAAAGGGAAATAAATAAAATAATAAAAAAATATATAAATCCAGCCTTTTTGTTTTCCGTTCCTCGGATGGGCTCTCGATGTAAAAAAGCGCCCGCTTCTAGACAGGCCGTCACTCGCCAGACGCATGAGGGCGTAACTGCACTTTTGATTTTTTTTTAAATATTATTTAACCTCCATGTCAATGATAGTTTGATGTTTATTTTGTAGTTGGTTAAAAATAACTCTTAAACACTTTAATTTTTTTGTAAATTTTAAATATATGAGGACGTTTGTTTGATTCTTATTTATTATTGTTTGTTATCTCCTGAGTATCACGTTGTTATGAAATGTTATGCTGTATTGACTTATGTTATTTAGAGATAAGTCAATGGATTTCAATAGTGCCCTACATAGAAATCTATTGATATCTTTATATAATAGAAAAATATATATTATGCAAAAACAAATTTAAAAAAAAAACAATAGAATACCTTGCATAGTTATGATCCTATAAATAAAATAGGGATAACTCATTTTCCTGTATCAACACGGTAGGCAATGGATATAATATTACATAACACATTAACAACCTACCTACATTCCGTGAATTCTGTAATTTTCCGTAATTCTAGTTACAGTCTATCGATTTTTCAACCGAAAACACGAAGTACTGGTTAAAAATAAACTCGAATTAGTACTTCCACTACTATAAATTATAACCTATGTACTCTAGACTGCCAAATTTCATTCAAATCCATTCAGCCGTTCTGTTCGTGATTGAGTAACAAACAAACTTTCGTGTTTATAATATAAGTTTTTATTATTATTTATTGTAATATTATAGTTACCACAGATATTTATTGATCACGCAATGAACTTTGATATAACCTTCAGTTTATAATGCCTCCAGGAAGTTAAAAGCTTTGTTTGGCAATAAAAACGATGCCAGGAAACGCGTCTATAGCAAGGTTAATATTTCTATAGAAACATCTGGTTTGTATGTTAACAATAGTTTTTTTTTGTATGAAATACCTAAGAACACCACAAAAACTTCAAACTTCGTGTTCAAATTTCATGCTTCGCTTTAGTTACTAGAAGAAAAATGCCTACAAAAGAATAGATATATATAAATTGTGGTAAAATAAGTAAGATATAAACTTTAGAAAATACTCTTATGTAAATATTACATAATTGTTATATAATTGAAACAAAAATGGATGTAGTGTGGAACACCACGCTAGATACTCCAAAGATCATCTTAAACCCAGGAGATAAACGTGAAAAAGTTTTAGCAACCAGTTTAAAATTATGCTCAATGAGTAAAAGGCTGAGTGAAAAAAAGTACTGAGCAAACAACTAGAAGAAGCCCAGACAAGGCTTTACAGTAACTGAACTAGCAAAACAACGACAATATCAATATTGAAATCTTCCCGACCAAATTTCGGCCTTAGTGGCCCTTCGCAATGGAGATTAGCCAAGTACGCTGGAGATATTATCATCATCTACCGCCTGACTTCTCCCACAGCTGAGCTTAAGCCTCTAATTTCTCGTGCCAATCTCCACGCTCCTGTGCCAGTCTCATCCATGATTTACCCGCGATGGTAACGATATTGTCTGCCCATCTCACTGCTGGACGACCAACACTCCTTCCAGTTCTTGGACGCCACTCGGTCACCACCTTACTCCATCTATCATCTACACGCCTTGCCTGGTGTCCAAACATATGATGACTCTCAGTTCCTTATCTGGCATTTTCCGATAGGTCGCCAATCCGACATGTTCGGCGAGAGATCCAGGCATAGGGCTAGCTAACAGCTCTTCGTGCTTTCAATACAGTAACAATATTACCGTTTCGTTTTGTAACAAGGTCTCATGCTTCAGCAAGAAGCAGTCTTAAGCTTCTTACATCATCATTTCAGCCGAAAGACGTCAACTACTGGACATAGGCCTCCCCCAAGTGTCACCACATCGATCAGCCCTGTGCGTCTCGCATCTATTGGATTCCCGCGACCGTCACCGGGTCATCGGCCATATGTCGCCATTCCAGAACTTTTCGGTCCCGTCGACCACGGCAGACCATAGCATCCACTACATCTAGCAGATTCCTGCGGCTTTTACCAGGTCATCGGTCCACCTTGCTCTTCAAGACCCTCCAAGTCCCAATTTAAAGTAGAAGTAGCCAAAACTGAGGAAACCGGAGTGTTCAGTAGCGGGGTTGTGCGCCAGGCGCGCGATATATCAAAGTGGGCAAAAGTACATTCGCGCTATAACTACGTAGGCGCACAGCGACTGGGACGACGCGGGCTTAACGAACGCACTCCAGGGTGGGGGCGAAGCTATAGTGGGATTTATAGCTGGGAAAGACTTCAAACTAAACAAGACGTACCTATTCTCTTATTTTGACATTTACCATATTATATCAGGCGAATTGCAAATATTTTACTTTTGGATAATTAATTTGGTTACCTACTGTTATTTTTTTTTTGTGGTTTATGTGTTATAATAATTATTTAACTATATCGTATTTTTTCAAATTTTGTAATTTAGTGTAAAATTTTGATACAATGTTAAGATTGATACTGGAATAAATAAATAAAATTAAAATGATATTTCGGCAAACTAGCGGACCACGCGGCTTTGCACGGGTGCAAATTATATACACAAATCTTCGTCGTTTATCGCTCTTTCTATTAGTGAAAGCCGAATCAAAACCCGTTGCGTAGTTTAGAAGAAGTAAGCGGAGAAACAGACAGAGACAAAAAGTGATTTTGTTTGATACTAGTTTGAAAAGAGAAGATACACGATTTAGAACATAAGAGTTATTACTCGTAGTGATCCGGCCGACTTAACTGTGCATCTGGTGCTGTGACGACGTCACCAGTATAGAATGTTCAGTAAAAGTATTTTTCAGTATAGAATGTTAATGTTGCTTATTACCAAGGTGAGATGTTACACATCATATGCGACTACTGTAAGGTTCGCTCGTTCCTTACAGCGCCAGGTGCACAGTTAAGTCGGGCTGGGCACGCCACCATTGCGGCGGTAGTGCCCCTCTTTGAGGAGTGGCTGAAGACGCGCCACGGCGTCCTCACCTTCCGCCTGACGCAGGTCCTCACCGGACACGGCTGTTTCGGGAGGTTCCTGTTTCGGATCAAGCGGGAGGTGACCCCCGGGTGTTTCCACTGCAAGGATCGCCCAGAGGACACGGTGGAGCATACGGTGGAGGTTTGCCCCGCTTGGGCAGAGCACCGCCGTGTCCTCATGGATGCGATAGGCGGCAGTGACCTCTCGCGCCGTGCCCTGGTTCAAGTCATGGTACGGAGTGAGAGGGTATGGGAAGCCATCTCCTCCTTTTGCGAAGCAGTAATGCTCGCGAAGAGAGAGGCGGCATGGGTGAGGGAGACTCAACAACAACAGAGTCGCCCTCACGCCCTCAGCAGCAGCCGCCGCAGGAGACGCCAGGGGCTTCCGGCGCCGCGAGACAATCTCCGGCCACCGTAGACCCGGGCCTGCGGACGGCGAGTAGTGGGTAACTCGCCGCCCGATCAGCTCCAGGCCCGAGAGTCAACGGCGCGTAGTGTTCCACGCGCGCCTCAAAAAGTTGTTAAGGATAAATTCGAAAGAGTTACCTCGCCCCTGGGCATTCAGGGCAGGGAGGAGCAGGGGTGGGTTTTAGTCAGTAAGAGTCTGACACGCCCTTCCGCTCCACCCTAGAGCGGAAGAAGTCATTGGATGAGTTCCCTCCTCCTAAAAAAAAAGTGTAACAATGGGCGGTTAGAACACTCAGAAGAGTTGTAAAGGATTGCTTTCTTGTTTTACTTGATTAAGTGATGATGGACTTACATCTTTCATTCCATTCATTGCTTTGAGTTTTGTAGTCCAAACGTCTTATGGTTGTTCCTGGCATATAGAGTACAGTGGTTTTACTTTTCTGTTCGTTGGGTTTTGGTTAGGAGGTGGTTTCACTTACACATTATAATAACAGTGTTACAATCTACTGCCCGACGTGTGACCTACGATTTATACTACATTTACACCTCACGAGAATCCACCAGTTTTCTATCATTTACACAAACGCACAATTTACAACACCCAATTCTGTAACTTTAAGTTAAGCAACATGCCATCGATACTCTATCGAGACACAACAGACATTATTTTGCTACTGTCACAAATTTGGCATTCAGTAAAAACTTCAAAATGCTATTGACATAATATAGTAGACCAGACTACCAATTATTACAAATAGTCTTATTATGGCGTTTCAATGGCACTACAGTGACAAGTCAATGACCATAAATAATTTGTAGAATACCAAATGTCAATGACTATTTTATTGAGACACCACTGACACACTATTGACAAGTTAGTTATTTTATAGAATCGGGCCCCTGGAACCAAATTAGGTACTGAAAATTAAACAATGTCCTAGCCAGTACAGCGTGAAAAAGAATAAAAATAAATATTTCTTAAGCTAGTAAACTACTGAGAGTGGAACACAAGCTTTGTACGTAGAGGAGCGCAGCCGACCGTCGTGCAAGACAAGGACGGAGAATAAGACGAAGGGTTGCTCCGAGACCAGCCAAGTACAGAGTTTCTGTTCCCGCATTTATGCCGACAGAAATACGGTTCACAATGGACGCGCACGCCCATAAAGTAGCGCATTTAAAATACACGCCAGAGAGATAAGGAATTTATTTAAGAGCTCCGCGTTTTCACATTAAACGACCAGTTCTGATATCAATTTTTACACCAAAAAATCGGCGATTTTTTACTGATCATAAACATATAAGTTTGTGTGGAGAATTTGTCGAGTTGCCCGAGTTATTAACGTTGGAAGTTGGGACCAGAGATGGAATAATTCTCGACCTCGAATACGTTACTTTATGGAAGCTTCGTAACAATAGCAGCAAGGGGGGAGCGGCGCGCGCATCAAGTACCGTATACCGTTGTTCGCGGACGTTAAGATAATAAATCGTATACTTTATAGACGTTTCGCCTAGAGAGGATATGCCAAGATAACAGTAACTTTCGTGCGGCCCTGTACGTTATACAGTAGGTATATGTTTTTTTTTCTTTGGACGTCCGTCTTGGCCCTAGGCAGCGCCTAAAATAAATTAAAAAAACTAAGAACTAATATTTAGCGTTGAGATTTTGAAAGTGGAACGGCCCGATAAGAATAATGAAAGAGATTACAGTATAGAGCTCATTAATAACGCTATTCCTGCACAGTTATAGTCAACAGTTTCAAGTCAAGTGCGTAGTATTTGTTAAATATAGAATTGGTGACTTATTCAGGGTAATATTTTTGTTTTTGTAGCAATAACAAACATTGGGAAAAACATATTTTTAATACGGAATGAGATACTAAGGTTGGTAAAGTCTACTCTGGGTTAGAACTGTAAAGTGAATAAGTTACTTCTAGGCAAGCGTGCTCCGTCATCGACCACATCATCGCTTACCATCAGGTGAGATAGTGGTCAAATGGGAGCCTATCAATATTAAAAATTTATATATAAAAATGATTAAAACTTCAGTAACTGAGTGTGAAATCGTAAATCATTTCCTAGCTATTAATACCACATTTATCTTTTACTACATGCAAGCGATGATATTATCGGTTTTTGCATTGCATATGCGTCTTTTACTCATAGAAATAAAAAAGATAAATTAATTACTGTGTTAAATAATAAAAATCTATATTTTAATAACCGACTTCAAAAAAAAGGAGGTTCTTGTTATTTCCATTTAAGCCCATTTTATAAGTGATATTATTTAATGATTAATAATATCGGTTACTTATCATCACTATTAAAAAAAAATGTAGTTACACCCATTTGTTAATAGGTAGGTATAGGTACCTACATAGAGACTGATGATGACTGCCTGGCTGGTGACTGGCGATTACGATTACTATTTACACTTTTAATTTAATATTTTGACATTTGTAAATTAATCTATTAACATTTTTAATTTAACTTATTGATTATCTTAATTTGAATTCATTTTAAGTTCAGTCTTAGTTTTTTTTTTAATTATTTTTTTAGAGGACATTTTTAAAATAACAAATCTTTACATAACTCATTGTACTTAATTTAAGTTTATAATTTATTGTTTTGTGTCTTAATGGTTTATAGTACCTAATTCTGAATATTTTTTTAATAGTACATAATAATAATAAGGGTAATGTAATCTGTATGCAAATCCTGACAAATGATAGTAGCAGTCTTGGTGGATGTGTTGTGTTAAATAATTTTGCACGCCGTAAGGCAAAATATATCGGGACTATCCTTAAAATTACCATCTTATCTGTTTACCTACGTTATTGGCAAATAAATGATTTATGATTCATATTAGGATTTTATATATTGATGTATTTCAATTTAATCTGTATATATAAAATTCAAAATCCTGACTGACTGACTGATATGCCAACGCACAGCCTAAACCCCTAGTCCTAGAGACATGAAATTTGGAGGGTGTGTTCTTCGTGAAGAGTAGGTCTCCACTAAGAAAGGGTTTTTCGAAATTCAACCCTTAGAGGGGTGAAAAAAGGGTTGAAAGTTCATAACGGGGGCAGTACTAATTCCAGGCGGGCGAAGCCGCTGAAGCTGTCATACTATATTTATATACATCAAAGTCACTTTCCGTGTCGGTCTATTTCTCCGCTAACTTCTCCACAACGGGTTTTAATAGATTTTCCACTAATGAAAGAGTGATAATGGCTCAATTACACCTTCCGATTTCCAGGGTCCCAATTTAGGAACAACTCCTAAATCGGGCTCCTAAGTCAGCAGTGTTGCCAACTCTTACAAATTCGAGTCCCTAGACAAAATATCAAAAGTCGCTATAAAGTCCCTTATAACTGATTCTACCAGGAGCGGACCAAAAAACAAAGAGCGGACTCAGATTTTTTTTTCTGAAAATGAAATTTCTGGGACCTTAGGAAATTAAATAATAATTTAAACACATACAAAAATACTATTATCTCATTTGTAGCGACAAAGTCACTAAATTGGCAGCACTTAGCTCTATCTAATCGTGGTGATGCGATTACACTATCCTAAATCGTACACAATATAGGAAGTCAAATCGGGACCTTTCAATCTCACTAAATCGGACACTAACTGCTCTAACTGCTAATACACCTTCCTGTTTCCTAAATTGAGTCCCTTGAAATCGGAAGGTGTAATTGAGCCTTAAGGCCCCTCTCGCGGTCCAGTGGCGCCCTCATTGAATAAAAAATCGTAGCATAGCACAGAAAAGAAATATTAAAAAATCCAACTTGACGTTTGTTACAAAGAGGATAAAGAATTTTTAAGTTGTTAAAACAGGTCTCAAAATGTTTCCTATCCAAAGTAGTAGGCAAAAGTGCCAAAAATGGCCGTTTCTGACACTTTTGCCTACTACTTTGGATACGAAACATTTTGAGACCTGTTTTAACAACGTAAAAATTCTTTATCCTCTTTGTAACAAATGTGAAGTTGGATTTTTTAATATTTATTTTCTGTGCTATGCTACGATTTTTCCACTGGACCGCGAGAAGGCCCTTAAACGAGGAAGGTGTGTGTGTTTCATTTCGCTAGTGTTTAAATAAACTATGTGTGAATATAAGTTTTAATTTACAGATCAATACACTTACAAGGAAGCAAAAACTTTTTCCTCAAGCAAACCAAGCGAACGCCAACATAGAAAAAACTAAGCTAAAGAAATTGCTTCTTGTTTTATTAAAAACTTCTTTCAAAGAAACTTTTTTCTTTCGTAAAAGAAAAATAAGCTCGCTATCTTTTCCCTTAAAAGAAGACATTGGAGCCAAGTTTGTGCCAAAGCCATGAACTATGGTGCTAATGGAATTAATTAATACAATTATTCAACTTCATAGGCTGGCTATATTGGATTCTATGGGGCGGGGAATTAATGTTTGATGGGAATAGAATAGCTTTAGGTAGGTACCTATCTAGCATGCCGTTTATTTTTAAACGACTTCGAAAAAGGATATGGTAAATCTTTTATCCGAAAGCATATAAGTACTCCCGAGGTGGACCCATATAAATTTTATCGAATTTTTTTTGCGGTTTTTGAAAATCTGAACAAAAACGAAAAATATGTACACCTAGATGACGTTTTGGGTTTCTCCTATTACAAGTATGTTTAAATTCCACGTTCCATGTTATTAGGGTTTTGAGTTCTGGGGTATAACAACTAAAAAGTGAAAAATAAAAACTTTTTTACAAAAAAAATTCAACTGACTTCTAAAAATGAAAATATACTAAAAATAAAAAAATAACTTTAATTTCGGAAGTCGGTGTCAAAAAACGACAAAATTTTTAGTGTATTTTCTTTTTTGGAAGTCGGTTGTTTTTTTTTGTAAAAAAGTTTCAAAATTTATTATTGAGAGAATACATGTGTCTGCCCTCATCGGCGGGCGCCCTAGAACTAACTCGGAACAATAGCTATAACATATTCCTTCATTCCAATATTAACATTCGAACCTAAAAAGTGAAAAATAATAAAAAAAACTTTTTTACAAAAAAAAAACATAAATATTATTCCATAATTTTTTAGTGTATTTTCTTTTTTGGAAGTCGGTTGTTTTTTTTGTAATTTTCTTTGAAAAAAATATATGTTGCTCCAAACATTTTTCGTCGTAATTTGATATGTGAATATTTGAAATTATATTTATATAACATAGTGTAATTAATTTGTAAATTCAGGAGTCTATGTTACCTCAAATGGCTTAGCATGATCCTCCGTTATGTCGATAATACTGCAGCATTAATTTTGAAATAAATATATGGCAAGGTTGAGGATCAATGTTAAGTATTATAAACCTCAAAAACACGATTCCATAAAATTTTCTCGATAGAAAAAAAATCCAAAGTTACCTCTAAACCGAAAACAATAAACCGCTAGCATTCAAAAAATGCTTAAAATTAGATCATGAAACTTTGCATACTAACTGAACTTACTATAAAGCAGGTCCTACAAGTTTTTTTATTTTTTAATTACCATTATTTTCACAGTAAAAATAAAATACCTAAACTATCACCTAAACTATGCCGTCTTGAAGCTTGTTCCCTGGCGCCCGACGCCCCCGTTCAGTCTCGCTTCGGCTTTCGAACGGGAGGGCTGTGTCGCTTGCGCTCAGAGCACACATTACGCAACAAGACTACGTAAAATACAAATCTTGTAGTACTTATACTTATAGTGTTGGTGCAATGGGAAATAACCGTAATAAAAATAAGAAACGAAAGGGTTGGCGCAAAGAAACTGGAAAACATGATAAACGTAATGAAGTAAGTATATAGCTACCTATCTACTTACAGTATTAGTGATTACAAACATGTCACGTTTGGTGCAGTGGCAGGTGATTGGCTGCTGCGTTAGGAGTTGCAGGTGTTTCTGCATGTGAAGATTTGTGTTTGTAAACGCACCTTTCACGATTCAGGCGAAATCCAGGTGTACACTTTTTTTTTTGATAAAAAATGTGAAAAATGGGTGTCCAATTTTGTAAAAAGTTAAAAAGTTCCCTAAATAGGTTTGTTATTGTTTTGACAATATACAACAAATAGGTATCTATGTAGTACCTAATTGTTTATTTTTATAATGTTGCCGACTCCAGGATTTCAACTGAATCGGAGACGGTGCGATTACAAACACAAATCTTCACATTCACAAACGCGCAGATCCGACAAAACTATCTGTAGGCCTTTTTTTTTTTTTTTTGGGGGGTGGGAAATCATCCTATGACTTCTTCCGCTCTAGGGTGGAGCGGGAGGGTGTGTCAGACTCTTACTGACTAAAACCCACCCCTGTTCCTCCCCGCCTCGAGTGCCCGGGGGCGAGGTAACTCTTTCGAATTTATCCTCCACCCCCGGGCAGATCTGTAGGCCAATGTAGTAATAATAATAACAGATCAGTGTGTTTTATCTGTAGGCCATAAAACACTGATCTGTTATTATTATTACTACATATGGCTATATAATTTTGACGGCACGGTTGGCGCAGTGGTTGAGCGTTCGGCTGCTACGCTGCGTGTCACGGGTTCGATCCCCGCACGGAACAAATATTTGTATGACCTGCAGATAGTTGTTCCGGGTCTGGGTGTCTTGTGTATGTGAATTTACATGTTTGTGAACGCACCCACGATACAGGAATATTCCTAGTGTGGGGCAACATTTTTTTAAAAGACAAACAAAAATCAAAAAAAAAAATATCAAGCTATAAATTTCCAGTATAAGCTGATCTCACATTGTATAGGAATTCCGTACAATGAGAGGTCAGCTTGTACTGGAAAATTATCCCTCCACCATCAAATACCAATTCACCAAATTTGTATTTCAATAAAAAATGTAGGGTGGGTAATTGTTATTTGTTATTCATAGGGCAAGTCTGCTTCTATGGACGATTTAGTCTTCTTTTGTATATTTTTAGGGTTCCATAGCCAAATCATAAATAAAAATATGTGAGGTCTAGGTAGGTATTTATTTGTCCCGTGTGATTGTTACAGGACCGGACGGACGGAGGTATGACCTCCGAAAACTGTAGAAATAAATTCGGACGAAACAAATCTTCATGTGTTACAAAATATATAATTGTAAGTACCTATCTATCATACGTGTGTGATAATCACGAAATTTGCTGTTCCCCCATGGCACTACCGCTTGGTACTAACGCGTAACGGTACTATCACGAAATTGGCGAATTCATAATAAAATTTTCATAATGTTGGACTTTTTAGGGTTCCGTATTATTTATTCATGTTGACAAAATTATGCTGCCGGGGTCGCGAGTATATTTGAAAGAGAGTTACCGCGGCTCTTGGCACAGGCAACTGAAGGAACAGGGGTGGGTTTTAGTTAGTAAAAGTCTGAGATGCCCTCCCGCTCCGCCCAGAGCGGGAGGTAATTTTTTATATTTTTTTTTATTATAATCGTTTATTAGGAACAGAACAACAAATACAGGCAGATAAAAAAACAATGTACAACGATGGTAGCTGCAAAAGTTTAAAACTTTGGCGCAGCCACCAACGCCCATCACGCCAGTCATTGAATGATAACATAACATACCCCAAAAAAAGTGTTTTATAATGAATGTTGTGTTTTCTTGCAGATCACCTGAGAACATGAGCTGTTCACTGAATATACACAATCATTGAAATCAAGCGTCCCATTGCAGCATTCTAAACATCTTTTGACGAAGCTAAGATATAGATAAGATAGAAGTAAATTTTTGGAGAAAAACTCAAAACGGACTTGTCGTAAATAAAAAACATCCTTGGTATATACAAGTGCAAGGACAATTACATATTATCGGTACAAAAAAAAATGTATTTTCGGAATAAGGTCTGGATGCGACAAAAACATCAAAGTCGAAATTATAGAAAGATGACCAATATTTCTGAAATGGAACTAAAATTAGAACATTTTTATAAAACATGCATGTTACCTGAGCTATGCAATTCCAGACATGTTCTAACTATGTAAATTAGAAATTTAAGCGATTAAAAATAAATGTTATTTAATTTTGACTATTTTTAATTACTTTGAAAAAAACTTACGGTATTTATCATACCTACCTACATACCTACCTGCATACTTACCTACTTATCCTACCTATACCTACCTATCTTATATTTATACAAACCTTGTCCTGAGAATCACGAACACAACAAAAAAAGAATTATGCAATTTGGTGAAGTCCTTCGAAAGATATACGCATACCTACATTTCGGCGATTCATTCTTATATAGATGCATAATAACTAAGAAAGTGGTAATACAAGGAGAAAGCTACCTATTATAAGATTTTAAAATGGCACAGCGTAAACTTACTACCAAGCCAATGTACCTACAGAACCCTCAGTGCAATGGTGACTCGCACTTGACTAGTTTTTTGTAGCTCTACTGCTACTAAACCGACTCTAAACCACTGCATAAATTCTACAATTTATGTAGTGGTTTAGAATCGATTTTTCTAACCTATGTATACCATATGTATGTATACCTAGGTACTTGCATATACCTACAACCTACATAATTACCTACATGCGCAAACGGCTGTCACATAACATACATACACTAAAACTATAAAACGCAAACTTACTACAAAACTAATTGGCGGAACCCACAGCGCAAAGTTGGCTCGCATTTGACTAGTATTTTATAGAAGTAGGTAGGTAAAATAAAATAGTGTGCACGGCTAGACATCACCTATACCGTCCAGTATAAGCTGATCTCGCATTTTATAGGCTTTCCGCACACTGAGAGGTCAGCTTATACTGGAAACTGATCGTTTATAGATACATTGAAATTGTATTTGCGATATAATATATAATTTTATATTCATAAAATGACAAGTTAAAATTAAATTAGATTGATAATTTTATTTCTTAGTACTCGTCCGATAATAGTGTAGTTTACTCTAACGAAATCGCTTCGACCTCAAGGCCGCGCGTGTCGCGTCTCTGCGAGCAAAAGTGTGCGAGCGAGATAAAGAGTGCAGTGGCACGCGGGGAAGTGGGGGCGAAATTAGAATTTGAGCTGAGATGGTGTAGGCTCTTAAACCTTCAGCATTTTAAAGATCATTGAGTTGTTTATATTTTAGTGTACGTGTTTTAGTATAAAACCTGTTGTTTTATGTATAATTAATTAATAATGCGTCTAATTTCGGACAGCGTTCCTTGATGGGCGAGTCCTATTACTGGGTGGACGTACGACGCGTTACGTGAGCTCAGCACAGAACACGCAAGCTCCTCTCGAAGGCCTCCTCTCCATGACAAGGAATGGGCCTTAACCCATCACGCGGGCCCAGTACGGGTTGGTGAATGTCGCATATCTCTAAATTTTTGGTTATAGGGCATGCCGGTTTCCTCACCATGTTTGCCTTTACCGTTTTGCGAGCAGTGTTGTGTTTTTTTATCTGCCTACATAGTTACCACAGGAACTTTTAAAACATGGGTATAAAATCTTCCGTCCCACAAAGTTATACCAATACTATGACTGGACATACTCGTAGGCAACGAACAAGTCGCGAAAAGTACCCTCTAAATGTCCACAAACTAGATAGATAGCCTATACCCGTCCACCTACGATGCACCTATTTTGCATACATATCGGTAAATGTTGCATACATACATAGGTATACATACTTACATAGGGTACAAAGTCTGTCGGTGACAAACGCGCGTGCGTGTCGCGGGGAACCGTTATATGGATCGAACTGTCTTGATACTGGACGTGAGTTTAATTGATATCGTGATTAAAAACTCGTGTCTTGGTCAAATTGAATTTTAGGGTCAAATAGGGTAAAAAATCTATTTGGTTCGTCAGTTTGATTACTTTTGTCACGTAATCAAAAAAATCGGCCAAGTGCGTGTCAGACTTTGCACATTTAGGGTTCCGTACCAAATGTGGGAATTATCAAAGAAAAAATCAGATTTATCATTAGATTGGTATTTGTTAGTAAAATAGAGCTCGTGGCTAAAGTAATAACAGCCGCACGGGTCGATCCGTCAGGTTAAGCTACGCTTGCCGGGGTTGGTCCATGGATGGGTGACCTTACATACCGAGACGCCTCCGTGCCTCGGAAAGCACGTTAAGTGGTTGCTCCCGGCTGTCAATCGTTACGGGTCGTCAGAAGCCCGATAGTCTGACAACCAGTCTTACCAAGGGGTATCGTATTACCCAGTAACTAGGTTGTGGAAGTCAGATAGGCAGTCGCTCCATGTAAAATACTGGTATTCATGTATTCATCTGCATCCGGTTAGACTGGAAGCCGACCCCAAGATAGTTGGGAAAAGACGCGGGCAGATTTTTTATAGTCAGTAAAATATACGTTTACTATTGTAAACGTTTTCACCAAAGGAAGTCAAAAATTCTTCGGAACGAAATTTTTTGACAGACTAGGGACAGACAGACGGATAGACGGACACGTGAGTGACAGCAATAGGGCTCCGTTTAGACCCTTCGGGTACGGAACCCTAAAAATGAGGACGATACAGTGCATTGAAACGCGTAATGTTACACCTACGTCAAAAATGTACCACTTTGACCTACAAGTGAGGTAACAAGCCCCTTCTCCCGAACTCCAATCGAACTTAAGAACTAATTAATATAATTATTATTTTTAAACACAACGTTACGCACAGACGTAACGCACAGGATCAACTCAGGATGGATGAAATGGCGACAGGTCACTGGAACAACTTGCGACCGACGGATGCCCCTTAAGTTAAAGGAGAAAATCTATAAGTCCGTGATTAGACCTGTTGTACTGTATGGGTCAGAATGTAGGGCTGTGAAAAAGACGGAAGAAAAAAAATTGCATGTGGTGGAGATGAGAATGTTGAGATGGATGACATGTGTGGAGTCACGAGAATGGATAAAGTGAGAAATGAGTACATTAGAGGTAGTTTAAAAGTGGCGCCAGTCACATAAAAGTTGAAAGGGAACCGCTTATCTTGGTATGGTCATGAAAAGAGGAGGGATGAAACACATGTAACTAAAAGAGTTATGAATATAAATGTGGATGGATGGAGAGGGAGAGGGAGGCCAAAGAACGGATGGATGGACTGTGTGAGGAGTGATATGAAAGAAAAGGGAGTTTGTGATAGCGTGACGGCTGACAGGACAGAATGGAGGAAAAAAACGTATTGCGCCGACCCCAAGTAACATGGGATAAGGACAGGAAGATGATAAGATGAAACACAGCAATTATCCTTATTGTAAGATGTAGTAGTATTTATAAAATATAAATATATAAAGGCCACACTCAATCGATTTACATATCATAAAAAGTATTGAGATTCTCAATGACATTAACAAAAAACTCTTATCAAATAATGATGGATGAATCACTCAAGTATCAAGTCTAATCATAGTTCCGACTGTCGCTGTGTCCGTCCCACTCCACGGCTGGCCGGTCCAGTCCACATTACGTGTTCTGTATACCTACTTATATTATATACGATGCTATTCATAATCTGTAGAGCTTGCAGTTATATGTATAATACATAGGGACTGTCTGGAAATAGTAGGATCCTGAAATTCAGATTTTGTACCTAGTTCTGTAATCTTTGTGCTTGGTTCGGCTTTTTCTTTTCGACTCGATGGTTATGATTTTAAATATTTTGGGCCCAGTATGTGGCCGAAAGGTTCTGAGAACCAAGGTTACCGACATAGCCCGAAGAATCATCTTCAGTGGCAGTTGAACGCACATTGCTCGCAGAACAAATGGTCGATAGGGTCGAAAAGTGCTTTTTTTTGGGGTGTCTTGTTGTGAAATCATCTTATGACTTCTCTCGCTCTAGAACGGGAGGGCGTGTCAGACTTTTGCTGACTAAAACTCACCCCTTCCTTACTTGCCTGAGTGCCCAGGGGCGCGGTAACTCTGTTACGAATTTATCCACGACCCCTTGGCATGCATGCATCGACCATGACGGGCCCCGTCAGTGGTGGCTGACATCAAGTTGGCGCGCGCGTAGAACACTACGCGCCGTCGACTCTCGGGCCTGGTGCTGATCGGGCGGCGAGCTACCCATTACTCGACGTCCGCAGGCCCGCGTCTACTGTGGCCGGAGATCGTCTAGCGACCCCCGACGCCCAGGGCGTCTCTTGCGGCGGCTACGGCTGGGGGCGTGAGGGCGACTGCGTTGAGTCTCCCTCACCCGTTCCGCCTCCTCCTTCGCGAGCATTACTGCTTCGCAGAAGGAGGCGACTGCTCCCCATTCCGTACGATGGCCTGGACCAGGGCCGGACGCGAGAGGTCGCTGCCACCGGGGAATTGAAGGATCCTGAAATGCAGATTTTGTACCAAGTTCTGTAATCTTTGTGCTTGGTTCGACTTTTTCTTTTCGACTCGATGGTTATGATTTTGAATATTTTGGATCCAGTTCTGAGGACCAAGGTTACCGACATAGCCCGAAGAATCATCAAACTTTAGTGGCAGTTGAACGCATAGGTACTAAATATTTAAAAGTAAACGTATGATGAAACTGAGCTTCTTGTTACAATCGTCACTTAAATAAATTTTAATGTTTGGGTACTGAATCTGTTAATCATGTATGTGTCTATAAAATGTGTTTTACGAGTATATCCAAATGTAATTTAATAATTTAGTTACTTATTTACTAATTTAATTTAATAATTTTTCTTTTACTAATCAAATTTAATAATAATTGTAATTAATTTTATTGTATTGTATTGTGTTTTATGTTAATTGTATTTGCTATGTTGTCTATTGTAATTGACATTCCTGGAGGAACATTGGCTCTAAAACACAGGCTTTTTGCCTAGTTTAGAAGGCAGCAGTTCGAGTTTTTTATTATGTTTTGTAGCTATATTCTAAATATTCAAGTGTAAATGTACAAATAAAGATTTATTTATTATTTTTTATATTGCTCGCAAAACAGATGGTCGATAGCCGAAAGGTCCTGGAGTTGCGACCGCGTAACGGAAGACGCATCGTTGGAAGGCCTCCAACAAAGTGGATCTATGAACTGGTGAGGGTAGGGAGAATCCATTGGATGCGAGGTTTGGACCGGTCGTGTGAGGCGACACTTGGGGGAGCCTTATGTCCAGCAGTGTGGATGTGGCTACGTTAATTGAGGCGTCAGTGGTGTTCTTTACGATCTCAAAAGTGCAGTGCATGGGTATTTGGGGCACTCCAGTATGCAAGGTCTACTTATGCTGAAAAGCAAAAAGTTCATGCTATTATTATTTGACCAGTCGGCAGGGTTGATAACCGAATTTGACTAATAATCATAAACTATTGCGGGTATTTAAATAGTTCGGGAATTGAGTTTCGCAAAATTTTTGCCCAAAAACTTTTTTTTTTTAAATTTTTCGGTAATTAGGCGTGGAAATCTGTTTGAGCTTTTGTTAATGAAGCCCTTTTATACGATGCCCCACATGATACGGTCGCCTCACTTTATTTGGACCCGAATTTCTTGTATTTCTCCTTTCCATACAAAAAAATCTTTTTTTTTTTAACTTGTGACCAAGACTTTGCTTTTTGCTAAATTTCATGACGGTAGGACAGCGGGAAGTACCCTATAAACTTTGATTCCCTTGAGAGTGTCGAAACATACGTTTTTTGCGGCATAAACGGCCGTACCTATCCTTTTTTTACGTTAACTTAGAAGTTTGATTTTTTCACAGCTTCAAGGGACTGTAGATATAGACATAGTTTTAATTTCAACTCGATACCTCTGCGCGTTCCCGAGATAAGAACGGAACCCTAAGGGTTGGACCTCATCTGGCAGCACGGAATCGCATTTATTCCGCCTGTGCTACCACGTGCTGCAGTATGCTGCCGCATGCGAACCCGCGCTGTCGCATTCCGCAGACAAAAAATGCGATCGCACGCGTCAGCATGCTGCAGCATGGGTGGCATACTGCCGCGTTCTTTCATGATCAGTTTAGTTTCAAGCGCGAGATGGATAGGACCACGGAAGAGAGAGCAGTGATTCTAGCGTGTATTTTGCAAGAAATGCAAAATCAAAATAATAAAAAGATTCGTCAGTCATTGTTATTTCCATCCGTACGGCATGAATGAACAGGCTGCACTGAGCTGAAGAGCGGCCGCGTGCGCCATTGTACGATAGAGTGAGACAGCATGCGATAGCAAGTGATCGGCGGTGAAAGGATGCGTTAGCATGCTATCGCGCGCTTCAGCGTTCCGGAGTCTCCCTGCCGACCATTGCATTTTGTCCGTGATGCCGATCGCCTCGAGGATTCCGCCGCGTGCTATCGCATTATGCTTTCTGTCTCGGTCTAGCAAATGGCAGTTCTAAGCGACAGAAAGAGAAAGGGCGACGGAAACAGGCGATGATGAGGTCCAACCCTTAATAACGACATTCGTGGTTGTTAATTCAAAATTGTACCAGGAAGAAGGATAAATGTGGATTGTAAAGTGCTGAGGAAATTATCAGAAGGAGGTTTTGCCCTAAAGACAGCTGAATTTGATGGATGAGACGTGATGCCATTTTTTTTTTTTTTTTAATTTAGAATCCGCTAGTCAGGATTTTATACTAAGCATTATGGTTAATGAGTTGCATAAATAAGGCTGAATATCTATGTATAGGCCGAATGTTGTTGAGGCGAGGAAAAAGCTCTTCATATTCTTGGCTGGCCTGTTGGTCTAGTGGTTAGTGACCCTGACTGCTATGCCGGAGGTCGTGGGTTCGATTCCCACCCAGGACAAATGTTTGTGTAATGAGCACGATCATTTGTTCTGTGTCTGGGTGTAATTTATCTATAATATGTATGTATTTAGAAATATATAAGTATGTTTATCAGTTGTCTAGTACCCATAACACAAGCTCTGCTTATCTTGGGACTAGATGGCGTTGTGTGATAGTTGTGGAATATTATTATTATAAGATAGTTATAACTAGCTTGCTAAATGTTATACATGTTATAACTAGCGACCCGTCCCGGCTTTTTTTTTTTTTTTTTTGGGGGGTGGGAGTCATCCTATGACTTCTTCCGCTCTAGGGTGGAGCGGAAGGGTGTGTCAGACTCTTACTGACTAAAACCCACCCCTGTTCCTCCCTGCCTCGAGTGCCCGGGGGCGAGGTAACTATTTCGAATTTATCCTCCACCCCCGGGCAGGCATCGGCCGTGGCAGGCCCCTTCACTTGGCTGACAACTCTTTGAGGCGCGCGTGGAACACTACGCGCCGTCGACTCTCGGGCCTGGTGCTGATCGGACGGCGAGTTACCCACTACTCGCCGTCCGCAGGCCCGGGTACTCGCCGTCCGCAGGCCGTCCCGGCTTCACACGGGTGCAATATTTTTTTTTTAGATTTCTCCAAATTTTCTGTCATACAAACCTTGTCCTGATAATTACGAACACAACAATAAAATAACTATTCAATTTGGTGCAGTCGTTCGGAAGCTGTGCGCGTACATACATTTCAGTGATTCATTTTTATTGAAGTTACACTTCTTTTGGCGCGTTAGGGAAAAATGATGAGAATAAATTTTTTATAATGCGCGCGCACACCGTCACAAAAAACCTACAGCCTGAAGTTAGCTAGAACTGACACCCTGAAGTTGCTATGGTCTGTGGTTAATGATTGTTTTCCTTTTGTAAACTTTGTGACAGTTTGGTTTTTTATCTTGTTACGCCAAAGAAGTATAATTTCTTACGTGCGTACATAAGTACACACACACTATTTTTACATTTCTCCAAATTTGCTGTCATGCAAACCTTGTCCTGACAATTACGAACACAACAATAAAGCTATGCGCGTACATACATTTCAGCGATTCATTTTTATGTATATAGATTACTAGCGACCCGCCCCAGCTTTGCTCGGGTACAAATTATACATATAAACCTTCCTCTTCAATCACTCTATCTATTAAAAAAAAGCGCATCAAAATTCGTTGCGTAGTTTTAAAGATTTAAGCATAAATAGGGATATAGGGACAGAGAAAGCGACTTTGTTTTATACTATGTAGTCATATATACAAATTAACGAATGAGTGTATATTTAGAGACTCACCGACCCCACATGTCAAACAATTACTACGGTTTTGTGGAGCTTAGTTTATAAATTATCTTAGCAACATGTGAAAATAAATAAATGAATAAATAAAATGAATAGCTTCCTAAGTTTTTTTATTTTGGTATCAGACCTACTTCATTTAATAACATTGAACAGGTGAAAAACATTTTTTCCTTCCTTCCCTAAACAAATGCTGTTTATTAACCTACCAACTAATATTAAAAAAAAAAACCTAATGTCATTGTACTACATAATTGTATGTCAGGAAACTAATTATGTATTAATATCTTATCTCTCTCAATGATTCAGATACACACGAATGAAGCAAGAGGAAAAACTAAATGATTTTATTTAGTTTTACACAAGTTAGCTGGTTAACTTGTGTGCGTGTTGGACTTCGTACATTTAGGGTTACGTACTTGAGGGAATCATCAAAGAAAAATCAGATTTATCACTACATTGATATTTGTTAGTAAATTATACGTAATAAACATTATCATCAAGTTCATAGTCAACGGGAAGTTAAAAAATTCTTCGGAACAAAATTTTGTGACAGACGGATAGACGGACACGTGAGTGACAACAATACTTTGGGTACGGAACCCTAAAAACTAGACTTATTACTACTCCATGTTACTACATCTTTGTTTTGGGGGGGGGGGGGGGAGGGGGTGGGAAATCAACTATTGACTTCTCCCCCTCTGGGTGGAGCGGGAGGGCGTGTCAGACTCTGACTGACTACAACCTACCCCTGTTCCTTCCATGCCTGAGTGCCCAGGGGTGCGGTAACTCATTTTCAGAATTTATCCGCTACCCTAGGCATACAGGCACCGGCCACGATGGGCCCCGTCAGTGGTGTCTGATACTCATCTCTTTGAGGCGCCCGTGGAACACTACGCGCCGTCGACTCACGGGCCTGGTGCTGATCGGACGGCGAGCTCCCCACTGTTCGCCGTCCGCAGGCCCGGGTCTACGGTGGCCGGAGATCGTCTCGCGACGTGCTACGCCCAGTACGCCGAGTACCTCTCCTGCGGTGGTAGCGACCGGGGCCGTGCGGGGCACTCCGTTGAGCTTCCCTCACGCGTCCCGCCTCCGCCTTCGCGAGCATTACTGCTTCGCAGAAGGCGGAGACTGTTTCCCATTCCCTCTCGCTCCATACCATGGCCTGAACCAGGGCCGGGCGCGAGAGGTCGCCGCCACCTAATGTTACTACATCTGATGTACAAAACTAGCGGCAATGGAATTGAATCACAGAGGGAATATAATATATAATAATAATATCATCAAATGATTATCAAAAGTGAAATGTTTATGATTTCGATAGCGCACATTAATCCCATATAGTCTTAGGATCCCAGAGCCGCCAGACATTACTTATTTTCTGATTAACAAAATGTGTGGAATTGACTAGTGTTATGTGAGCTTGGGTCGACTACCAATTTTTTGGCCCCATCGAGCAACTGTTCAGCAAGAAATGTCCCCACTGCTACTTCAGATTGGCGATCCTTCGGGTTATTTCGGTAAACTTGATTCTCTGGGGGATATGATCATTCCTGATTCGATTACGCAAGGAAACTCTAAACATAGCTTTCTCCATTGGCCTTTGGGTGACTATAAGCCTTCTGACGAGGCCATCAGAAGGCTTAAAGTAAAACACTGCTACTTAAAGCTAATCTGAGCCCGTACTTCTATCTATACAATGTCATCCTACATACTTAGACTATGAAAGGTTATAGACAGAGTGTCAAAAGCCAGCAATCCGAAGTACCAGCTTGAGAAGCCGGCTTGTATCTGTATACGCGAAATAAGCTCACACAGACAAAATGAGAAGCCGAAACGTCATCGTTATGTTCGTCGAGGTCACTCACACATTTTAACGACCCTGCTTCATTTAATGGCCAATGACGCTGCGTCTATAACCTTTCATAGTCTAAGCCTACATCTTTGTCAGCACCCCACATTCCTTGACAGCATATGCAAATATCGTTACACTTTTACCTTAAATGGTAAGCAACAACCGGTCGTTTACTGTTTCTGAGTTACTGCTTACCGCGCAGTCGTGTATGGTAAATAATGGTAATAGAATATCGGGTTAAAATGGTAATCACGCTTGTGTAGGGAGTGATTACTGCTGGTCGGTGACACTGAGGAGAGAGGAAATGGAGTACGCATATGAGAGTCGAAATTAAACTTGAAAAGTATGGGATGTGTGCCAAAACCTTGTGAACTTACTCACTGTGCGGTGTTATGGCATAATACTAATGTCATTTTGTTGAATTTGAAGCGAGGTTTTAGATTTTACAGACGTGATTTTACAGTTAATAAAATAATAGTAATTTTTCAATACTCAAGCATTTCTATAAGTTTTAATCACAGAGTACATTATAATATATAGGTTTTAATGCACAACATGAAAGATCACTTCAATTATGATATAATGAATGAGCTAGACTCGAAGCTTGCGTCGGATATTTTAAGTCGAGATTTGGGTTGTTTTAAAAGATTTTTTAATGCCAAATTTTTGTAATTTTTAATTTTTTTTTTCTCAGGAAGTTGATTGATTTTGAACTAAACATAATTTTATGCTGTTAAAACGGCAAAAAAATAAAGTTCAGTTTTATGAACGAACGCTCTTAATAGCCAAAATCAAAAGCAATTCTTTGCCCATTTTCTCTAAAATGTTAATATTTTTTTACTCCATTTTTTTATAGAAAAGTGGTAAAAATCGATTTTATAGACAGACATTATATAGACAGCTTTTATAATCGTCGTCGGTATGGTCGATTAATCGTAATTATAATGTATGAGCTACATTTTTTTCATTTTTCTCATGATCATTATTAAAAATTAAATGATGTTTTATGTAGTGTTTCAAAACTTTTAGAAATACATTATTTTAACTGTAAAATAACGTAAAACAGCGAAATCGGAAAAATTTCGTATACGGCTTTCTAAATAATCTAAAAACTCAGCTGAGTATTGATTCGTCTTTCACCAATTTCAAGTTTCGGAATAAATATTAAATGACATAATGATGCAAAATAACTGTATGTGATATTTAGTAATTCAGCCAACAGCCCAATTCACTCTGGATATGTAAGTACGTGTGGCAAATAGCTATTGACTGATGACTATTGATTTGCCATTCCACGAGTTAATTCTTGTCTTTTTAAAGTTAAAAATACCCATAATTAAAGTAATAATTACTATGACTATTATTATTGGGTAAAATGTGAGCCTATATAATGACTTGTTTTTTATTGATTTTTCCTTAAACAGCCATCGGCCCACTAAAATAATAAATAGTTGAGTTATGTATGAACCAACAACATAAATATATATTTATTATTGTGTACTTACATGCTATGTTCATGGTATATTGTTTTCCGTAGGAAACTATGGTTACCTAATTACAATAGGTACAATACGTCACGGAGGGGCGTCATTACGTTATTTGCGAGGTAGTTGCTGAAAATCAGCGCTGTTGACGATAAGTTCACCTGAAGTCGTACTATTTTGCAGGAGAACGACCTGTTCTTGCACGGATGCGATGCACAGCTTAATTTGTTTGAGTTTGTTAAAAGATTAGTTTAGTTGTTTTACCACTTTTACCAAATTTTTCACTTTTTTTTATTCATTTTGATGGTCTGTTTGTTGTCATTTATGCCGCTGTCGTAGCACAGATTACATGGTATTACGCAATGTATATTGTCTTTGGTTGTTGGCGGGCTCTGACATTAGGCAATGAACAGAACACATTGGTTAAATACAAGGCTTTTAGCATTGTTGTATGTGTATATTATTAATCTATTTTTCTGTAATGTGCGTTATATCTGTGCAGAATAAACATTTTTTCTTTTCTTTTCTTCTTCTTTCTTTGACTATTCAGTTTCACATTAGAACTCCATTTTCTCACATCTCCATGTCTACCCATCGCCTACGAAGCTGCCAGTCGTCTGTAACAAGTTGCCTCTTCCGCGATGATCCGTACGTATATGCCTACGTATGCAGATATAACGAGTTTCAAAATAATTCCCACTTCAACGACTATATTAATGGTATTTTCTTTTAGATAGTGTCAAAATATAAGCGGCATTTGTTTTAGTTTGAATTGTTTATTTTTTTTAAGTTGGCTGGTTGGGTTTGGTTGACGTCAGGAAGCTGTTTGAGAGGCTTTGGACGAGCAAACAATTATAACAACGGACGTAGCCCTGATCAATTTTTTTTTTTCCAAACGCATGCAACCCTAATCTCTTCAAAGTTAGAGTGAACAGGCTTCTTCTGGGTAAGCTCGCTCCATCGTCGACTTTGTCTGTGTCACCTCTGACCTAGACTAGATTCAAGAGCAAACTCATCTCAAATAAAAAAAGCCTAGTCCCATCTAGAAGTGTGGGCTAACGATCGAAGGATCAAATAGACTGAAAACTGGTCTTTCCTGGTCATCATCATTTGCCTTTTCGAGAGCAATTGTTGCCCAGTGGTATCGATCTTCTCACGTGTGAATTTCGTAAGTTATCTGAAGGGAAGGTACTCCCGATATAAAAAGTATTCAATTTCCTCCTCCAAGACCTAAATTAGTTTAGCATTTTAGGCGTGGAAACATGAAAAAAAGACAGACAGACAGGACTAAGTAACTGGTAATCGTCATCATCATCATCTCAGCCGAAAGATGTCCATTGCTGGACATAGGCGGAGTAAGCCCAAGTGTCACGACAACGATCGATCCTGTGCGTTTCGCATCCATAGGGTACCCGCGCCCGTCACTAGGGCATCGGTCCATATTGTAGGCTTTCCAACGATGCGTCTTTCGGTACGCGATCGCCACTCCAGAGCTTTGTGGCTCCATCAACCATCTGATCTGCGAGCAAAGTGCTCTGCCCACTGCCATTTAAGATTGGCGATTCTTCGGGCTATGTCGGTAGCCTTGGTTCTCCTGCGGATACGTCTTTCCCAATATCAGCTTCTTAGGTATGTTGATTGTTTCGTATTGCTGAAATCGTTTAAATATCTAGGTTTTTTGTTGTCAATTGTTCAAGAGTTGCAGCATAATATTCTACAATTATGTGCCGTAACACTCGGTTACGTCACTCACAATCACAACACACATTACAAATCATTGCCTTTTGTTATCGAATAAGATGCAGTTCATCATTAGATCTGTCGGATTGTCTTATAGAAACGTATCTATACAAGGCGGAGTCGACAAAAAAACAATAATAATGAAATCACTGACAATACTTATCAATAGGAACAACTTAAATTTCCTACTTACATTAAAACTATTTTTAACCGACTTCCAAAAGGAGGACGTTACCAATTCGGATGCTTGTATTTTTTTTAAGTATGTTCGGGCATAAAGGATGATTCACGTTACACCGTGCGGCCACCGAGCCTCGGCCGTGCCCCGGCCGGGGCACGGCCGGGGCACGTCCACCGGGCTAGTCATTCATGCTACACCGGGCTGTCACCGTGCCGCCACCGAGCCCCGGCCGGGGCACGTCCGGGGCACGGCCGAGGCACGGCCGGGGCACGTACGGGGCACGGCCAAGTATGGATCAGTTCATACAAAAAGTATACTATAGATATTTGACCGTGCAATTGTTTGACCGGCAATTGTTTCCCGGCCGGGGCACGGCCGTGGCACGTCCGAGCCCGGTGCACACGTTCATGTTACACCGTGTCGCCACCGGGCCGAGCCCTGGCCGTGCCCCGTCCGTGCCTCGGCCATGCCTCGGCCGTGCCCCGGCCGGGGCACGGCCGCGGCCCGGTCTAGCATGAATCACTTCATACAAAATGTATGCAACAATCTTTGACCGTGCCCCGGCCGTGCCACGGACGGGGCACGGCCCGGTGGCGGCACGGTGTAACGTGAATCATCCTTTACTCCGTCATATATTGACGGATTTGCAAAATTCTTTTGTTGTTCGAAAGTGGTTTTTTCCGAAATGGTCCCATTTCATGTTGAATATCGGTTTCGGAGATAGACAACGGGTCAAAAATTGACAGCAAATCAACCGCGATTGCTGCGATCGTATGTCTATGAATTGTTAACACAATTTAATGGAGAACCACGACTAAAAAGTGAAAAATAATACACATTTTTACAAAAATGTGGAACCGACTTCCAAAAAAAAGTCCAGTAACTTTAATTTCGGAAGTCCGTGTCATAAAACGAAGACACGCAACCAGAAACTTTATCAGCCCTGGTCTAACTTCATTTATTATTCTTTATTTGGGGTCCTAAAATTGTGAGCTGTTACATTTGATTCCAATAATAGGTATGGCAAAAACGCTTGAACGCACGGAAATTCGTTCTAGTTTCCACAAGGTTCGTGTAATAGACAACTCCAGACGTAGGCTGAATACTATCCAACATAATATTGCGCTCAGTTTGCCAAAGAGTACACTCCCATAGGATATGATGTGCGGATTGTTCGTATTCGCAATCAGGAGTAGAACATTGACATAAAGGTGAGGCAACAAGCTTGAAGGAAAATAATTTACTTTTAAAGTGAAATTGGGCAACACAGTGATCCACCTCCAGCCGTTCGCGAACCGATGGGAAGAACTGGTGGAGGTATCTGCCTTTGATGGAACTTTCCCACCTATATTGCCATTCGGATAAAAGGTCCTCCCAAACTTCAGTTTGAGGTTTAAGTAATTTAGAAATCTTGGCCCGATCACGTTGAGGTAAAAAGTCTGGGTCCGTAGTCTTTCGTGCAGAATAGTACATTGCAGCACGTCGCTGCACCTCAAGATCGACTGGAAGTACACCTGCAAGTACCGGTAAGGCTTCAGTGCTAACCGTCCGCCCGACCGTCGCTTTACATAGGAAAATCAAAGCTAAACGTTGACTTTGTAGCAATTTACGTCGTACCGCCCCAACGGTGGCCCTATCAGCCCAAACAGGTGCCCCGTAGCACATACAACCCAGGTAAGTAGTCCCATAGATTGTTTTTAACGTTAGGAATGATAGGCCCCAAGTAGCCTTGGAAATCCTCGTCAACGCATAGAAGTTCTTTTTATCTTTTTCAAAGGGTTTTAGTCAGTAAAAGTCTGACACGCGCTCCCGCTCCACCCAGAGCGGGAAAAGTTATGGGATGATTTCCAATAACCCCAAAAAGAAGGCACAACCCAGTTTTTACCAACCATTTAACGAAAATAAAACACAGTCGCTCCTTCCCAAAATCCTAATAGGTAAACTATTTAGAGCAATTTTCTAATTAAATAACTACGCACCAGCCCGATGTTTTGTAGATAGATGTATAATTTGTGCGCAGTTAGATCCTAATTGTAGTGTCGTAGAACTTGGATGTCTGCCCGGTCCCTATCGGCTGAGGTTTGAGGGCCGCAGGCGAGGTTTGGAGGAGAGATTCGATGTATGGTTGGTGTATTTGACCCAAGGGGAAAAAACTGTGCGTGTTGTGTCGTTCTAATTTTGTAAAGAGGTTATTGTTTCTTTGATATGTACTGTATGTTTTACGAATATGATTTCAGCGATAGCATTATATTTCTGTGTGTCTTAGTATTTGTATTGTATTTGTTTTAGTTCATTCCCAGATTTATTGCCACTAACTGCATCAAACTGCTTGAAAAGTAATTGTTTGAAAAGTTTTAGTTGTTTTTTGCAGTCGGGTGTTTTCGAAAATTAAAAATTTTCTAGATTTTAGTGATATTATTTATACCGGCCGTCATATTGATTTTTTTCTTTTTTAATTCGTTTATACAGGGTGTTAAAAGACACATCACATAGCCGTTAACTACGCATACTGTACATCTAACACAGGAGACACATCGGGGGACATCTGATACAGGAGGGAAATAGGAATTCCTAGTGTGGGGCAACGTTTTCTTAAAAAAAAAATCTAACAAAGTAGTTTTGCGCAAAAAATATTGCTGGGAAACGACTTTTATTTTTAGATATGAAAAAACAAAACTAATTTTTATTTCGCGCAATGTAACGCAAACCCAGGCAAATGGAGTTGAACCCTGCCCCTTTGCTCGAAGCCACGTAGGTACTACACAACAACAAAAAAAAACGAACTGCAAATGTGAAATATCGAAATTTCGAAAAAAAAAAAAACGAAAATTCAGGTAATGTTTGTCAGTAAAAAAGAGTAATAACACTTGGCATTTATTTTCGTAAAAAAAAATTGCGACTTTGACCTTCAATATCGCCAGAACCAGTGGATTCCCAGGTATGGTCTAGTGGAAAAAAATGATCCAAATAATGGGTACAATTGTGGCTTTCGGCTTCGGCAACTGTCTTTTTACACCCGTTATGTAGCTTAACACTTCGGCCTCATTTGTTAAAATCCATCCAGCCGTTTAGGCTACAGGCCGAAGAAACAGACATACAAACAATCATACATACCTACTTTCAAAAACGTGGCTTTGTTTTATTTAAGCTAAGCATTAATGTTTAAATAATTTTTAAATTCATTCAAAAGCTGTAATAATTAATTGAACATCGATAATAATAGGCTCATTGTAATTGAAACCTATATAGAAGACAGCTAAGACAAATTGGCAGTTATGACAAAATCTATTTGTAACTGGCTAGAATTTTTATTAAGAATATTGCATATTTCACACTAATGCAAACAAAGTACAATAAGTTATAAATTGCCGTCAGTCTAAGTCTGAAGGTGTCGGCTCACTACACCCTATCTTGCCATGACCATACCATGATCATACTAGGAATGTGTCAAGCAGAAAAATATTCTTCGTTTTGAAAAGTATGACACAATGCCCACTAGACCGTTCCATCACTGAACAACTCCGTCGCGTGCCATGCACGTAGCGTATCGGGACCGTTAAAATATGTAAATACCTATTTATGCATGTCAAACCGGTGCGCGCAGGTGGTGGAACGGTGAGCATACGGGTTATAATCGTGTATGATGATCGTTTTGCACGTGTATGATATATGGTTTTAATACTTTCTTTTGCCCGTGTCGTGTTTCTTTCCGTGCTTTATACATTCCGAGCACGGTCATGGTATGACACGGTGTATTGGGAAGACTCCTTAAGTTATGATTAAGTACGCTTTTAAGTTGCATATAAGTACATTATGTACTTCATACTTAGGACATAATATCAACACTATTTATATATAAAGCTGCAAGGTTTCGTATGTTACTGCACGCTCATATGTTTTTCTATAAACTAAGTAATAAATTAAGTATTTTATGTAAGTAAACTTAGTTGTAAAACCTTGGAACAATTTATAGGTTACAAGCCTTGTGCCCGTTTGGATTTAATATCTGTAAAAATGACTAACTTTCAAACAAACATTTATCTCCTATTTTCCTTCAGGGGCTGAATTTTCTAACATTCTTCCTTAGTGATCATAAATAATTATAATCAGCCTGTAATGTCCACTTGTCCTTCCCACTGCTGGGACACAGGTCTCGTCAAAGCGCAAGATGGAAATAGGATAGAAAACCAATCGAAAAAAAAAAATGTCTTGTCCCAGAACGCCTTGGCTCTGTGGATTCAAGTATAGATACACCCTCGTAAACAACATGTTTGTAATGAAACGTGTTTGTATGTGTTTTATACATACTTTGTATCTTGTAATGTCAATCACTATTATATTTGTAATGTTTGAACACAATAAGTACCTAAAGGTTTTTGTTATCACAGTGACAACAGAACACTGTCTCGTAAGTCACAAGATCACCTAGTTTAGGAGTCAGGGTTTAGGTACCTTATCCGTATGACCTTTTATTTAACTAAGTTATGTAGCCTAGTTTTAAGCAATCTCAAAGGTTTTTGTATCTATATAGATTATTTTTTTGGTTTCTTTTGTTGCTGAGTCGTCGATGAAAACATATTGATTTTTATATAAGAATATCAAGTACCTATTGCGGTCCAGTGTTTATTTTCTTACACATGAGAAGTCTAAGACTATACAAAAGATCACACACCCGGAGCTAGGGTTGCCAACCGTACTCTAAAATAGAGTATTGTATTATAATTAATGTAGGTGTATTTTATCATCTGTAAAAAACTCACGCCGCTAAAATACTCTTTTTCACACAATGTTTACGATACTAATCCAGTCCAGTCATGCATACCGATTGTCACTAACCCAAAAATGTAACTGTTTCATTGAATTTCATAAAAACCGGCCAAGTGCGAATTGGACTCGCGTACGAAGGGTTCCGTACCATTATCTATAAAAACGGCAAAAAAAATCCCGTTTGTTTTGGGAGCCCCCTTAAATATTTATTTTATTCGGTTTTTAGTATTTGTTGTTATAGCGGCAACAGAAATAAATCATCTGTGAAAATTTCAACTGTCTAACTATCATGGTTTATGAGATACAGCCTGGTGACAGACGGACAGCGGAGTCTTAGTAATAGGGTCCCGTTTTACCCTTTGAGTACGGAACTCTAAAAACGAGCTCCTGATCTACATTGACTCGGATTTAGAATGTTTGGAGTCAAACAGTTCTTAAAAAAAATATGAAAAATTCTTTTGTGACTCAAAAAGCACAATAAATACCTGTATAAAAATAAAATAAGTGTACTCTTTTAGAAGTTGATACTCTTTATTTACCGTCTCTGAAATCGGATGTACTCCATTTCTTTAAAAAAAAAAAGTTGGCAGCCCTACCCGGAGCCCACGTACCATATTTACTGGATACCGTAGTATCCTTATTACCATTCTCAGAAAAATCCTTACACTGACCGCAGAACGAAATTAACTAAACCAACCTTTTTAAATACACGCCATTTGTATAAAACCTATACCTACTTAATTTCGATTCAGTATCGAATACAATCTCGTTAACCGCAAACCGATTTAGTTGGAACGCCGCGTCGGATTAAGAACCTATTATAAAGTATTTTTTGTGAACAATTTCTGATCGATTGTAAATTCGAGCAAATTGCATAATTACAGGCTCGACATGACGAACGGCTTGGGCTTGCATAAAATAAAAATAACTTACAGTGATTATGTGATAACGTTTTTGCTCGAGATTTTTTGGTAACATTTTACGTTTTAGTGCTGAGAGAAACAAAAGTTTCGTCTCCTGTCGGTAGAACGTGTATGTGAATTTTTTTTTTTTACTTTTATAGGCTCGCGCTCGCTCCACTATCTCGCCTAATGGTATGCGATGATATGGTCGACAATGGAGCACGCTTGCCTAGAAGTAACCTATTCACTCTTGTCTTAATTCAATTCAATTCAATTCTTTATTGCTGAACACAGTACATATAGTCACATTACCAGACGTTTCATAAACGGACCACAAGACGTACGGCGAAGTGCCACTGGTTCATGGTGGACATCCCATCCATACTCACAAAGCGTTTTGAGAAAACATTCATTGTGCGTACAGCTAGGGAGTGGAATTCCCTACCGGAGTCTGTGTTTCCTGATAGCACAACCTGGGAGTCTTTAAGTCAAGAGTGAATAGGTTACTTCTAGGCAGGCGTGCTCCATCTTCGACAACATCATCGCTTACCATCAGGTGAGATGGTGGTCAAACGCGTGCCTATCAATAATAATAATAAAAAAATAAAAAAAACCAGATGTTGAGTGAATGCGTAGTTCACTGTGTTCTGCCAATTTAGGCATGCAAAATTATATGTTACAAATACCTGTCTTACCTAAATGGTACAGTCAACATATAAACAATAACAAAAAATAAATTAAATTAGTTTAAAATTAGAATATAGATTCAAATAGAAATAAATCTTAGCTCGTTACGTGTTGTTCACTGCGGTCTATTTCATTATAATGCTATACGATCATTTGTTCTCCAAATAACTTTTTTTTTTTTTTTTCAATCACAACTCAAACCGAACACCAAAAGGCAAGACGCTTCCAACTTCTTCTTTCGAATCGACGGTTTCCTAACTTTATACTCTGGACCCTAAAGCTGGCCACATTAATTACAGTGTCAGTAGTGTTCATCAAGTGCGCCTGTCTAGAGCATGACTCATATACTTCTTTCTTTTTTTGGGGTGGGAAATCATCCTATGACTTCTCCCACTCTGGGTGGAGCGGGAGGGCGTTTCAGACTCTTGTTTACTAAAACCCACCCCTGTTCTTTCCTTGCCTGAGTGCCCAGGGGTGCGATAACTCTGATTCGAATTTATCAGCTACCCCTTGGCATGCATGCATCGGCCATGACGGGCCCGTCTGTGGTTGCTGACATCTCTTTACACTACGCGCCGTCAACTTTCGGGCCTGGTGCTGATTGGACCGCGAGCTACCCATTACTCGCCGCGTGACCCTCGACGCCCAGGGCGTCTCCTGCGGCGGCTGCTGCTGAGGGCGTGCGGGCGACTCCGATACCCGTTCCGCCTCTTCCTTCGCGACAATTAAGTACTGCTTCGCAGATTTAAGAGACTGCTTCCCATTCCCTCTCGTCCCGTACCATGGCCTAAACCAGGGCCGGGCACGAGAGGTCGCTGAGGCGCACAGCGGTGCTCTGCCCAAACGGGGCAGAACTCCACCGTATGATCCACCGTGTCCTCTGGGCGATCCGCAAAGTGGTGACCCGGTTTCCGCTTCATCCGACAAAGGAACCTCCCGAAACAGCCTTCCGCTCCACCCTAGAGCGGGAGATGTCATTGGATGATTTAACGGCCTAATCTATGAATGTAATGTGCTTATGTCGCTACATATTATGTATCTATTGTATGTCTGAATACATACTTAGGTTCTCGTAACCCACGTCGGCCACTTTCAAACTCTCGTACCTCTAGGGAATTGATTTTCCTAAGTGATTTTCCTAAGTACTCCTCCATACCTATAAGTGTTAGGTAAGGAAAGGTATCTACTTAGTTAAAATCAATGCTTTGCCAAGCGCTCTGAGCAATCTAAATAGTACCATCCAACCACAGACCTACCTACGTATTTAATAATGACTCTGAATACAACCCTAACCTAAAATGATTGCTACTTACTTTAATGAGGTAGGTATTCAAATGGAGCACTTTCTACAGGGTGTAACGGAATTGGGTGGTCAAATTTAGATACTGCTCCTGACCCCATGGTCAGGAGCAGTATGCTTGCCATCAATGAACAACTTTCTTCATAGAAGCCATATTCAAATCCCCAAAATAAAATGGGCTTTTTGTACAAAGTTACCTAGTGACACATCGTGCAGATCTCACCTTAAACCCATCCTCATAAATCCAGCTACTATTCCTACTCTTTCTCTGTTTATGCGGTAAGATTGTGGAACTCACTTCCGCGGTCCGCCAAGCATCCGAGATTTGAAATCTATTTCTGTCTTTAAAAAAAAACAGAACCGACTTCCAAAAAAAAGTGCAAAATAACTTTAATTTCGGAATTCGGTGTCAAAAAACGAAGACACAAAACAGGAACACCGACTTCCGAAATTAAAGTTATTTTGCACTTTTTTTTGGAAGTCGGTTCTGTTTTTTTGTAAAAAAGTTTTTTATTTTTCACTTTTTAGTTGTGGTTTTCCATTAAACTGTATTAACAATTCATAGGCATACGATAGCAGCAATCGCGGTTGATTTGCTGTCAATTTTTGAAGAGTTCCGTTGTCTGTCTCCGAAACCCATCATCAGATCTTTTTGAAATTTAAATGGGACCATTTCGGAATAAACCCCTTTCGAACAAAAAAAGAATTTTGCAAATCCGTCAATATATGACGGAGTTATGCCCTATGTTCGGGCATAACTCCGTCATATATTGACGGATTTGCAAAATTCTTTTTTTTTTTTGTTCGAAAGGGGTTTACATAGGCATAAAAAAAAAAAAAAAAAAAAAATACAAACATCCGAATTGATAACCTCCTCCTTTTTCGAAGTCGGTTAAAAACGTCTTACCTTTCCTCTCTACTGTAATAAATATATTTTTGTTCTCTTAAAATAAAAACGTTGCCCCACACTAGGAATTACTACTGTATCGTTGCTGCTTTAATAAACACGCAAACTCACATACACAAGACACCCAGACCCGGAATAACTATCTGCAGATCATGCAAATGTTTGTTCCGTGCGGGAATCGAACTCGCGACACGCAGCGCAGCAGCCGATCACTCAACCACTGCGCCGATCGTACCGTCATATATATGTTATGTATCTATACCTACATATATTTATTTATTTATTTATTTGTATAACAATTGCTTGCTGCACTTATATTGTATTAGGTATACAGGATGTAACGGAAATGTGTGGTCATATTTTAAGAACTGCATCTGCCCATCGATATGAACAACTTTCTTCAAGAAAATGTGAGGAAATTCTCAAATAAAAATTTTACCTCCCATACAAATATTGATCAGCTGATGATAACTTTGTATGGTAAGTCCAATTTTCTTTTTGAGAATTTTCAATTTTTTCTTAGAGAAACTTCTTCATTTCCATGGGCAAAACCGGTTCTTAAATATGACCACACCTTTCCGTTACACCCTGTATATTTTCTAAACTGCACCAGTGATTTTGTATTGACAGTGTAACCACCATACAACGAGGTTTCATTGCAAACATTCTGAGAATAGAAGGCAGTTTGATGTTGATGATACAGCGTTTGACAGAGTTCGGCCTACTTGTCACTCATTGTATGCCGTGGACTAGTATTTAAAGAAGCTCCGAAGAGACAGAAATAGCCTGTTTTGATTCGACGGTAAGCAACATTGTTACTGATATCAATGTGAAAAGTATTAATTTGCGAACTATGTAGTTATGGGTCAACGGGCTCTTACTTTGAAATGTAGGTACCTAGTTCTGGACTAGCGGCTTTATTTTTTTTTTTTAATATAGATTATTTGTATGAGATGAGAATGTTGAGATGGATGTGTGGAGTAACGAGAATGGATAAAGGGAGAAATGAGTACATTAGAGGTAGTTTAAAAGTGGCGCCAGTCACAGAAAAGTTGAAAGGGAACCGCTTATCTAGGTATGGTCATGTAAAGAGGAGGGATAAAGATAAAGATAAAATTATTTATTTGCTAAAAACATGGTATAAATAATAATAATAATAATAATATAATAATACTTTATTTCCAAGTTTACAATTTATCAGTAAAGCACTATGTAGAGCAAACTTTATAAACCTAAAAATTGTAAGAATAACACTGAGTTTAACCTCTGGCACCCAAGCTAAGATTAAACTTGTGTTATGGGTGTCAGGGCTCTCTCTTTAAACATTTACCAAGATAATATAGACAAGTTCGGAGTTACATAGTGATTAGTGTCACTAGCGATTGCCGAAGCAAGCAAAACAAAGGAATAGAATAAAAATTGTAAAAAACGATATAAAGATAAAAACTTAAAACTATAAATTGCAAATTGTAGCCATTCGCTTAGTGTGTATGTGTGTGTGCGTGTGAATGTATGATAGTGTGCGTGTGTATGTATGCGCGGGCCCTCTGAATAAAAGATGGTAATGGTATAAAATAGTGTGAACAAACATGTTTTGCTTACTAAATATAAGCGTGCAAATATTACATGCATAATTCAATCAATCATCATGCGATTTTATGCTCCAGGAACTCTCTAACACTATAAAAACTATTAGCAGATAACCATTTGTATGATTTAATTTTGAACAGTCTTGTATTTAATGTTTTTAATTCATTTGGTATTCTATTGTATACCCGGACACACATAAACATGCAGCTTTTATTATATTTCGGAAGCCTTGGGAGGACATCCAACACGAGCCTGTAGGGGTCGCGCCTGCTGCGAGAATTTACATCGCTTGCTTTCGCAAACAATTCCCTATGCCTCCACACAAACATACAAATTTCAAAAATATAAAGGGACGGCAACGGTAACAAATCAAGTTTCTTAAACACCGGCCTGCAAGATTCGTCGGGTGTAAGGCCACATATTGCTCTAATGCATCGCTTTTGTGCGACAAATGCTCTATTTTGATCAGTGCTGTTACCCCACATAATTAAACCGTAGCCTAGCACTGATTCAACATATGCATGATATGTTGTTATCGACGTTTTAATGTTTGTTATTTTCCTAATCTGTTTCAGTGCATATACAAACTTATTAATTCGTTTGGATACTGTATCAACATGTGCTTTCCAGTTGATGTCTTGATCCAAAGTTACGCCTAAAAATTTAGTTTGCGTTACTAAACACATGTAACTAAAAGAGTTATGAATATAAATGTGGATGGATGGAGAAGGAGAGGGAGGCCAAAGAAAGGATGGATGAATTGTGTGAGGAGTGATATGAAATAAAAGCCGTTGGTCCCGGCTGTCAATCGTGGATCTTTGACAGTCGTTACGGGTCGTCAGAAGCCCGAAAGTCTGACAACCAATCTTACCAATGAGTATCGTATTACCCAGTAACTGGGTTGTGGAGGTCAGATAGGCAGTCGCTGTATGTAAAATACTGGTATTCAACTGCATCCGGTTATACTGGAAGCCGACCCCAAGATAGTTGGGAAAAGGCTAGGCAGATTGATAGGTGGCCACGTTTATTGCTTCTTCGGAGACGTTGCTCATGTCATCTAGGGAGCAGGTAAACATTCACCTGGGGCACTCCAGCAAATGGGTGAATGAAAAAAATGGCATAGTCTGATCAGGAGCAGCTCACCCGCACTGGGTGTTTGAGAGATCAGTATTCCCCCATTCTGCCAGATTATATTTGCAACGGCCTACTTGGGTACGCAATCGATTCAGTGCATTTCAAATAGGCCACCGCAAATCACGACCGAGAGGCAGGTATTCCTTGGGCTTTACAAAGTCATGAGGTGGTGGGAATCACCTTAGGTTGGCTGTCCTGGATTGCTCGTGTAGTACTTATAAAGCTCTTGTGACTTTTTTACTACTAAACCTCTGAGTATAGGAGATAGCCAAAGGCCTATTCATCAGAAACACACAAGACGCTGATAGCGTATATTTATCTATCTTTATGAAAGAAAATCTTCGTCCAATACTTGATCCCCGATAGGATAAAGCCAAGTGCCTTTATCGAAAGGGTCCGAGCCATAATGAACCATTTCGCCAGTGTAGTAGCTAGTGGATAGACTACAAGACAGTTTAGCGATCTTTCGGGCTCATATCGACGCCATTTCTTTACCCTTCCACTTATTTTGTTGTTTATATCAGTCCGTAAACGATCTCAAGAGACCAGTTGTGGACGTTTATGAAATAGCCTTCTACAGTAGTTCCCAAAGTTTACTGGACCTCGACCTACCTATCTAAGACTACCAAATACGGAACTCGCCTCTTTGCTGTCATGAAGTAAAAAGAGGCACAATTTGTATTATAAAGTACCATCATCTGCCCGCGCCTTTTCCCAACTACGAGTATCTTGGGGTCGCCTTCCAGTCTAACCGGATGCAGTTGATTACAAGTATTTTACATGGAGCGACTGCCTATCTGACCTTCACAATTCAGTTACTGGGTAATACGATACCCCTTGGTAAAGACTGGTTGTTAGACTTTCGGACTAATGACGACCCGTAACGACTGTCAAAGATCCACGATTGACAGCCGGCACCAACGACTTAACGTGCTCTCCGAGGCACGGAGTAGTCTCGGTATGTAAAGATGGTCACCCATTTATGGACAAACCGCGGCAAGCGTAGCTTAACCTGACAGATCGACCCATGGTGCTGTTATTACTTTAGCCACGAGCTCCTCACTGACTCATTATCAGTACTTTTCAATTAAAAACAAGAAGTGCTATTTTAAGGAAAAGGAATGTTTTCTATTTTTTTATTATAGCTTTAGCATCGGTTTTACAGGGCCCATCCGATATTCGCTCGCGACTCACCAGTGGGTCGCGACCCACAGTTTGGGAGATACTGGCCTACTCTGATATCTGCATTTCCCGAAGGGTTAGGGACATTGGCAGGAACTATGGTAGAATATCACCGCTGCGTTATTTATTTTTTAAATTGATGAATTGATTGATCACGTTTCGAAAGCTTATGTCATTTAACTAATTTCATTATCGTTTAGCTATTGTTAATGTACATGTGAGTTTGTTTAGGCTCCGCACTCAGGGTGGGAATGAACACTGTAAGTGGTAGGTTTTAGTCAGTAAGAGTCTGACACGCCCTCCCGCTCCACCCAGAGCGGAGGGACCTTCTTAGATACGAGTATCACAATGAAAAAAATAATCACACATTCGGGTCGGCCGAAATGGGTTGTCAAAAGCGATTGCCTTGACATCACATACAATTAACCTTTGCTCAAAGATGCTATTTTTATGACCTCATCACAAGATTTTAGACTGGAACAGTGTAACGTAGTGGCGTTACAATCTCATTTAAAGAGAGCACGCACCTACATCGCCCTCCATCGCGGCCATCCAGCTGCAGTGCCTCGTGCTGTCACCACTAGGTCACTTACTACAACGGCGGCCTCCACGCCGGGTACTTATTTACCCGCGTGGCTTCTGCTAGCCGTCTCCGAGCCGGCCCGACCACCTGCCGGCCGATTCTTTCTGGCTCCTGTCGACCCTTCGAGCCGGCGCTACCACCTGCCGACCAACATCTCCGGGGCGTACGCAACGTGGCTCCTCCGAGTCATCCGACACCAGGCTGAGCCAGGATAGTACCGTGCCATCTTCCAGGGAGTGCTGAATACTGTGACTTTCCCACGTCCTTTCCCTATAATAGATATTTTTTTTATGTTGACCGAGGTATGTGTTGTCATTTTTACTTCCCACGTAACCTCCCTACATCACAATAGTTCTATAATAAAATTGTGACGAAAAAAAAAGGAAAGTGATGCCTAAAATAAACGATTTCAGGTACCTATGGGCAAACGATCAGAATTAATTCATTTATTACGTAACTGGCTGCAGGTAACTTATCGACTATGTATAGAACAACGCCGTCATAATGCCATGGGTGACATATAAGGAAAATAAAGTCTATGCCAAACTTCCTCCAACCCAGTCGCCTTAGTCACCATGACAACGGGAAATAGTTACCGGCCAAGTGCGTGTCAGACTCGCGCGTAAAGGGTTACGAACGAATCATATTTTTTTAACATGTTTTAAATAAAGTATATATAATTCTTATAGGCTTTCCTGTAATCCATAAGTAAAGTACTAACTTCTGTAACTTATTCAAAAATGTTGAGTTTTTTATTTTGTCAGTTTCGGAGCTAAGGGGGAGATTGGTAAATTTTCACCTATTTACTCAAAAATAACATTGGAACTATGTAGTTATTTATTCTAAAACTAACACTACGCCCGCGACTTCGTCCGCATGGATTTCAAAAAATTGCCATAAATAACGTGGCTTTCTATTGGTAAAAGAATTTTCAAAATCGGTTCAGTAGATCCAGAGATTATCCCCTACAACCTCACGAACTACCTGTGTATAATACTCGTATAAGTATAGAATAAATATGAGACTTACAATGTGCGGCTTTTGTTTGATTTTTCGCGCGGTATAGTTTGAAACACTCATTTTTTTTTTTCGATTTTCACCCCAAAAGTGACCACCCATATTCCAAATTATTTTTGAGTCACAGATATTCATGTGTCGTCGTTCCAGAAAATTCGGAATAAATTGAGTGCGGACGGACGGACGGAGAGACAGACAGACTGACACACACACGAGTAATCCTTTATGGGTGCCGTTTCTTTTTGATTTGGACTCTAGGAACCCTAAAAATCTTTCAATCAATGGCAATGAATAACAAGCTATATATGTCATTTTGATGAGTCGAGTGGAGGAAAATCACTTTGAAAATAGACAATTTAATATAGAGCTATGTTATTCCTAACCAGGTTTTATTAGTAAGGGAAGAACCGCAATTAAAATTACCGTAAAATCCAGCACACAGATAAGTCATAATAATTTAAATTTTCGGTTTAGGAAAACACCGAGTAAAAACCTGGACTAAACCTAGTGTCTGAAATTGCATATTCGCGAGTATATGTACCTAGTGTGCAATGATTGTTCCTTCCTTGAGCGAGGAGCGATCAAAAAGGAGTCCAGTATTCGATATTTGGAATAGAATTACACCTGTGATTATTTGTTGTTTTTTTTTCGTGTTTGTAAATTGGTAATTAATTGAAGAATTAATAAGCATTTCAAATATTCGTACGAGGAAGAGTGTAGGCGTGGTTGGGACATCTCACTGTCTTTTTTATCACTGTCATACGGCAGTGCTTGCATCCTTTTTCTGTTCCTTGACAGATTCTCCTTCCACGAGATTCGAAAAGTGTTTAACTTACCTATTTAATTTTGAACGGCTTTGATTACTTTATAGTGGGACAATTTATTATCTGTATATACATATAAAATTCAAAGTCTTGCCTGACTGACAGACATTTCAACGCACAGTCAAAGCCGTGTTTCTTCTTTCTTTTCATCATGGTCGTCCAGGCCATGGTACGATGCGAGAGGATATAGGAAGCAATCTCCTTCTTCTGCAAAGCAGTAATACTCGCAAAGGAGGAGGCGGAACAGGTGAGGGAGACTCAACGGAGTCACCCTCACGCCTCCAGCAGCAGCCAACGCAGGAGACGCCCTGGGCGTCGGGGGTCGTTGGACGATCTCAAGTCACCGTAGGCGCGGGCCTGCGGATGGAGAATAATGGGTAGATCGCCGTCCGAGCAGCACCAGGCCCGAGAGGAGCCTCAAAGAGATGTCAGCAACACAGGACGGGGCCCGTCATGGCCGATGCCTGCCACCACTATAACCTACAACATAGTGCAAGACTGAATTTCAAACCCAAGACTTCACACAAGCCTGCTTGCGACTGATCCGTTGGACTACTGTATCCTATTATATTATAAGACTTCCATAGAAGTGCAAAACGGTGTTTATTTTAAAAGCTTGACATAAAAAATCTCATTTGATAATCTTCTACTTATCATAAACTCGTAAAGCTTCTGAACGACATAAATACTAACGATCATTTCAACTTTGTATTTTGGACTTTAGTGCATCAAAATTTGACGAAGTGAAAGTGTCCCTTTGACCTGCCGGCTACCATATTCCCCTTACATCCCACACAAGAGAATATAACCCCTAGTCTGTTGAGGATAAAGTCTCTAACAGCTGTATAGGTTATGTTTGTGTGGATGTGCACCAGTGCGGTATTGAGCGGAACTCACACGCACCTGTTTCCGGTCGCGCGACGCCCTTCCTGTTCCATACAGCTGGCTGCTTACCTACTTGTTGTTAGGCAGCGATATAGTAGCATGAAATACAAATTATTTTTAGAAACCTTATCTAATATATAAAAATCTCGTGTCACGGTGTTTGTGATTGCACACCTCCGAAACGGCTCGACCGATTTTGATGTTTTTTTTTTGTATATTTGGTAGGTATGATAATAGATGGTATAGTATTTTTCACCCTCCTACCCCCACCCCCTATTTTTAATCGCGATTTTTATATCGCAGAATAATATTTGCCGGGTCAGCTAGTATTTTGTTCAATTCAGACATAATACCTAAGCACAATTGAGGCCATAAAATGTTTATTTTGTAATTTTATCAAACTGTAGCTTAGTTTACAACTATAAAAAAACCCACACACATTAATGATATAAATTTGGAACCTATCATTAAAGTTGCAAAACTGAAAACAAAATCTGAAAAATAAATTATAGACATAATTTCACAGAAAAAAAAATGCAAAGATATTATATTTTTAAGTATTTTTATTTACTTTATTATATAAATAACCTACCATACCTCATTATTTGTACAAACAACTTCAAAGTTGCAAAACTTTTGTACGAAAGAAGAACAAAAAAGTCAACAACCAACGAAGAATACGTTTTTGCAAGGATTTTAGTACTGCTACCGCCATCTATTATTGAGTAGATCATGAAACGACGTCACGAACCATTCTCATAATTTTCATTAAACTTCTACTGCTTCCCGCTAGATGGCACTGTTACCAAGTTCTCATACGCAGATTTTATAGCAGCTTTGAAAATAAAATATTATAAATACTGAAAGGAACCTAGTGGCGGCCTGCGGTTCATTGCATACCATCTGCGCGCGTGACCTAGCTGATCAAATGTTTCCGACATTTGATCAGGTAGGTAACGCTCTTGATTGGATTTAAAAAAGCTTGCGCTTGATATATTATAATAGAGATTTTAGGAATTTTAATGATGGCTCTGAACTGCTTTAGACTATCGATTCAGTAGGTATTGTTTTTGTTTTTAGGGTTACGTACCCGAAGGGTAACCAACGAGACTGTATCTCATGATCCGTAATAGGTAGACAGTTGAAATTTTCACAGAATATTTATTTCTGTTGCAGCTTTATCAACAAATAATAAAAAAGAGGGCTTCCCTACTAGAAACGTGTTTTTTTTTCTCGATCCTAATAATGGCAACAAGTAAAGGCGTATAATTTTACCGACACCATAAATCGTCACCATAAATCGTGATCTGGCCCGCATATGCGACTGGAGCAAAAGATTTGGACTCATGGTCAACCCCATAAAGACTCAGGTCGTTGTAGTTGGCAGTCCTAGGATGGTTTCAAGGATTGACTGGACGAGTCTCCCCCAAGTTTTTTTCGATAACTCTGTTATTCCCTTCTCTGAAAAAGTTAAAGACTTGGGGATATTCATTGAGAAGACCTTCTCGTGAACTGCCCAACTGCAGGAAGTTAGCCGCAAGCTATTTGCATCTGCTGCATCATTGAGGAGACTGCGTAATTTTCTTCCGACTGCCACCAAGATTGCGTTTGCACAATAGCTTCTTCTGCCCATCCTTGATTATGCTGCTGCCAGCTATCTTGACCTTACTCAAGAACAACTCGAGAAACTTGAGCGGCTTCAAAATTTTTGTATAAGGTTCATATTCGGTTTACGAAAGTATGACCATGTTTCCGAATTCCGTATGAAGCTCAAGTGGTTGCCAATTCGCCTTCGCCGGAATGCCCACATTCTTTTCCTTTTGTATAATATACTCTTTTCCCCTTTCACCCCTCTTTACCTCAAAAATCGTTTTCAGTTTCTTTGTGATTCCCACACGAAATGTCTCAGGTCGTCAGATAACTTACGACTGAAAATGCCAATGCATTCCACGACTTTCTTGGATAAATCCTTTGCTGTCCAAGCTGCTCGTCTGTGGAATGCATTGCCTGACGCAATAAAACGCGCTCAATCGTTGCCTGTGTTTAAAAGGCTGGTAAAGGAACACTACATGTCACTGTGATTATCGTTGGCCGTCATTTATTTTTACTTTATATGTGTATATATATTATATTTGTGTATATATTTTACAGCATATGTATGTACTTATATGTGTATCTGTTGTATTTTATTGAATATTGTATTGTCACACCAATGCGCCGATTGTATTTGCTTTAGTTTTTAAGTTTCTTTACTTATGTATCATGCATGGTGTACAATAAAGAATATAATAAATAAATAAATAATAAATTTTGTACGATGGTACGGAACCCTTCATGCGAGATTCCAACTCGCACTTAGCCGGTTTTAATTTTGATGTACCTAGTAGTGAACTTATGTAACGGTACCCATAAAAAAAACAAATAATAGGCAAGCCAGGGCCGGATGATCTTCACGGCTGGAGCATACGGTGGAGTTCTGCCTTGTTTTGGCAGCGAACTCTCGCACCCGGCCCTGATCCAGGCCATGGTACGGAGAGAGAGGGAATGGGAAGCAGTCGCCTCCTTCTGCGAAGCAGTAATGCTCGCGATAATGAGTTCTTTCTTTCTTCTTCTAGTTACCACGCCCCTGGGCACTCAGGCAATAGCATGTGCCGAGGTATTTTTTTTTTTTTTTTTTTTATTTTTTTTTTTATTTTTTTTTTTTTGTTGACTCTTTCATCCTCGTACACTAATTCCAGTTTTAAAATAAATGAGGTTGTCAAAGAGATTGAGGGCCTGGTGTTATAATTATGTAAAAGTAATTAAATAGGAATAAATCTTTGGATCAATGGAAAATTGGATCTTCTCGCAAACACATACCACATACACACACACAACACACATATACACACACACACACAACACATATCACACACATACATCATTCATGCCATGCATCTCGACATATATCATTCATGTACGAGTACCTACCTCGCCCCAGTTTTATAGTGGTTATGTAGAGATACCACTTTTTGTCACTTTCTCACATCTTGCTCTTTATCAGACGATATCATCATCAGCCTTTTAATCTTCCCACTGCTGGGCCACAGGTCTCTGTGTGATGAGAGGGTGTGGGCTGTAGTCCACCACGCGGGCCCAATGCGTATTGGTGAATGTCACATGTCTTCGAATGTTTGATTCTAAGACATGATGGTTTCCTCACGATGTTTTCCTTCACTGTTTTGAGAATAGTGGTGATGAAATAATTTACATAAAGTAAAGTGCCTTTTTTTTGTGGTGTGGGAAATCATCCAATGACTTCTCCCGCTCTGGGTGGAGCGGGGGGCGTGTCAGACTCTTACTGACTAAAACCCACCCCTGTTCCTTCCTGCCCTGAGTGCCCAGGGGCGAGGTAACTCTGTTTCGAATTTATCCTCAACCCCCGGGCAGAAAGTAAAGTGCCTACCTGGGTTTGAACTCACGACCTACAACTTGTAAGTCGCGGCTGTACCACCACTGCTCTAATACGATATAATATCTTTTATTCTTTTGCTTTACCTTGGTGGATCTTGCGATTATTGACTATCTCACTTGATGGTAAGCGATGATGGTGGTCGATGTTGGAACACGCTTGCCTAGAAATAACTTATTCAATCTTGAGTTAAAGACCTCCAGGTAGCAGCTATCAGGAAACACAGACTCGGGTAGGGAATTCCACTCCTTAGCTGTACGTACCATGAATGTGTTCCCAAAACTTCTAATGCGTGTGGGTGAGATGTCCACCAAGTAACGGTGGCGTATTCCCTTAGGTAGGTACGTCTAATGGTCCGATGATGGAACGAGCTTGGCGGAATTAAACTATGCCATCCCGACACATGCTCCACGTCTTTACTGTAATCAGACTGCTTATCTACCGTTGCCACCATAGCGCCTGCACTATGCTTAGAACGTAGTTTTGTCCGTATTGGAATAGGTTTCTGTAGCCTTGGGCACAGATAATATAATACTCCTTAGGTAAGATCAGACTTCAAATTGAGAAGGCAGCTCTTTATACAGTACGTAACAAAAACCCTGTTGTTCCTTCGGTATACAAACGTAATGAAGCTAGTCGTTTATAAAAAAATGTTCAAAAATAAATAAAATAAATATTTAATTATTAATTAATATTTGTAATGTTTAACTGATTTCTTACCTCTGCATGAAGCGATTGCGAAACCCGTAGGCTATTTAGCATAATAAAGATGTACCTACTTGTAAAATCAGATAATCTAAACATTTTTTTGAATGTGTCGACTTTAATAGTTATTTGATTTTGACCTCTCGACTAGCCATTTATAAAAAAATGTTCAAAAATAAATAAAATAAATATTTAATTATTAATATTTGTAATGTTTAACTGATTTCTTACCTCTGCAACTCTGCATGAAGCGATTGCGAAACCCGTAGGCTATTTAGTTAGCATAATAAAGATGTACCTACTTGTAAAATCAGATAATCTAAACATTTTTTTGAATGTGTCGACTTTAATAGTTATTTGATTTTGACCTCTCGACTAGCCATGCTTCATCATCTGCCTAGCCTTTTCCCAACTATCTTGGGGTCGGCTTCCAGTCTAACCGGATGCAGCTGAATACTAGTATTTTACATGGAGCGACTGCCTATCTGACCGCCACAACCCAGTTACTGGGTAATACGATACCCCTTGGTAAGACTGGTTGTCAGACTTTCGGGCTTCTGACGACCCGTAACGACTGTCAAAGATCCACAATTGACATCAGGGACCAACGTCTTACTTAACGTGCTTTCCGAGGCACGGAGGGGTCTCGGTATGTAAAGATGGTCACCCATCCATGGAGCAACCCTGGCAAGCCATGCTTAATTTTTTTAAATTATATTTTCATCTATGTTGTGCTTATAGGTAAATGTACACATCCTTAAAAGGAACAACAGGGTTTTTGTTACATATTATAACATCATTATTCCAGCCGAAAGACGTCCACTGCTGGACATAGCTATGCCTCTCCTAAGTGTTGTCCTGTGCGTCGTAGCATCCATCGGATTCCCACGACCCTAACCTGGTCATCGGTCCATCTTGTGGGATTCCTTACCTTCCATCGCGTCTTCCGGTGCGCGGTCGCCACTTCAGGATCTTTCGGCCCCATAGTTCACCTTATATGTATATGTTACCGTATGACTGTAAACAATGCTAGTGTATGAAAAATCCCAATAAACATCCAAAATTGTTGATTTTCTAAGTATCGTTTCTGATGCTTTGAAAACATCAACAAATTTGGATGTTTATTGTATTTGAAATGATCTATTACTCGTATATGTCGTGAGAATATACACTCGCAATATTTAATTACAATCATACAGTGAATGCAACTATCCGTTGACATATACCTACCTATCTTCTGTCAGAAGTCAGTAAAAAGACTTCTGACTGGAGTTTCTTTTTATCTAAATTAGGGCATTGCTAATGCAATTCTTGGACTGGTCCTTCTGCACACTGGAACTGGTTATTTTATGCCACATCACTACATATTATAAAACAAAGTCCCCCGCCGCGTCTGTTCGCTATAAACTCAAAAACCACTGAACGAGTTTTCATAAGGTTTTCACCAATAGACAGAGTGATTCATGAGGAAGGTTTAGGTGTATAATTTGTACCCGAGTGAAGCTGGGGCGGGTCACTAGTACTGGATATATGGGGTGACTGGTAATTAGTGACCGATACTTAAACACGTGATTGTACTCATGATAACAAACAACTTTCCCAAAGAAAGATTTTATCTAGACTCATTCACTTTCATCACAATAACACAACAGCCGTATGAAATTGGCGTGCGCGCGCCTGTGACCTATCAGCTGTTAGCCACGTGACGCCGTTCTTTCTTTGGGAAAGTTGTTTGTTATCATGAGTGCAATCACGTGTTTTAGTATTGGTCACTAATTACCAGTCACCCTATATTAGTGTTCGACACCCAATATAGGTATTTCTTAAAGGGAATAGGTTTCCTTATAAAATTCCTCAAAGAAAACAAACAATACCGTTCCGTATATGAAGATATTATATTTTCAAAGAACATGTATTTTTTTTACTTTCAGCATAATTTCGGTCAATACAACTTGTGAAACAATACGACCCAGTTATTTATATACCATTATATTAAGTAACAAGTAACTAATATCATTTACTTTAATACCGTAATTATTATTGTGTCTTGATCATACAATTTAACTACACACTTGAGTCAATACAAAAGGTTAACGCTGGTAGTTGCGGTACGTCGAATCAAGAATAATGTTGGAAGGATTAGCCTAAATAATACACGTCGACGGATTGTTGAAAACGGACACAAAAATATCATGGAATTAAAACGACGTCGACGAACCGCAGCACCGCTATACATCCCGCCTACCGTACATATACATTCTACATTCAGCGACCGTGTATAAAAGCCATAGAATTTGCCAACACTCTATAATTTGTGATTAAATAATATAACATTTTATATAAATTAGTGGGAGATAGAACAGGAAGGATCTCAGCCTATACTCTAAAGGACATTGGACATAACAAAATTACAAACTATATTTAATAGGTCATTTGATGCACTTAACACTAAATAATTTCAAGTTTTAAAGTTTTCCAAAACCAAAACAGTCGACCAATGCCCCTTAATAGAAGTTAAAGTTTAGTTATCGAGAAAAATATGCGTATTTTCGATGTTTCTCATTTTAAATTCAGGAGCGACAATCCAATTTATGAAAATGGAATTTTTATCATTAAAAAACAATTGCTTAAAACAGCAATAAGCTTAAATGGCTTAAATACTTAACTAGATGTACAAATTATTATTTTATATCTGTAATTATATATAGATAAGTAACAACATGTGGAATTTAAAAATATCTTTCACAAATTGGATTTCGTGTAGACACCGGTACTATTATTATCACAAATACAATACTGTTTCTTGTATAATGTTTTATTTATAAAAAGCTCAAAACACGTAAATATAAAATCACTCGTGAACGTGGGTAGTTCGATAGCTGCCATAAAGGAAAATTGACGTCTTTTTATTTATCCCACGGCTTCTCATTTCATCGCTATCAGTCGAAGAGAGCGGACGTCCCTGCTCTTTTCACTAAGCAAACGAGGCTTTCGCTTAACAGAAAATATTTAATATTTTTACTTAGAATGTAAGGCAGTGCTTTCCGACATTGTACAAGCTTCTTGGCTCACGAAAATATCTCGAACACCGATCTCCTAAGGGGTTTATGATTTATGAATAAGAAGCTACGTTTTATATCGTAATGATATGCAGACTGTCAGCATTGAATGTAATTTTTTCATAAATAATTTGTGCATGATATGTAAAAATTTATTGAAAAGTCTGCTAGCAACTTGTTGCAAAACAATCACTAATTTTTATATCAGTGTCTACTAATTTAAATGAACGTTACACTAAACAAATCCCTAAGGCCGAAAGATTTGGGAAGATAGAGAGTCCAAAATCCTTTTTCAAGGTGAAAAATATTATAATAACTACTATTTTGTTTCTATACAACGTGTAAGAAAATCCTTCAAGTATTCTTGTGTGTTCTTTACTAGTATATACTTTTCTGACTCATTCTCACTTTTTCCATCCTTTATAGGGATACCCCAACATTCGATCTATTCAATCTGAACTGGCCTTGTGTTTAGCTAAACCTTAACATTTCCATTACTTTCGTATTTTTTACATGTTGTATGAAAACGAAGATATAAGTATATTTTGTATGTTAAAGCATTAGAACATTGATAGATTTAACTAGTATTAAGTTAAAAATAGACATCGAGTGTTCAACTATAATATCGGTAATTATTGCTCTAACGTAATACATCAACAAGTGCCATATTATAGACGATAATACAAAACATTTGGTTCCTTCAATCGTAGGTATGAGATAAAAAAATAATCTCTTACTTAAGAGCACGAAAAGGGTAACATATTGAGAGAGAGAGAAAGAAAAATAAAACAAAAAGTAATAAATAAAAAAAAACTTAATTTATTTACAGAAAAAATAACATCTTTGGTATAAAATTCGTTTTTGTGGTCAGAAGTTGTTGCAAGCGGGCGTTTTTTTTTTAAGTTTTTATTTGGCAGAATGCTGGAGTGATAAGCGATGATGAGTTGGTAAGGTAGCGGTGATGGGTGACTAGTGCGTGATGATGGCTAAGGCCACAAACAGATTTACGTTTTGACTTAGCTGCGTTTGTAGTTAGAGCACTGTCGCTGGGATGTCCTCCTCCTGTGGTCATTAGTAAAATGTTAACTGGTGTTTTTTTGGCACAATCAGATACAGAAAACAGTGAATTTTACGCAAATGAGAAGATGGTTTCAACCATATTAATCTCAGAAAAGATATCTGAATCTTCGTCCATGTAAATGGTGACATATATGTATATATGTAGAATTCAAAGCATCGTCTATATCTCGATTGTTGACTGTTGTCTTAGTGAAATCCTTTTAGCGGCATGTTCTCTGCCTCTTAGACCACCGTAAGATCGACAAAGGACTTATACAGTACCCACCATGATAGATATGCCAACCAAGTAGTGGTTGACTTAACTAGGAAACGTGGCTTCACATTTGCATAAACATTATCACTCATGCTTTTGTTACTGATTGTAAATGAATTCAATCTCCAACCTCTTAAGACACCTTATAGTATATTACTTGAGTATTACTTCTTCCTTATCTACATAGATGACATACTTACGATTAAAAATATTAGGCAAGTAATAACTGCTCTAAGTTTAACACTCCTTAATGTTCTCATTCTAATAATAACACACTAGTAATTGCATATTTGTCTGGTCTAGTTCACTTACTTACTCCACTGGTCTTTACACTAAAGCATTGTGTATTTCCATTTCCAATTCCAATATTTATTATTTGTATTCCAACAGTATTGACTCTTTCCTTTAAACGCCGTCGACATGAATTATTTAATCAATAAGCACACTCGCAAACACACTCTCATACACTTAGTAAATTGAGCAAAATTTTATTTCATTAAAATTCTCAATTTTAAATTCCAATAAGTTGTTTAGTCAATTTGGCTCTGCGAAATTCGTGAAGTCAATCAAGCATTAAGATTTTTATAAAAATGATGAACAAAATGGCGACTAGTCGCCATTTAAGATGGTGGACGCATTTTTATATAAGTCTTTAAGTTCTTTAAGCCTTTTGTCGATTATATCTATGAGTTTAATAGGAAGCTTAATGAGGAAAACCATGCAGAAATCTAAGCTTGTATAAATTGTGATCTCAAAGTTTTCAATAAAGTTATAAAATTATTGGAAGAATTATTTATCATTATGTAAGAAATCCATTCTTACCACTGGGTCAATTTTGGAGACAATGAATGCTTTCGTGAAAAAAGGTCATGTCCAACCAAGTGATGTAGATATAACCTCCAATTTTGAAGCTGAACCATTTAAATAGACCGACTGGTCCAATGACACGTCGTTACTAGTAACTCTTCTAGAAAAATAGTACCACAAAGGCTGATAATATTTCATAATTTCATCAGGCGAAAAATTTGACAAAGTAGGGGCAAGCGATACTCTTCCAAGACCAGCTGACACATATAGGAGTAAAGAACGAAAAAATAGTGTTGAAGCTTCAAAGAACAAAATAGCATCATAGTCTACCGCCACTGTACCCAGTACAGCGCATACTAACCAATTTACAGCTGTTACCAAAACACCGGCGTCACTCCATGCGATATCACCATTCTCTATAGGTGTAGACTATACCCAAAAAATTACATTGTCGTCGCAGACTTGCAGCAGTTCGTCAGTCAGCGTCAGGTCTACTGAGAGGGAACCCTCGGCCGCTGGCTGGGTCGGTGCGGTGTACTGCTCCAGCTGGAGTATGCGCTCGTTCTAGAAATAATTGGGGGATTTTAGAGAATGGAAGTTTTGAAGAACAGTATTTCGGGGTGCCACATTTACTAATTGATAATGTGACGACGGCCGCATAAGTTAGTGTAAAGATTAAGGAAGAATTTAACTCTCTGCTAGCATCATAGTTCCCTACCACCTATGACCAGTTAGACTCCAAAGCAAGAGTAAACCATGTTCTGGGTTCATTCGTCCCATCGTAGATCTCGTACATTGCTTACCAACAGCAAAGATCGAGCTCATCAGGAAAGTGCAAAAGTAATATAGAATAATATAGTGTCTTTTGGCAAGGCCAGAATAATTGATAGAAGAGGATGTGATAAAGAATAAACATACTGGTCATATTAGATCAGTGCGAGATAAGTTTGAAAAAATATATACATAGAAACAATAAACAAACGAAATCATTATCATGAAGATTAGTTATAAGGTTATATTGTAGCAGATTTGGCTATTCCAATAAGCTCGAAAGAAATCATCCTAGAAAGTCCTCTGGTATTCAGGTTTAGAAATAGAATTACCTCCGTCTTTAGCCTATTAAGCAGTCTGTCCCGCTCTGTCTTGAGCGTGTCGCATCGGTTCGTCTCGTTCTCATCGAGCACACCCTTCACTTCTAGCTCGGCTATCTGAGAGTCTTTCTCACTGATTGCACCTTCTAGCACATCTTGACTGGAATAAAGAAATTCAGTATCACTACATATAATAAAACAAAGTCTCCTGCCGCGTCTGTCTGTCTGTATATTCGCGGTAAACTCAAAAACTGAACGGATTTTCATGCAGTTGCACCACTAGACAGAGTAATTCATGAGGAAGGTTTCGGTGTATAATTTGTACCCGAGAAAAGCTAGGGTGGGTTGCTAGTGTTCATTATAGTTGAAGTAGTTTTTGAGTCTATTTATGTGCTAGTATGTCGGTCATCGACATACTAGCAAGAAGCTAGAAATAATAATAATAATAATGTCTCTGGAGCCCTAACCACCGGTAGCTTGGACCCTGCTCCCGATACCGGTGGACTACTATTTTTATATTTTTAAATGTTTTTTTCATATGTTTTCTTTTAAAAATATTTAAAAATGTAAATAATATGTGTAAAAATAAATATACGAAATAATAATAATAATTTTTATTAAAACAAAAAACTCAGTTTACAGAAACTCTGTGACCGATAACAACTGCATTAGTAAAATACTGTGTCGCAGTCATTAACGCCCACTTCCAGAAATTCGTGGCAAAAAAGTAAAAACTAATGCTAAAAATAAATTAAAATTAAAAACTAGACAATATTTAAACTGTGTAATGAGATAGTGTGTTTGTTTGTAGGTAAGGATTGTGTATATTTTGTGCGTGGAATGTATATGTGTGTGATGGTGTGTGTATGAAATGGTAATTGTGTATATGAGTGTTTGTGTATGTGTAAGTGTGTGTGTCCGGTTTTGCTGGAGGTGCGTGTTTGCGCATGTTATACATTTATAGGGTAATTGGAAAGTGAGTTTAGGTTTCCACATATGTTTCTAATTCTTCATAAGTGAGTGTATGAAGCCATTTATCCGTGATCCTTCGACATTCATGCAAGGTTAGTGGATATAGTATATTCAGCTGTTTATTTACTCGATTATACAAAGAGGAGCTAAGGAAGTAATATTGCCGCCTAGCAACTTTAACTCTGGTAGACTCCACCTGGCAGACTCTGTCAGATCTGCGTTTATGGGTAAAGACAGGATCGAATGGGAGGTCTGAGTGTTTTCGAAGGACTACAGCAAGAAGAAAGACGTGTCTGACTGTTGGTAACTCGCAGAGAGCGTACAGATCAGTGAAATAAATCAACCTTTCTAAATGATAAATCAATAAGTTCCTGAATATTGAAACAAAGGGATGTTTAAATGTTAACAAATTGATTATTTTATTGAAACTTATTTAAAGTAAAAAAACCATAAGACATATTTAAGTTTTTTTATGCCCTAGAGTGGTCACCTCTGCCTAAAGACAAGCAATATCTGGAGTACCACTGGTTCGTTCCCTTTGCCTAACTTTTTCAAAGATGACTCTTCCAATTTTGGCTTCAAGCTGTCCATATCAGCAAAAAGACCTCTGAAGGGAAGACAATATCAAGGACCCAAATGAAAAAATATAACCACTAAAGCTGAACAGGCAACTTTTGCTAACGCTCGTTCTATTATAGACTTCGTCCATCGTTTTACATCAGGCATGGAAGATGATGTTAAAAGGGCTTATTTAACCCCTGAACGTCCAGCGGCATACCCGTATGCCGATCCAGATTACGCGGCTTAAACCTCTATTATTAAATAACTAAAGATCTTATATCCTGTGGCATGGTTCACATGCATTCTTAGATAGTTATTACATAGTGTTAGAAAAAAAACGCAACACAAAACGCAACGCAAACGCAGAAACGCAATTTTAAAAAGCCGTTATGTTGTTTTGATTTCGTAATTTGAAGTTTGAGTGTGAATAATAGGAAAATATGATATCGGACTCTACAACTCCAACACAACAACTCTATTACTTGTCTATTCATAGTGCAACATGCAAAATTTCATGTAAATTGATACAGTGGTTTTAACAACTACCCACACACACACACACACACACTTCCCGACAAATCGTTGATAACAGAATTTGAATAAAATTCAACTCTTGAATTACAGGTATTGTTTACATGTTATTCTAAGGTCTGTTTATTCAACAACCCAAAAAAGTTTACTTTAAAAGCCTCGCTCCAATAGAAACCTCAGCAAGTTGTTTTTTATGAGCCCGGTCGTAAATATGTCAAACTGCGATAAGAGGCGCGGCAGTTGAGGAGAAATAAAATAAACATTTAGTACTTACACGAGATGCGATAGTTGTCGCAATATATGGTCCTTGTTGTTCTGACAGTGTTGCAGTGCGTCTTCTAGCTGCTTCAGGCGCTTTAGCACAGAGGAGCAAGTCTCGCAGTTCATCGCTGAAGCGTTCTGAAGCGAACGTATGCGTTGTTCCATTTTGCCCATCTGAAAAAGTGAGAATTAGAAAATGTATCTATATACCCAGGGTCAAATTAGAATAGATATTAAGTAATATTACAATTATTGTTGATATACGAATCCATCAGAATGTTATTTGATGAACTCCTAAAAAATAAATCTTCCACAGTGGCTATGTCATGTAGATAGCAATTCACGGCTGGTCATAGGCCTTTTCCTAGTAGCGTCACAACCAAAGAATCTGTAATAATTAAGAAATATTCAAAAGGGTTCTTACCTTGCGCAAGGTTTCAATTCTTCTCTGCTCTTCTTCATAGAATACTTTCTCTCTCTCTGCCGCTATCAAAAATGATTCCTTCAATGCGTCCTCTAACTCCAATATTCTCTTGTCTTTGCCTTCACCTGGATTCGTTACGCTTTTCTTATTTACAATTAGTTCCAACTCATTGATTCTTTCGTCTTTACTTCTTACTACTGCAAGCAACTGCTCAAACTCCGCTATATTGTTATTTTCTCTTAACGCTTCTTCTAAAATCGATATACAGCGTTGCTGTTCTATTAGTTTAGAGTTCTTGATCGCCATCTCTTTCGTCAAGTCAGATATCTTTCTCGTCAACTTACTTATGTTCGGCGGATCTCTCTTTTTTTCTCTACAGTGCATCAAGTCTAAGTCATTGTCACTTCTGCTCAATCTGCACTTGTCAAGCCTATCCACTACCTTACCACTCTTTTGCAACTCGAAAAAGCTCATGCTCCGTTTAATATTATTCATTTCTGGCCCATCTGGCATCTTTAACACTTCTGATAATATAAGCGATGATTCGTTCAGCTCTATCTCTAAGTCTATTACTTTCATTTTGCTCTCTTCCAACTTTGCCTTGAGCACGTCTTTCTGTGCCAGTGTGCTTTCGAGCTCTCTCATGGCGGCTAGCTCGCTTTGTCTTGCACGTGTCAGATCCTACCGTGTGGGGTCGAAAGATGAAAATAAAATAACAAAAAAAAAGAAAAATCAATAAAAACGAATAAGTTTTACTTCAACAACAATATAAACTCAAAAATAACTCGAGAAAGGTCAACATAGATTTCGTTTTATTTATAGTTCATTGATAGTTCGCGTAACAAGATTGTAAGCGGGGTAACATCGACTAGTGGACAACTTACTCGATCTATCTAGATACATGTTTACTTAACAGTTTTACAATATTGTATTTTTTATTACTTAAAAAATAATTCCCGCTGAACACCACGATTATTTGTTTTTAAACATCACTTAAATTATCGCTAAACTAATAATTATCGTTATTGTGTGCAGTTACAATGTACGAGGGAGGAGACTCGTACGGTCCGGAGTTCAACAAGAGATCAATATTATTATCTGAACACTTTGTTATAAATATTCAATATAAATATCGATAACATTACTTAATACGAAATTGCGTTTGTAAAGCTTACGTGTGATATTGTTACCGAAAGACGTGGAGTGGTTGTCGCTGACGGCGTTAGAACGACACTCAAAGAAAAACGTTTTAAAAGAAAAGAGCAAATAAATTAACGACAGTCTTGGTGCGAAGGACTAACTTAGAAAAAGCTTTTGAGGAAGCCAGCGGGTCCGGCCTGCGTGGAACAGAAAATGTTAGTTGGGTTAGTACATGCACATGTTAACACTATATCGTAGTAGTTGAAATTTTAAACGGAGTATGAAAATCAAAATGTCGATAAGAAGAACTACTGAAGAGCAATTAATACTAATACCACAGATAATATAATACTAGCGTACAGATGCCTCATCCCGTACAAAGAAACGGTACCGCCGTAACTACGGGTTTACGACTGGCACAAGTAACTTTTGTTCTTTGTTCGGGCCCGTCCTCTACACCTCGCTAGATGGTGTTAGCAGCGACGGCTTGCAACACTTGCAAGAATTTACGTAAAGTCTTACCAATAATTTCTCACATATTGAGGAATTATTTTATAGATTTCGAACTTCATAACAGTTTTACTGTATCAAAATGTGTCATTAGACAAATTTTAAAGACGCGAATGGATAAACTCTAAAACTTCAAACAGCGCCATCTATTGGTACAATAAATATAGATGTCTAAGAATTCGTTCCAATAATCATTTAAATTTGAATTAGGAGCCCATTATTCCACAATTTTATTCTTAGGGCAGTTTATTAAATACCTACAAAAATACAGTTTTACAATTTTTTTTTTCAAAATATAAATATTACTTTAAATTCACTATGAAATCGATGCATATTACGCGATCTATTGCAATTTATTAGAACTAAATTTTCTTTGTTTGAGATGAGACCCCGTGCTAATACATAACTCAAACTTTATAATAATACTGAACAGGCGAATCCGTTTTATGGTGTCATTGCATATTCCTTCAACTTTAACTGCTAATTCAGTTCATGTTACTAGATTAGAAATGAATGGTAATTAATGATTTCTCCATTAGTCACTTTACATGTTTATCATTCTCAGATTGACTTCTCGCTTGCAGTTTTGTATATTATGCAGATTGATATATATTATGCCAGTTCCACCAACAATAAGATTAACTTCCAATGTATTGTCACACTGAACAGCAATGCATCTCATTTCGCACTGTTATTCATCCCTAATCATTTCTATAGGTGGGAATTTAGATGTATGTTATAGGTAATTTTTAAATCCAGTATTTTCTACGTAGGTATTCTATAAAATAGCGCAATTTTACCAGAAATCTGTATGTGTTATTTTCATTCTCACACATGCCTTGTTAATGACATTACTTATGTATATTAATGACATTATTTGATGTAATGAAAAATAATATAAATAGCAAAATATACCTCTTCTCTTTGTGCTTGTGCTTGCTGCTGACTTTTCATTTTGGCTTGAAGATTTCTAACAGACCTGGAAAAAAATATTTATTAAAATTAATAAAGAATAACTTATAAATGAACTAACCCAGAAAAGTGTTAGAGATATTCGCGTTTTCGGAGAAAATTCACTTACCTGCAATAAAGTGAAATGTTCATTACATTTCGAAGAAAATATTTACAGAGACTTGAAATTAAATGAAAATCCTGATAATAATATACGTACTTACACTTTCTGTGACATAAGTATTTATTATAGCTATTCAGTTATAGCAGGCCACCCACGAGGTAGACTGAAGACGTCGATCACAATCATATAGGTTACGAAAATCCGCTGGATGTGAGAAACACAGAACCCGTTGATGTGACAACTCTTAGGGAGGTCTATACGATAGTCTTGGGTATAGAAGTTCATGACCTGGAGCGCTCAGATTAGTTCGCGGCTCCGTAGCGACCTAGGTCGCTCTTTTAGTTCATCAGCTCCTGACTCGAACCAGAGAAAGGCAGATCGTTCACTCGTTTTACTCGTTCCACAGACCAGATAACTGAACAAACAATGAGAAGCACATATGCAGCGAGTAGGTGTGCGGTAGTAGTCATGCGATTAGTTCGCTCTCACTCACTCTCGCTGCTACAATTAAGTCGGTCGTATCGAATGAACTAAGGAGTGACGGATCTGGACCTATTTTATTTCCGAACTACATAAGCCTACTATACGACTGAAAGATGATGATGTCAATATATATTATACTGACTGTTGCAACTCCATGATCTGCTTCTCCTTTTGCGCCTGCTCTTCCTGTGACATCTGCACCAGCTGCAACAGTCGTTCAGTCTCAGCCGTCAGCCGCGCCGCCTCTTCCTTGGTTTGCGACAGTTGTTGTTTCAGCGTATCCGCGTCCTTCTGCGAGTCTGAGAGCTTGCGGTTCAGGTCGGATACCGCTGCTGTGCTGCCGCCGGCCTGGTTAAAACATTTAATGATTTTAAAGAGGAAAATGTCAACTGTAACATTTAAGAGGTTAGAAGGTATATAATGTAAACGGGCGTTAATTTGATACATTGTACTTTGTACAATGCGGGTGGTGGATTACGACCCACAGCCTCTCGCAGAGAGGAGGCCAGAGAGAAGCAGTGGGGACATTAAAAGGCTGATGATGGTGATGACTTTATACAAAGATTTTCACACTGGTATGAGTGACAGAAACGACCCTCTACAAAGCCAAACTCTTCTAAATCTCGAGCTGAGTACTTGTGAATAACCGCAAGGAATCTTTTAAGAGAAGAAACTGAAATTTTAGAGAATGTTGCTGATATTCTTTGTATTTGTTTACTATCGAATTCAAATCCTGTGCATTATGTTGTTTCTAGTGTTATGTGTGTATTTCTGTCTCACCTTCCTCAAAGAAGCTTCCATTTGGTCCATTTGCTCTTTTCTCTTCTTCAGTTGTCGATCTAACTCTGCCAAGGCCTTCTCCTTCTCTTCCACGTCTTTCCGCTTGTTCTCCACGGTTCTCCGTTGTTCTTCGAACTGTCTCCTCGCGTCGTCCAACTTTTTAAATTCCTCTTGCAGTTGCTTCTTAGCATGGGCTGTGTCTTCCCCAGCTTTGGCGTTTTGCGCGCCCGCAGCTTGAAGCTTCTTCGTCGCCTCTCGAAGATCGAGCTGTCCCCGAAAATAATACCGTTAAAGACAACAGTATTTGACATAGCCACATTAGCATCATACACTTTTACATAAAGCTTGAAAAGCTATAAATATGAATCGCAAAATCCAATCCAACAAGCTATAATTTATCTTACAAGTAACTCTGCAAAATATATTTCAATTGCAGCCAAATAATTTTACGACGACGACGAAATATATTTATCGAGATGAACGAACAATGATAAAATAACTTTGCAAATATACACAGTACAGTAGCGAACGGCTGAAAAAAGATAAAAATTAACAAGTTTTTTTTACAATGAAGCGTTTATTGCAAGTTTTTTGCACCCGACATTTATTGCGACCTTTGAAAGGGCTGCATTCGGTGCGTAATGAAAAATGTAAGGTGCAACAATTTGCTCGTCAACACAAATACATTCCATGATATTTCTTCAAGTCATGATGAAACTAATAAAATAAATACGAACAATGAGGGGTTGGAGGATGCCCAGCGGGCCGTGGGTGACATGCTACACTATACAACGACAATATGGCGACCGGCGATAATCAAACAAAAATATGAACATCCAAATAAAACAATCTACTCGACACCGGTGCAATGATTGAAGCGGACAACGTACACTCGCTGTGGTTCAATCGAGTTTGCGTTGATGAGGCCGAAAATCTAAACTTTACCATAGAATCCAATTTTCCCAACCAGCTTAATATTTTTACGTGTTACTTTCAACGAAATAGTTATTTCTGAGAGCAGTAAGATATTATAACATTTTCAGCTTTTTTGCCTTTCCAGTGCAGGCACGCCAAAAAAGTCATCATCATTCTACTGCCCTTATCCCAATTTATTTGGGGTCGGCGCAACATGTCTTTTTCTTCCATACTCCTCTATTAGTCGTCGTCTCTGTAGTCACCCCCCTTTTTACCCATATCCTCTTTCACACAGTCCAACCATCGTTTCTTTGGCCTTCCCCTACTCTTATAGCCATCCACATCCATACACACCAAAAAAGTACCCACATTTAAATTAATAATATTAATAGTAGCCATGCAGATGATATAGATCTTTGTACATGCGGTAAACCCTGCCACTCTCGACGATCCCCAGATAGTGTTATATATAAACATATAACCTTCTAAGCAAGCTTGCAAGTTTTCTTCACGATTTAATTTATAGATTTAGATAGTTGTTACAAGTATCACCAATCATTAACTTGCCTAGCTACAGCTTAGTGCCATTTAGCCAACATTAGACTGTAACGACCTTGCTTTGGCCTTTTCTTTCAGTGGACCTCTATTTGCTGAATGATGATGAATACCGTAATTTTTATTATTGAACATAAATCAAGACAACTGGTTGGAATAACTGGAAATTCCATTAATAACAAACTCTCACTGGCGAAACGCACTTTAGAAGGAATGACTGAATATCTGTAGGAGGATTGTTTTTTATTGACAGAACATAAGTGAAACTCGATTGAACCCCTTCCAGCGCGGACTTGTCGCCGGGCGATCCTCCAACTGACCTGGCTCTTCTCCAATTCTTGGACAAGCATCTCGAGTTGCGCCTGGCATCGTTCCCGTTCCACTGCATGCGACCTGGCCTCCGCTTGTGCCGCAGCTAACGCCTCAGCGCCGCCTCTCGACCCTGCCTGCAGTTGCTGTTGGGCAGCTTGGAACTGCTTCTCCAAGTTCTGCATACGCTGCTGGCATTCAGCCAACGCTCGTTCGGCTTGAATCGCTTTCGATTTCTCTTGTTCAACCGCAGCGCGCCATTTGTCGATCTCTCCAACTTTTTGCGCCTCTTTTTCGGCTTTTTCTGCTCGCTGTCTGATTGAGTCCTTTTCTTTAGTAACTGATTGGACTTGTTGTTGTAATTTAGCGATCTCACGGTCACGGCTTTCAATGACGTTCTTAGCGCCGCCGGTATCCTGCGCCATTTTACGCTGTTCTTCTTTCACTCGCCGCACTTCCTCGCGTTGCTTCTGTAGTTCGGCTTCTGAAGCGTTCAATTCACGTTGGAAGTTCACGAGCATGTCTTGAGACTTTTCTAACTGTGCAACTAGTTGGTCGCGCTCAATCGTGAGCTGTTTCGTGTCGGCTTCTAACTTGACGATCTGCTTTTCTATTGCGTCTGCTTGTTTGTCTCTCTGTTCCAATATTGATGCCATCTTTTCCCTATCGCGGACAGACTGAGCTAGTTCTTGCTGCAGCTTCACTAAAGTCTCCTGCGTACGGTGGTCCAAGTTTCTCTGTTGTTGGTCCACATTAAATCTCATGTTATGTATCTCTTGTAGTAACGCATCTCTCTCCTGTTCAACATGTCTCATCTCTAGGATGGTTCGTTCAAGGCGCTCGTGCATTCGACCGAGTTCGTTCGTCATCCTTTCATATTCGACGCGCGTTGATTCATTAGTCTCTTGGTATTTAGACAGATGCATCTGTGACTTCTCTAGCTCCTTCGCTAAGCGGCCAGCCTCCATTTCCGTGGAATCTCTCGCTTGTATTGCTTTCTCAAGTTTATCACGAAGACGCTCGATTTCGAGCCTGTCTTCGGTCCTCGCCTTATCTCCGGCGACCGCTTGTAGTTTCATCCTCTCAATCTGCTGCAATTCTCCTTTAAGTCGTTCGTTATCCTTATCCAGTTGTTCTGACCGCAGTTTAAGTTTCTCGCATCGGTCTCTGAATTTCTCGCACTCAATATGAGCGCGTTCTAGGTCTGCTCGTTGCTTTTCTAACGTGGCGCTGAGTTTGGTGACTTCGCTCTTGGATAGTTCCAGCTGTATGTTCATCTCGTGTAGCTTGGTCTCTGCCTGCTCCTTCTCTGCTTGTAGACGTTGTATGTCAGCCTGTGCTGCCTCGTACCGTTCATGTTGTTTGTCGAGTTCTGCTTGCACTCTGTTCAGTTCGTTAGTCCACTTGTCCTGTTCGAATTGGTATTTACCTCGGACTGCTTCGGCGCGTTCTAACTCCGAACGAAGACGGGATGATTCTTCTTCTGCCTTGCGCGCTCGCTCCAGGTCTATTGTGGTCTTCTCTAACCGAGCGCGTAGTCGTTCCACCTCCAACTTAGTCCTCTCATGTTCTTCCTTTGTGTCGTGGTACTTTCCGTATCGTGCCGCGTATCGTTCAGCTTCCTCCCTCGCACCGCTTGCATCTTGCTTCACCTTATCTAACTCCGCTTGTACACGCCTCAATTCAGCCGCTACCTTGTCATGCTTGTCATACATTTTCTCTAGTTCTACTTGCACTCTAGCCATCTCCTCTTGTGTTTTTTCGTTGGTAGCCTGTGCCTTACCACACTGCGTCATTGCCCTGTCGTATTCGAATTGTAAACGCTCGTTATCTTGAACAAATTTCTCTTTTTCGGCCTGATACCTTCTGAGTTCGATTTGACTCTTTTCGTAACGATCTCGCACCATTTCGATATCGACACTTAACCTATCCATGTCTTCCTTGGCCTTTTCTTCCTGTTCTTTAGTCCTGTTAAGTTGGAGAGAAGCCCTATCGTACATTTCTTGTAATCTAGCGTATTCGTCTTGCAGTTTACGTTGATCGTCTTTAGCTTTCGTCGCTATATGCGCATGCTTTTCGAATTCCATTTCGATGCGATCTTTGTCTGCTTCTAGGATATCTATCTTGTTCTGAAGGCGGTAGATTTCATTTTGGGACCTGAAAAAAAGCAAAACAGATACTCGTATAATGTTATTTATAGTTTTTTTTACACAAACTCAAACACAAGACGACATGTAAAACTAAGAGTACCTGTCATACTTCTCAAGCATTTTTTCATATTCTTTGTGCGCAGTCTCCTTTTCTTCGATTGTTTTCTGTGTGGAATAGAGGGCTTTGTCAAGCTTTTCTTTCAATATTTCAAGCTCGGTTAGGGCATCGTCTCGCTCCATCTGAAAGCAAACGAAATCAATTTTCTATCACCATACATTACTCATGACTTGTTGCTGGTTTTTTTTTTTGCGGGTTTGGTCAAACATTAGTTTGCATTAGCAAGAGACAAAAATATAAATCGCTAAAGAGATAATCTATTCTTGTTATAGGTCTACAGAATACTGTCACACTGGTTCACTACACCAGACGACAATTTACGATTTTAAACATGATTCTATGTTTTCATTTAATCCCGTCTCCGTCTTCTGCCCAATTCAATAATCCAGTACCCAATAGTTTGACCTATCCCAAAAGACTACCCATTGTCCTCACCGTGAGTTTCTGGTGCTGTTGATGCGCCTTCTCCCACCGCTCCCTCAGCACGTCAAGCTCAGTAGTCGCACTGTCGCGGTCCCTTGCTGCCCTGTTGGCTGCAGCAGCCGCGGCTTCAGCGCGCTCACGACAACTAGCTGCCTCGGCAAGCGCCGCGTCGCGTTCTTTTTGAATGCGTGCTACCAGTGCCTGGAAAAGAATGTCTCATTATAGGTTTTATGGATTTTTTTTTCCTTAATTCATGTTTTGGTTGGGTTTACATACATTTTTGGAGTCGTCTCTCCAATAAACACAGATATATTCAGTAATTGCGCAGGTAATTTATTCCTTTTTTTTTTTAACTTTGCCCCTCACTAGAAGTTACTTCTGTATCGTAGATGCCTTTACAGACATGTAAACTCACACACACATGAAACCCATTGATGGATTTTACAACTGAATGTTATTTGTGCAATTTTCCCATTGACAGCGATGTAGACGAATTTTTCGATGCCCAATGAGCTGTACTCCTCCCCTCACTTATGCCGCTTGTACATATTTTATTTATTTTCTTCTAGCCTGTTTATCCCATTAAAGTTATTTATTAGTTTAGCCATGTATATGTGTATTCCAATCAAATAATAAAGGCTTACATTTTATTTTTATATAGCTGCCAGTCTATGATTTGATCTTCACCAACTAATAACTGCATGATGCCGAATAATCTGAGACCAATGTTCAGTAATCACGCTGTTAATTTTTTTGCAAAAAAATCTTCTAAATTACGAGAATTTAAAAACTATTCATTTGTAAAATTATTCGTATTAATCAATGAGTACCGATTTACCCAATGAACCGTAGTAGTAATTAGTTGAAACCGAATTACGGGAATCTATAAGCCGAATATTAAATCATGAGCCTTTGACATTTTAACATTAGTAATTATATTAATTGGATACGCTTCAGTGAAACGGTGACATACCAAACAACATTTCTTGATGAAATACCGATCGCTCACAAGACTTATTGAGAATATGCGTAGTTCAGAGTTACCAAGTCACCCCACGTAGGCCTAGGAGTTCGTTGGCAGGATTCCATTGAAGTTACATGTCAAGTCGATATGAAGGAATAGTCGGCTAGCTTTACTACCAATAAACATAGCCCAAGTTGCCAAATACTGAATAAAACCACTTATTGCTTGACGATTGTTTATCGTAGGCCGACGGCTAGTTTATTGCGTCCGCAAGTACATATTTTATTTTTTCTTAGACGGGTTTAGAGATTATTTTGTTTTCAAATTGATGTTGAATATTGAGTTAGGTTTAATTGAATTTATCGGTTGGCAGGTTTGTAGAAAATTAGCTGTTTTTCAGATAGTTAAAATACCTAATATGTTTGATGTGTGTATCTATTCAAAGTTAAAGTTATATGCAAATCAATCAATGTCCACAACAACTGTTATAGACATTCCTTCTCCTGAGTGTTCTTATTTAAAAGAATTAGAGTAAGGAAAGGAATGGTTGAAAACGAAGTAGGTTTGTAAGAAAAAAGATGTAATTTTACCAAATACTTTCCAAATGAATAAGAAAGTGCAATTGTTATTTAGAAACAACTCTATCCTCAAATATGCCATGAAACAGTTGCGAGACGACGTATTAGATCTAAAATAAAATCAAACTGAGACGAGAAATCAAATTAAAATGAGACGAGTTGAACGAACGAATAGTAAACATCTCAAAACCTATCATGCTATCAGTCTGTCCGATCAAAATACAATATAGCGACGAAGCAATTCTTTAAAATTGTTCAGAAAATGTACAGCAAGATCGATACCACGACGAGGCTAAGTGGAAAGCTGATTCCAATCCAATTCGAGCGATAACCGATCGAATGCTACTGATACTACCAAACCGACCAGAATTTGGGTCACTGATCTACTATTTTTGCCTTCGCCGCTACATAAATAATTTACCCTAGACAATACAACAGAAATACAATAGCTCTGTGAGAATAAGCCATTATAAGCAGACTAGCAAAATTTCGTAAAGGAAAATGAACATAGAATTTCCATATCCAAGCTTTTACGTTATCAATTTTAATTTGATATGAAACTATGTTCGGATTTCGGAATTCTGCAGGTTCAAATAACGGATTTCGGAATACCGTTGAGCGAATAAAAGCGTTGCTATTTCTGCAAGTTATTTCATGGGACTTCGCTAGAATTTCAGTGAAGTAATTTTAAAATGTTGTCGCGTTCCCGGGGCGTGGGATTATCATTTAAATGCAAGTTTATAAATTATGCAAGCTTTCGGCTATTTTCATCGTGTCTTTGCAAATATGGATGTATTTTTTATATGCTTTTATATATTTCTGTTTTCCTGATGAAATTTATTTACTAGATTTCTGGGTGGCGTGATGGTCTCAAATTGACAAATATAATACTTTTAGGTCTATGTGGTTAGCAGATATTTCTAATTATTTATAACTGTTTCAGGATGGTTTGATTGATTGGACAGATTGTATACCTTGCTTTCTCATTCATTTTATAATGATCGATTTGTCGATATGACGCAATGCAAACATACAAGTTTCATATGTATAGGGTGGCCAAATCCGATGTGTTAGTTCTACGTGGCTGTGTTTTTTTTTTAGTGGTAGTGCTTTGTATTACAGTAATTGTAATACAAAGTTCCAACGTGAACTGAAAAACGTCCTGATTTTTATCGTCAACTTTTTTTGAGTAACGAGTTAATTAACCCCCATCTCACGGGATTCTTAAGATCCTGATTTTTTCTATTAGGATATTCAAAAAGACGTGCCGTGGTTGATCATGAACACTAAAAGCAGAATATATATTACTTTGGTAGTGGGATACCTACTAAAGTATGCGAAAAGATTATGGGAAGAACGTATAAAAGCTAGCAAACAGGTGATGATGGTGATGGTGGTGGTGGTGGTAGGTGGCGAGGTGGTGATGGTGAGGTGTTTTGTTACTTTTCAATAGAAAAAAAAAAACTATATAGAGTTTGTCACCCAAAATAAAAATCATAAACCTATTTATATTTTAGGGATTATCTATGATTAGTGATTACATATAATTATAAGATCATCAAAGTGACAAATAATTCTTATCATGGTTCCCCACTTATGAAGAATTAAATAATCACTCCCTAAATAACAACACGTTTTCTGATAAGCATGGAGCTGTACATCATTAGGAAGATTGGGTACTAACCAGTTATTTACGACCACTATTTCCACTAATGCAAGCAAGAGCTCATAAAACCGAGAAGATTATTCCGTCCTATTTCAATCTCAGATCAATGTAGTACTGCCATACTGTCGTAAGATGTTATATAAGGTTAAGTCTAGACAGACGGGCGCCACTCAAGTGGACTTCTTTCCAGTCATGATTTATATTGGGACATTACAGTCGGTGGTGAGCGAACTCAGTGAGATCGAAGCACTGTGAATAATTTGTATCGGGATTTTCTGTGTCATCGTACTGTGAGTTCTACGGGCAAAATGCAGCCAGTTTGGCGTTCGTGTCGGTGTTCTTATTGATAAAGTTTTATCGTCTTTCATAAGATTCTCTTCTTGGCTTGCTTTTCTAAGTGAGTACTTAAAATCACTGTTAGAAGCTTTATCTTCGTTTTTTTTAAGTTTTTACTACAGCATTTGGGGTGCGCGTTAGAAAGTTGCACCGAGTGGTTGATCTTTTGAATTATCTTAATATCTCTACAGCGAAAGAACCAAAATATTGGTGTAGCGTCGTTCTTATCAAGGTTTTATATGTTTAGTTGAAACTACTGATGGATTTGTTAATGTAGTATACAAACAACAAATACAAACAAACACAAAAACAACAAATACAAAATACTACAAATTCAAGCTGCTATAATTATGACACAAACGAATAACATAATTATACTAGCTTCTATCAGCGGGAATGGGAAGCAGTCTCCTCCTTCTGCAAAGCAGTAATGCTCGCGAAGGCGGAGGCGGGACGCGTGAGGGAAGCTCAACGGAGTGGCCCTCACGGCCCCGGCCGCTACCACCGCAGGAGAGGCACTGGGCGTAGGATGTCGCGAGACGATCTCCGGCCATCGTAGACCCGGGCCTGCGGACGGCGAGCAGTGGGTAGCTCGCCGTCCGATCAGCACCAGGCCCGTGAGTCGACGGCGCGTAGTGTTCCACGCGCGCCTCAAAGAGATGATTGTCAGCCACCACTGACGGGGCCCATCGTGGCCGGTGCCTGTATGCCGAGGGGTAGCGGCTAAATTCTTAACATGGGTTACCGCACCCTTGGGTACACAGGCAGGGAAGAAATAGGGGGTGGGTTTTAGTCAGTAAGAGTCTGACACGCCTGCGTGGTATTAGTACTTCTCGCATTATAAATTATAGCCTAATTATAGACTATAATCTATCTCTGTGCCATATTTTATCCAGATCCGTTTAGACGTTCTGGCGTGATTGAGTAACATCCAAACTTTCGTATTTATAGTATTAGTAAGATTAAAGTTTCTCGGACTACTCATACGGCACAACTCGGAAAACAATAAACCACCAATGGTTAACGCTCATAAAACTAATTGGCCAGTTAACAGCGCCGTAAAAGGCACAGATAGAGCTGGCTGTCTGTTTGACCGTAGTACAAACGTTTCCGTCTGATTTGCATATCGTAGGCGTGAAACTAAAGCTCTACGGATTTCCATTCAGACTCTATGCTTGAAAACCTCGTTACAATAAAATTTTGAAGAACCAAAATTCTCCTATTAGTCTACCATTTCACATTTTATTAATAAGACAGAGTCTAAAGAAACTATTCATAAAATCCTCGTTATAATATTAAAAGCCAACGGAACTATTTGTATGGAAAAATTCTTGGCAAAGATTTCTAGAGGAAAAGGATCAAATTCTCGTGGTTATCTTTGGTAAACACGACCTTGATTTTCGTAATAAGAATGCCGGTATGATAAATTATTATTTCGCTCAGTCAAATTAAGTATAGCAATATCGAAGAGTAATCTGATATTTCTGTGAGTTGTAGCTTGCTGCTTCAATTCTGATGAGAGGTCCTTTAGTATTGTGTTTCGTATTTTGTTGTTCTATAGAAATACTACTACTTGGGAACTGAGTATTGAATTCAAGCAGAATACTGGTACTCAGCTTTTCGCAGAAACCTCCCTTCAAATAGAAATCCCTGGAATCAATTCCAACATATTGATAAACCATATACCACGAATTTCCATCAACGCAGCTCCATATTTTGAAATCCTGAATCAATGTGTTTCCCAGAATATCGTACTCGTAGTTCTAAATTGTTGAACAGTTTCCATATTAAGGTTCGTCGAATCTACTGAAAGTTGAATTTTATAATAGACACCGGAGTCTCGGCTACATTTAGCCTTAAAATTTTCAGCTGCTTCTATTAAGTATTCAGATGTTTCCGTTTATGTACCTACTCCTGTTTCGGTTCGACAGCCAAGTGAACACGGTTTCGCGTTTCGTTATTTTTGGGATGTACTGTAAAAATGGGGTTATTATTCTGATTTGACAAAAATTGTCCATGTATTATTTTTGGATTCAGTAACGAATATATTTTCTGATGTTTAATCTGTTCCATCTGTGATTTATCATAGATTGTATTCTACAAAATCATGAGCTAGTAGTTTATCTTTTGATTTTAGGCTCAGTTTGTCATCATATTCATAGGTACCAATTACAATAGCAAATTATTCTCCCACTGAATCTGTATGAGCTTTACGAAAATAAACCCCATATCAACTTTTTGAATAGTTTAGATAAAAGTTGCTCCAAAGTCACATCCTATATGAAAAGAAACACTCAAAACCAAAACATCAACATATATCTCACCTGAGACTTCTCATACTTGTCGTGGAACCTATCGGCCTCCAGCTGAGCGGTATCTCTCTCCTTGCCGAAACGTGCAGACATGCCCAGAGCCTTGTCCAGCTGCGACTGCAGGGACTCGAAGTCGTACGCTTGTTTCTCGCGATCCACTTGACACTGTGAAAAAGAGGAAGGAAATTAATTAATTAGTGGGGACATAGCAAAATAGCATAATCAGCCTTTTAATGTTCTGACTGTTGGGACATAGCCTCCTCTCTGTCAGAGGGTGTAGGCCGTTATCCATCATAGGGTCACAATGACCGTGATTTTTTACAGAATTAAAATGATCAGTCAGCAACAGCAGATTCTGTTAGAGAAATAATGTTCGAAATCGGACCCGTATTTCCGAGAGAGATTTACCTTTGATAAACATATAAACAATTTACCTCTTTTGAATATTAGTGATGATATTACCCTGCAGTAAGAGTGTGTAGTGGTCCTCAAGTTGGAATTGTTTTCTAAAGTGTGGCCAAACCTATGACCGCAGGTGGATTACAGATAAGTTTGGTAGTTGAGGTTGACACCTCACAAGGAAGTGTCCTAGTTTAGGTGTCTGGGGTCTAAAGTTCTCATCATATATTGCCCTAATTTAATATTTGTTTCCAAGTTTGGTATTTCAAGAGTTACCGTTATTGCATTAGCTTTACAGTAAGTTGAAAGACCGGAGGTGGACTACATATAAGTTTGGTAGTTGAGGTTGACACCTCACAAGCAAGTGTCCTAGTTTAGGTGTCTGGGGTCTAAAGTTCTCTTCATATATTGACCTAATTTAATATTTGTTTCCAAGTTTGGTATTCCCAGAGTTACCGTTATTGCATTAACTTTACAGTAAGTTGAAGATGCATATGGTAAAACACTTGTAGGTCTAAATACAGATTTCAGAATTAATAATGTGAAGTTGAGTATTTGCCAAAGTTTAGCCTGAAAGCCTGTCAAAAGAATCAAAGTAATAGTTTGATAGAAAGAGTGAATAGGTTACTGCTAGGCAAGCGTTGTCCATCGTCGACAACATCAGCGTTTACCATGACGTGAGATAGTGGTCAGGCGCATACCTATCAATGATAAAAGATTGAGTTTTACAGTTAAGAACGTGTCAGGTAGGCCCTACTTTTTAGTACAGCCCTAATACATTGGTAAAGCATATTCAATTCTTAATGGATCTTCTTCTAAAATCAACATTCAAGAGCAGAAAACAGAAAATTACCAAACACTTAATAAGCAGGATGTTCAACACAAGATTAGTCTATCTCATGTAGGAGGAATACTCCGATTTGCGTACTACACAACATTATAATATCGTGTAGTTAACAAGTTACCACCCATACACACATACCGTTTTATGTTCAACCAGACATTATGGCTGCTCTCAACACAATATACTCCGAACAAAATTTATGGCGCGCGGATTTAATTTAGATAATTTCCTGCAACGTTTGCTGGTAATATACGAGTTGCTTTAAGACCTGACAGGAAAATAAAGTTTGCGTATATTCATACAAGGTTGTTGAAAATATGCAAGTTCTTTGCTGCTGTTTTGTTACCGTTGAAAATTAGCAAGTTTTCGTTTTATAAGTCTTGGCAATGCTTCGGAAAGCACAGAAATTTGACAAGCTGATTCCTAATTTTGTACGAGAAGATTTTGTTCGGCGCCGTTCTGTTTTCGCGTTAGCTAAACGACGTGGAACCAAAGTTGTTAGTTCCAATCATAAACATTTGATATTTTTATATACTCTGCACTCAAGTTATAGTTATCAATACAATACATACGACCGTTTAGATGATCACAAATAGTATTTTATGACAAACTACGATTAAGCCATCGTAAACCAACTTGAATCGGTAATAAAACTGTAACTTAATATGCAGTACTTAACCCATTTCTGTTTCTGGATTTTATAGGGTCGAATTACAAATTCTTAAGTTGGAAATTGTACTCATAAGAAATGTTATGACTTAATCAGTTTTCAAAGAAAAATTCTGTTGTGAAATATGCACGGGAAAGAAAAAGAGCACTTAGGATTCCAGCCGCGTAAAAAGAGTGTTACAGAACAGTGTAAGTTAAGTACTTCTTATGAAAAGCTCGTGGCTTAATTCCGAATGAAATATATTTTATTTTCTTCGCAACTTATAGAATGTTCTCTTATGAATGAGAAGTATAAAACAATTGTCATAAAAATTAAAGTTTTCTCGATTTTCTCTACTCTAAGCATTTATGTCAAACTTTATTATTAATCACACAAGTTAGTGTGGGTTCAACTATTCAGAAAGATGTTTTGCCCTTGAACTAGAATAACTAACACTTTTAACATCCTCACTATTAACCGCTAACTACCTGATATTATTAAAATAGTATTGTTAACATCAGTATTGTAAATACTTAGTTTTCAATAAAAAAAACTGGAACAACCCATTTAAAGTACACTGTTCTTCAAGATTCAGGATAATATCCTAGTTTGAAGGACAGGGGTCTTATTTATACCTCTCACGGCCCTGGTCCTGGTTATTGTAAGTACGGGGCAAGAGGGAATGGGAAGCAGTCTACTCCTTCTGAAAGAGGCGGCGGAACGGGTGAGGGAGACTCGACGTCAAGTCGCCCTCACGCCCCCAGCTGCAGGACACGCCCTGGGCGTCGGGGGTCGCGAGACGATCTCCGGCCACCGTAAACGCGGGCCTGCGGACGGCGAGTAATTGGTAGCTCGCCGTCCGATCAGCACCAGGCCCGAGAGTTGACGGCGCGTAGTGTTCCACGCGCGCCTCAAAGAGATGTCAGCAACCACTGACGGGGCCCGTCATGGCCGATGCATGCATGCCAAGGGATAGCGGATAAATTGATATAAATTGCTCAGGCAAGGAAGGAACAGGGGTGGGTTTTAGTCAGTAAGAGTCTGACACGCCCTCCCGCTGCGAAGCAGCCTTCCGAGCGGGAGAAATCATAGGATGATTTCCGACCCCACAAAAAAAAAGACAAAAAAGGGGTCTTATTTATATGAAATAGCCACTGCCATTTTTGTAATTTCAACACTCATATTACCTATTCTTTTTGTGATAAATAAATGATTACTTACTTACTTCCTTATTTATTTGTCCGTCTTCAATTCAATACTAGCCGTAATTTTAGTCCTCGCCTCATTTCTATATTATCTTTTACACACAATTTAATTGTATACACATTCTATCGGAATTATAAATAAAGTACCTTTACCTAGTCTCTGTTCCGGGTTTGTGTAATTTGGAGGCCTTTAAATGAATAAGTTATTTCAAGCCAAGCGTACTCCATCGTCGACAACACTGCTTACCATCCAGGTGGGATAATGATAAAACCCGAGCTCATTAGTAATAAAAAACGTATCAAAACGACTCACCTTTCTAACTTCAGTAGCAGCCTTATCCAGTTTCTCTTGCAGCTTGTCAATCTCCGAATGAGCGGCATCTAGCGAAGCTTGTAGTTTGTCCTGCTGCAGCTGAGCTTTGCCGAGTGTGGCCTGAGTTCGTTCTAGCTCTTCTCTGGCCTTGTCTAGTTCTGCAACGGCCTTGTCTCGTTCGGAGTGGAGACGACTTACTGATGATTGTACCCTATTGGTAGATGAATAAGACCAAACTTTTAAAATAATTGGCCACTCAGAAGGTCTAGACAAAAAAGATTGAAATTCCGAGTGACGACGGTTGTCGAAATGCCAAAGTGTACAGACTGTTGTCAACATTATCTAATCCACCCTAAAATCAAACGACTTTGGACCCTCTGCCTGTAACATTAAGGTTTATTTAATTTATATGAGCTTATCAGACAAGTGCACGAGGACTCGATGAACAAAAATATAATAATAACACAGACACGCAAATTTGATCTTTAACACGTAACGTTAAGGTAAACCAACCCAACATAGTCGGAGCCACCGGCATTATATATGTTTTTGTTAAGCTATTTTAATCATTATCTTGTTAACATTAAAGTTGAAAAGCTTTTAAGTCACACTACATAATTACAACCCAATCTTTAATTTCGCGTATTCCCAACAAGTTCTTGTGGCTTAGCGGTTTGATGCTGGGCCTGGGATCTATACATCAGTTTCTTTTTTAATTTGTTTTCATTTCTAAAATATTGCTTGCAATATTAAAGAACGACCAATATGATTTTCGCCTAATAACTTATCTTGTAAACGGGTGGGTAATTTAAAAAACTTTAAGTTCACAGTTCTTTATAATGAATACGAATATTTATTTTTCAACTTACTTTTTACAAGTTATGTGAAAATATTACCATTTAAAAAAGTTTATGTATAGTCTGTAGTTCTTTACAATAATACAAGAAATAGTTTTGGAATATAAATTCTATATTGAAAGCAAAACAATATCTTTGTCGCAGGATTTGATCTCGAACCTTGTTTTTCTCAGTCTTATACACAGACCACGAGACCAGAATTACTTGAACTCAATCATTAAAATAAGCTATTACACTTATCATATTATAACAAATAGTTATAAAATATAACCTAATACTAACGTTTTAAAAATCAAATTTGCGTGTCTGTATTATTATTGTATTTGTTCATCAAATCCTCTAGCACTTATCTGATAAGCTCATATAACTTGAATAAACCTTAATGTTACATGCAGAGGGTCCAAATTAGTTTGTTTTTAGGGTAGGTTAGATAATATTGACAACAGACTGTACGAGGTTGAGGACGGACACGAAACGTTTTGATAGTACATATCAACCCATGTATATCAATCATTTGGCATATTAGACGATCGTCATCACTAAAAGAAAGTTAATTTTTCTAGAGCCTCAGGATTTTTGTAAACCTGAGAGTTTAGAATATGTTAGACATATATTTAAGTATCGCCACATTGAGAATATTGCCGAGTTTGCAAACACTTAGCTTGTATCTCAAGAATCACTTCCAGATTTGTTGCTAAACTTTGACATTGAAAGAACGTAAATAAATAAAGTTAAGAAACCGAAACTTTAACTTTGAGAGGTTCGGATAACCATCACAAGCATTCTTCAACAAAAGTTTTTCTGTTTTACTTTTGTGTTTGTGTTTACAAAATAATTAAAAATATTCAATTAGAGAAAAAGTTGGACTCACCTATCGTATTCTTCCTTTAGGCTGTCCTGTTCAGTTTGTGCATTTTCAAGCTTGGCCTTTAGACGATACACTTCTCCTTGGGACTTCTCTAGTTTATCTTGCAACCCACTAGCTTCCGATCTAGCTCTTTCAGCATCAGTCTGGGTCACTCTAAGCTCAGCAAGAGTCCGTCTTAGTTCTGCAGCACTCTTATCTGCCTTTTCTTGCACTCTGTCTAATTCCTGCGAGGTTGTTAATGTGCTTCTACCGAACGTTGTTTGAGATCGCTCCAGTTCATGCTTGAGTCTTTCGTTTTCGAGTTCGAGTCTTGCCAAACGTTGTTTTGCTGCCTCCCAATCTGCGCCAGACCTGCCGACTTCAGTGGCTGCTTTGTCTAACTCTGCTTTGGACTTTCCAAGTTCTGACTGTGAGCTTTCTAACTTCGCTTCGAGACGATCTTTCTCTGCTTGAGCTCTTTCGAGTCTGGCACCAAGTTTTTCGACTTCACTTTCTAGTGCATGGAGTTTCATTTTGTATTCGGCTATTTCTCGTTCGTGTAGTTCTCTTTCTTCATTCTTTTCGTGCTCAGCTCGGTCTCTCTGTTCTCTTAGTTGTTGTATTTGTTTCTCTTTGTCTCCTATTACTTCTTCAAGCGATGAGAGTGCACCTTCAGAAGAGCAGTGGTGGGCTTGCATGGCGTTCAATCTAGCTCTAGCCATATCGACTTGGTTGTCTTTTTCTTTGAGTAGATCTTCCAGATTTTCAATCTGAAAACAGTTTGACGTGTGAACTACTACTCTTAGTAGTATTTTTAGTAGCAATTTAATTTGTTTGTACAGATTATTGAAATTAAAAAGAAACCAAAAAATAAATAAGAAAAAATAAAACGTACCTTAAACATAAAAGACGAACAAAACATAAAAATACACTAGCTTAGCATAACTTCCACAAATGAATAAACTTAATACAATTTGATATAAAAGTAGCGTACTACGATAAAATAACAAACGAGAAACTCTAGATACTAGAGTTTCGAAATCAAAACTCAATACAAGTAATAAACAGTTAATAATCAGAATACTAAAGAACTTGGTTGAAGCTGTGTGAATTAGGAAGATTATCCAAAATACTGGTACTGCTTATAATGCCGTCAACTAAATGGGCCAAGTATTTGAGAAGCAGTAATTAATTGGATTAAAGTCTGTATCGGCTGCCTGTGTAGGTATTCGTGTTGGCGATAATGAAATTAAATTTTGCTTACAAGAACTTTATTTTATAGCACATACACATGGAATGTTAAGAAAACTCATCGAGACATGACATACAAATAAATTGTTTATAACTACGAGTATGTCATCGAGATAAGCAAACAGTTTAAAAACATTTGTAATACAAACTCGTTATAAACTATCATTAGGAAATGTTCCGATAAACGGTTCCCATGGTATTGTCTGGGAATAGAAATTAACGTAATTGTTACTATTGCTGGTTCCTAGTACATTAATAATTCAGTAGTGTTTCCATTGGAACTACTGGAGAATTGGAATGGTCACAAATCGGTTGAACCGAGCACCGATTGCTATAGCTTATTCCCCTTTGATGTTAATGTTCTTATATCGTGTTCGGATCAGTGCAATCGACTGGACGATCAACGAATGCATATTCCGAAATCATTTTATGATTTCATAGAATAATGGCGGTTTCGATGAAACAATTTTATATGTAGTAGAGAGTTCCAAATCAATGCGTCGTGATATTGATACATTCAGTGAGCTGTGCTATATACACGATGAAATTAACTGTACAATATCAAATCCTACTTGACAAAATCTTAGACAGAAACACAAAACATAAAGTTCTACATAAATAAAAAGAAAAAAATAAATACACACAAATAGAACGTAAACAAAAACTGTTTCAGTCTTAAGGTGTTAAAAATACTAGCCAGCTCAGTTTGTTTAATGTACAAAATTTATAGTCTAGTCTAGCTCTAGAAAATACGCAGACAGAAAAAAGAGTTCACCACAGCATATTAACCGAGCAATTTGTATTTAATTGACGGTGGTTGAAAAAACGGATTAAATTTTGTAAATCGTTTCAACGCGATCCTGTAAATAGATTATGGAAATGTGACATTGTTTCCTGTTTTGTGTAGTTCTTCTAGCTTCTGCCAGTGGCTTCGTCCACATGGAATTAGTACTTCCCCCTTTATAAACTATTAACCCCTTTTTCACCCCCTCAAGGTTTGAATTTCGAAAAACCCTTTCTTACTGCCTACTCTTCACAAAGAACACACCCTTCAAATTTCATGTCTCTAGGACCAGCGGTTTAGGCTGTGCGTTGATATATCAGTCAGTCAGTCAGGACTTTTAATTTTATATGTACAGATATTTACTTATTTTGAAAACAAAACACTGTCTATTTCACAAAGGTCACTGGAGTTTTAACTTTGGTGAAGTCTTTACGCCGCAGCCCAATTGGGTCCTCTTTCAAATAAATACCTTCTATAGCTTCTAAGATATACTCCAACATTTGAAGGTCCTATTTACCTTCCTCTGAAGCACGTTGATCTTCCTATCCTTGATCTCGGAGTGGTCTCTGAGCTCTGCGAGCTCGTGGGTCGCTGACAACGTCGCTGCCGTTTTTTTCTCCACCAATCTACTCTTCTCATCCAGCCGGGCTTTCAGTTCTTCCACCTGTGCATGGTAGTAGTTCTTTGTCTATTTTGAAGTTAACAAAAAGTTATGAGTTAGGCAGGTCCTGTATTGGTAATCGATGGTGCGTCACTACTTGTATATTCATTGTGTTTGTGCCACTCGATTTGTTCTGTGTGATATTTTTTTTATCTGAGTTAGATAACTTTGGTATGTAGTACAGGATGTATATTTTGTGATGGAATGATTACTTACGTCTGTCTGCAGCATACTGTAATGTTCTTCTTTGGCGCACAGCGACTCCTTGAGTACGGCGATGTGACGCTGGTAGTCCTGATGCTGCTCCTCCAGCGCCTTCATCTTTGCCGCCATCGCCAGGATCTCCTGATCTCGCCTCTGGATCTCCAACCGGAACTCGTCCAGCTGCTCATCATTTCACCATCCATCCAAAAGTCGGTATAGAATTAGATAAATCCAAATATATCGTTAGTAGAACACAAGAAATGGAAAACTCCACAAATAGATAAACCAAAGAAACTATCTACGGAGGCAATAGTGATGGCGGAAATGATACTGATGTTAAAAATTCCAATCTACTCAATAATACTGATCCAATGATCATTATATACTGGTTAGTTAATGATGTTAGTACCGAGGTTATGACAAGCGACGCAAGCTTTTTATGTCAATATTTGTTAGTTATACGGCACGAAATGTTTCCAGCACTATAATATTGAACACGAGATAGGAGCTGTGCCATGGAAGACATTTCGATATTCTCACACGTTCAAATATTCGACATGCAATCATAAATCGTATTCATCGACATATAAATATTTAAAAATCGTACCGAATCATCAAATAGTAAATGGATATTTACATCTGGAAAACTTTCTATACTAAATACTAATAAATATGAAAGTCTGAAGCCTCGATGAGGGTCGGTAGAAAGTTTTCCAGTGATCCAATATCTAATTAGTATAATTAATTAATAGTACCAAAAGTAGTTCGACAGTAAACATCGTTAGATGCACGGGCGCCTACGTTGTGATACATTTATCTACCGTGAGAAGTCTGATGAAACATGACCACTACATGAGAGAGGTCGGGTCGTGATGGGCTAGACTAGTTGATGTAGATGACGGGTGGCGTGACGCGGGACAAGCTGGAGCTGACTGGACGATGACTTGCGATCAACACCGAAAGCACAACATGATCAAATCAGAAAACGATCAAGGAGGTTCACAGAAACCTTTCCAAGACGTAATATTATATCGTTCGATGCATTCGACCTCGACAGTCTTTATTTTCATAACAGTCTATCTCTAAATCGTCATTAATTTGGTGTCAACGTAATCAACCTCACATGTTTCATCTAACCATACAATTACATCTAAATTTATATATTCGCTTTGTCTAAGGCCCTATTTAACAAAAATATTTAGATCGACATCTTTCAAGAATATAATTCCTCTTATTTTAATAAAAATAGCTTTAACAACGAACAAGTTTACACAAAAATATTACGAGTCAACACAGTCGGCGACGATTTCGGCTAAGTTCGGACTTAAAGCGAGAAATTGACACGGTACTCGTCGGTCGTCGGCGACGGAGTCACAGAGTGGTGGCACTATAGTAGGGCGAGGCGCGGGGGTGCGCGTGGCTCGAGCGCAGCGCGGGGCGGGGCGGGCGCGCCAGCGGCGGCGGCGCGCTCAGCCGCCCGTCCTTCATCACCCGCACGTCGTTCAGCAGAAAACTTACTTGTCTCTTGAAGGGAGGATCGGCCTTATCGTAAAGCGAGGCGTGCGAGGGCGCGAGCGAGGGCGGCGGCGGCGACACCAGCGCGGCCAGCTCGCTCTCGAGCAAGGCGACCTGCCGCTCGAGCGTGGCGATGCGCGCTTCCTTGGTCTCGAGCACCGCCGTGAGCGTGGCGCCCGCGCTGCCGCCGGGCAGGCCAGCCGCGGCCAGCGCACGCTCCAGCTGCACCTGCAGCGCCCGCAGCGTGTCCGCCGTCGCCTTGAGCTCCTGCCAGTCACGCGAGTCGGTCAGCCGCCGCCGCCGCCCGCCGCCGCCAGCACCGACGGCGGCTCCGCTCAACATACAACCTACCTACGACCGGCGACGCGTCTCGTGCGCCTCCCCGGGGCTGCGTGCCGGTCGGCAAGACTCGATACTGCTACTGCGAACTAGCCGCGACACGACAAACAACTCGCCATCGACTCGACGCGACGCAGCCCCAGGTGAAGGCGGTACAACTTAAATTTTTGCTTCTAAAAACAATGATTGCTCAAACTGAATGTCCAATAAAATTTATACGAGACGGTCTTCTCTAAGGTTCATGTGACGGGGACATAATGAGCTGCTAAACATGCAATGTCGTGATTAGTTTGTGTTCGTGTCGATATAATTTTTATTTAATTTTTTCTTTGTTGTGTAGGCCGAATTGGTTAATAGGTCATCTTGGATGAAATTTAAAAAAGTTCAAATAAATAACTGTAATGTATCGTCAACGTGACGTGTAGGTGGCGGGAAAAGGAAGTAAGAATACGGTAAATTGGTGCTTAGGGTTCAAGCTTTGACAGTGTCACAGAAAGGAATTGAAAGACCGTGGGAGTGAGAAGCGAGATTTGAGAAAGATTTTTATGAAGCCAACGAGTGTGATTGATCAGTTAATACATAAAAAGGCGTCGCGACAGTCACATTCGGCTCAAGAGTCAAGAAATGAATGAAATGAAAACTATCAAGAGCAACACTAACAGAAACAGTGACGATGATAAAGGTATCACAAAATAAAACGCCCATGTGTTCACAACACTAATACAAAAATACGTAAGGAAGCAGAGTGACGTGCACTATTTACGGCTAGGCTACACAGTGCAGGAAAATAACTAGAAAGTAACAAAATTTCCAATAAATCGTGTAAAACTCGACTGCACATTAGAAGTTTTGCTACCAGAACATGCTCACAAGACACACTAGATAATTTTGCGACAGTTACCTGTTTCTGGGCCATCGCTTGCATCTGTTGGAACATTTGGCGTTCTTCCTCTTTACCTGAAAGTTATTCGGAGTTTTACTTCTGCTAAGCCACAGCAGATGTTAAGCACAAAATAATTCAGATTAACTTTAGATTACGTACCCATCCCCTTATTTTGGAGCATTTCGAGTAATTTTTTGATGCTCTCATCCCTGGCTTGGAGCGTTTGTTTCTGTGTTTCGATCCTCAATTCTAGTTCCTGTTTGCAAATGAAATTGGTTTGTTAAATTTTTAATAAGATTGTTCGTAACATCACTGTCTTTCTCGGAGCCGTTGTTAGTACAGAAAGTTACGTAAACTAAGGTTTATTTCGAATAAGGAGAAAACTGGTATTTCTAACAATTCGAACGTAAAATGTGCAATTTTATTTGTATCAAATTAGTACTAAAAAAGCTCACCAAAAACTATAAATAGAATATTATACGTCTTTATCTATGTTTTGTCTCTCTCACCTTTATTGTATCTCTCAATATCGCTATCTCTCTTTGCAGGTGTTCATTCTCGGAGAATAAGGCTTCCAGCTGTTGTTGTAGTTCAGGAGCGGGCTGTCTCATGCGCAATCTTAGTTCTTCTTCTAGTTGTCGTACTAGCATAGCTTGTTTCTGTGGAAATATAATAATCATAAATACGAGTATTGGCTTCTTTGATTACATCTGTCATGTTCTGGTTTGGATTAGGAAAAGGGAGTTAGGAAGGTTCTGCTTATCATGATCTTAAGTCAAAACTCTATCTCTCTCTCTCTCACTTCGTCTTATCGGTATGGTCAGCCACATGGTTTGACTTTGAACTACTTACCTCATATGGCTTCCAAATTGAGCATTGCAATAGCTCAGTACTATAATAGTTATGAATAATGTTTTCGACGGCATACGTTCCTCATGTTCGAATGCACCACAAATATTTAAAACTAACACGTGATTTCTTTGTGTGGCTTCAAACGTTTCTAGGAAATCTCGTATGTTTTAGTTCAGTTCTGCTTACTATATAATATATTTATGTAACTAAGAACACAAGCACGTGTATGTTTTGCTGGAAAGTATTTTCTAGGGAAATAGGTGTGTTTCGAACTTAGCAAATACTAGGTTGTTTTATTTCTTGATTTTATCGGAAATCTTGGTGCTAATATATCTACATATGTAAGTACCTTTATAGTTGTTGTGTTCCGATAATAACGTGCTAATACAATATTTATTCAAGTCAAAATCAAGTTATCAAAGTCTTAAGTAATTATCTCAGCCAAAGCTAAGACCTTCGCTGTTATTAATCTTCATGAAAGTAAGAAGTTTGTAGATCAAGCCAAACCTAGAGAAACATCTAATGTGAAGAAACTTTCCTACAATAGAAAATGGCGGTTCAACATTAGTTGTTCGTTGCCGTGCTGTTATGTCGAGAAGTCGTTTACTTTACATTAGCAATACCCAACTATATTGCCCAAACCACATATTGTACACAAGACTATTTATTAAGTTATAAATTTCCAGAATAAACTGACCTAGCATTGTAAATTTTTTCCGCACAATGTGAGGTCTGCTTACAGTGGAAATTTATAGTTTGATATGTCGTCGTGCGTACCTACCAAATACGTTCAAGAAATTAAAATTCTTTATGCCTCCAACTATTTTGTTTGATTTATTCGTAAAGTCACATAACTAAATATTTTTATTATAGACCTATTGCACGCAATCGACTGTTTCATTTCTTTTTTGGTAAATTAAACTGTATTGTAAAAGTAAATTATTCTAGTATTCATGACATACGCCTTGCTAGATGTAAAAGCCTTTCATGGAACCTAGAGGTAACTGTATCACGAAATGTATCATCTTCTGCAATTAATTTTACATCTACGTATCTAAATAGCCTATATTATCCTACTGCTTAGCAAAGGCTCTTTTCCACGCAATTCTCCTTTTTGCTTACGCTAGCCAGTTTTTTAGCTTCATTCACCTCGAACTCTAAGCTTTATATGGTATTCCTTATCTTCTTGTACTCTCTAAGCCCTTTCGTTCCTATTTTGGACTCTGCCAATGTCATGAGTGTCAATTTATATAAGTAACATCTTCCATATCCCTATTTCCGTCCCACATTTCCCGTACACGTCCTTACTTACACGAAAAGACAGGCGTCGCATCAAGAACTTTCCTTTTAACAAAACATCGCAAATTCAAAGGCTGCTCGTTCCAATTCAGTTGATTTAAGAGGCATAAGTTGATAGTTTATTTGGGGAGTCAACTTTTGTATTTACGGTATCTACGGTTTCTTTAATGTTCGTTTGTAGTCACAGTGCCATGACTTAAAGTTTTGTTAACGATTGTCTAGTTTGCTGTACCTATTGAAATTCGATATACCATCAGGATTTAGTGGTTCGATGATACGTTTTTTAATGTTTTTTTTATTCGATTCGTTGGAAGATACTTAATCTAATGTGACTTCAGTATCAAAAGTAATATCAGATTTAAGCCATATTTAAACTTTATTATTTTCCTGAAAATATGATCAAGAGAACACCATTCATGAGGAAGCAAGTTTGCTATTTTGCATCCTCTCCCATCTTGCACCTACGCTACTTTAAGTCCGATATTTATGAGAAACGGCTACAAGTGGCATATTACTTGGAATATTGCACTCATAAATCTAGTATTTTAGATCTCCGGTCTTTATGTAACATCAAAAACTATTCGTAAAATATCATTGCCAGTTCAAACGGAGATTTCAGACAATATTATAAAAATGATAAATTCAAATTTTATTTCAACAAATGGAGACTTGACGATATTATATTCAAGTTGACAACTAACGACCATAATGTAGATCCAATTATAATAACGACAGTTTTATTGTAAAGACCTCATGAATCAGAAGCCTGCAGTTTGTCGTAATAATGTGATCTTTTGTAAAGAATTCAGTGCTCATTCTTGGTACATTTAGTGGAGTCACTAATTTGAGAGCCCTCGGCTTCTAAATGAGCGCGTTTTTCTTTTACTTATTCACTCTTTTTTTCGTAAATTGACGGTTAATAGTGGTTCAAGTGGAAAATAAAAGAGAAAAACATACTGGTCTGAACACAAGTGAGGACTTTCCTTGATTACAGGTCAGGCAGACGACAAAGAAGTGGTTTAAACAAGAATTTAGTAGGTGATTCGGACGTAGACAGAACAGTTCTGCCGTCCACAAGCTATAATGCCGTTATCTGACAAAATCACATTTTGAGTTATGTAAAATACGCAGCGTCAGATTACATACAAATCTAGGGAACTTAACGGCGATTTTATTTATGAATCTCGGCATCTATTGATATTAGAAAAATACTGCTTATCCAGATCTATAGAGAAGTTTCGGCTGATTACCGTGGCAAAAAACGAAAACCCGGCAAATGTCAGATGATGACTGCATTAAAAAGATATTTAGATATTATTTGTAGAAATATTTTTAGCTGTATGAAACAATTCCCCATAACATGATTTTTCATTATAACCAATACATTTTTCTTGAAAAACTGCACTGTCTAGAAGCTACCGTCTGCCGCAACCAAGTTACAACCATTTAAGAACCTAACATATCTTAGCACAGTCGTAAATGATATGAGCGTGGGAATTCGACCGACAACCCGCGAACTTAGGATCATTTTGTATTCCGTTTACGTGCTAACACTGAAGTTTTATTAGTTTGGTATCTGACTGCGCAATGTATGTAATATTTATCGTGCTATCCCGGATTTCGGATGCGTGGTGGTGTTACGGGCGGATTTTTAAACCGCAAAACGTACGAGAAATGTTTTTGATTTTTTTCGAGTTTGGTTTGTTGTATTTTACCCGGTTGTGTTGTCTGGCAGGAGTGTTAGAATAGAATAGAATAATACTTTATTGTACACCAAAACAGTTAGTGAGTGAGTGTTCTGTTTCAAAAACTGTTTACCAATCATTTCTGGTAGATCTCAAGTTTCTAAACAACTTATGTAGTTATCACGAATTTTCTTTTTTTCCTTTTTAACCGACTTTCGAAAATGGAGGAGGTTCTATGTTCGACTATATGTATGTTTTTTTTTATGTATGGCCGCCGATTTCTCCGTCAGTTGTAGACCGATTTTCAAAATTCGTTTTTTATCCGAAAGAATAGACTTCCGAAGCGATTTCGATAAAATTTATATGGGACCACCCATAAAAATTTTATCGAAATCGCTTCAGCACTTTTTGAAAAACTGAACAAAAACGAAAAATACGTATACCTAGATGACGTTTTGGTGTTCTCCAATTACGACTATGTTTAAATTCCACGTTCCATGTTATTGGGGTTTTTAGTTCTGCGGTATAAACAACTAAAAAGTGAAAAATAAAAAATTACAAAAAAAAACAACCGACTTCCATTTAATAAAAAAAATACACTAAAAATTAAAAAATAACTTTAATTTCGGAAATCGGTGTTTGTCTTTTATTTCTTCGGTATTTGACACCGACTTCCGAAATTAAAGTTATTTTTTAATTTTTAGTGTATTTTTTTTTTTGGAATTCGGTTGTTTTTTTTTTTTGGAAAGAAGTTTTTTTTTTGTTTTGTGGATTCCATTTTACTAAAAAAGTTTTACTCCCGTTTTCTGAATTAACTAACTCTACTTTTTCTTGCTAATCGGTCAAAATTTGACATTAGCATTAGCATGCACATTTGATATGCTCTTAATTCAATATACTCAATTCAGACACAAATCAAAATCAACATTAATATCAGCAAGAAAAAGTAAACGTCGATACGAATCACGAAGCACCAAAACATTGGCGCCAAACTTTAAGTCTAATCACACGTCAGACGAAAGTACTACCAAGTAACAAGGCATTCATGATTAAACAGTAAATTAGTCCTGAGTGGCCCTGACAGGTTGTTGGCCACCACCCACGGCTACACCCACGTAGTAACACAATCTGCATAATAAATTACACCTGGTTCTAGTAAGTTTCATAGCAAATTATAGTTCATGTGTTACTCTGTTATGTACGGCGGTCTGGGCTGTAAATAGACCGTTTCTTCGAGAGAACATCCTTCTCCATCATGAATAGAAGAGATGATATGAACGATGAAGACATAGCTGTGTAAGCAAAAGAATAGAGTAGAGTAGAATAAAGTAGAATAGAGTAGAATACAAAAGAATAATACTTTGTTGTACACCAAAAAAGTACACAACTCTTTAATACGGACTTATATCTATGGGTACAATTTAGATACCCTAATAGCAAATCCTGCCAAATACTTGTACATGGAAAGATTATCCTCATTCCATCCACCCAATGTTGGTATATGATTAAAAAAATAGCAAATTGCAAACATGAGCTTCTTTTTCTTTTTTTATTCATGAACTATAATGTTATAAACATATATCTTCTACCAAACTGCAGCAAAGTTTGTCGTCAGTGTTCACGCGGATACATACTGTATTGCAATCAAGTAACAATGTGTTAAAATAGTCATTAACTAATAAGTACCGCTTTGGGATCTCTTTGTTGCGTTTTAACAGTTGAACTGTCAAGAAAATATATCTCCATAAATTAAACTATCTTTTACAATAAAAGAAAACTTCTACCGATGAAGTCTATACCCACTGTAATGTTATTAAATAGATCTATCGAAGGAGACGTAGGACGCATCTTTGTTAATCGAGCATATGATCTTATAACTAAAGTAATGGGACAAACTTCAAGTTGTGATTTGATTTCTGTTATAGACTAGGAGTGGGTAGGTATTATTGTTTAGGTAAAGGAAAATATCAATTATGGGTAGAGAACCTTTGTTTAGTTGACCTTGATAGATGTAGCACGGTAGATATAATGTAACTAAATAATATAAAATCAATTGAAAGCCGGGAGAAATGTAGTAAAGACCATGGTATAAAGCTTTGTGCCTGCCAGGACAAGAATGGGAAAGTCCGTACGCTAATTGACCTGGTGGTCTAATGTAGAAAGGGACCTCAAGCAAACATAATTTCCAGAACAGTCAACACAAGATCCAATAACTTGGAGCATGAATGTGAAGAGACCCAAGCTCATACAACAGGACCAGGGAAGGAAGAAGTAGAATTGTGAATTGAAGAGTAAGGCTGTACTAGCAACCATATTGATAATATTGATGATAGAAAGAGTAAAAGCCATAACTACAACAATTTAATTATATATAAGAGTGTCCAGAGAGACTTCATTATTTTAAAATTAAAGTTAACAACAGACAATATAGCTGAGCTCTTTAATTTTATTGAAGCTATGTTTTCAAAGATGTGTCCTTATTTTCAATAATTCTATCATGCAGTTGAGACAAAATTGGGCTCGTAACTTCTAAATGATAACAGTCTTGAAGGACCCACATATTACCCGCCTACATTCATTATTATATTACGCGAATGATGTCACATGAACTAATTTTGTGCGAAATTGAAGACGAACAATCTTACATCGTATGTTCATAATAAACTCTTATTATATTCAGTAGCTTTATCATAAAACTGATTCATTCCGTCCTTGAATGACTTCTTATTATTAAGGACAATGTAGCTTTCTAAGATGAAATCCTTGAGGTTATTCTGTTGGAAGTAATCGCATTAGGAATATAATAGGAGCGAAAAGGAAGTTATGAATAGAGAGAAGCCGAAATTAATATGTGGGATAGATTCGATACTATTAAAGTGATGTTGGAAATCTTAGAATATATGGTCATGTCAGGGAAGTAGTTTCAGAATTAAATATATGTTTACGAAGGTATTAAAAAGGATGAAAGCTTGATTCATGATGATATTAAAAGTAAATCTATTAAAATAACATATCAAGACACAACTGCCAGAAAACACTATCAAACTCTCAATAAACCAGAAGAAACATCTGTATTGACCAACATTCTCCTCAAAATCCCAAACCAATAAAAAACAAATAACATTAACATAACTAGCAATATGTAGTTTGAACAGATCCCGGAACAAATCGTGGAGGACAAACAAAACGCTATTATGTATGATGCGTCAACGCCGAACGTTATAATAAATCAAAAACATGTGTGTAGTACGGCAGCAAAAATATTTGTGAGGGACACAACCACAGGCGAACTAATAACAATGTATGGGAATGCGGAACATGAGTCGACAACACTTGGTTTGGGTTGCGATCGTGTAGTAGCGGTCGCGATATTTGGTACTAACAATCTAGATTATGAAGTCAACGATAAGGTTATTAAAGACCTCGTGAGTGTTAGAAGTATTCGTGAACAGCTTGATAAGGCTGACAGCGTTACAACTAGCAAGCCTGGCAACGATTTGTCACTTCTAAGTGCTAGGCGTGTTGCCAGTGCTTTCATGAGGCTTTCAAGAGTGTGGGCTAAATGTGATTAGTTATTTTAGTCTTGACTTGTTTAGGTTTAAATTGTTGTTTGAAAGAATAATATTAAAACTATTTTTGCCAGTAGATCGCCCACGTGAAATTGCTGTCGGGATAAAAAATATATTATGTCCTAGACTTCCCAGACTTTTCTTCTAATCTACCAGTGTTCTCGTTCAAATGCGAGGTGTAATCGACTAACAATTAATGTCCAAAAATAAGTGCATCTCTATTTTAGCATCACCTCAAAACGGCTGCACTATTTGGCTAATTCATTTTTTGTTGTGATCGTAATTATCAGGACAAGGTTTGTATGAATGAAGATTTAGGAAAATCGAAAAAAATATTTCACCCGTGCGAAGCCGGGCGGGTCACTGTAAGACAGGATAGGATATAAGGTGTAATTATTTAAGGTATTTGACAAGCTTTACCTATGATTTTGTTGAAATATCTTTTTATTCTTGACCCACATTAAACTCGCTCCGCTTTCCGCTTCTCCACACACAGCAAGTCCACTACCGCCACGACCCTTCCACGTCCCTTCGCCCCATTTGTTCCTTAATTTCAACCGAATCGATATTTTCAAGGCCCACAATCGTTTATTCGTATCAAACATTCATACTTGACTCTCGAGACTTAATCCGAACATTTTACGTTTTCAAATCAATGAAATATACTGATTCGGTTTCAGTGAATTAGTTTCCAACGTTATTTTTTGTAGTTCCACCGAAAAAATGTTGCCATTTTAGGTTATGTAGCCAAATGGCTCCGTTGGGAGGTAGTTACGTTCACAAGTTACCTTTTCTATCGGAAAGCCTTACTTTATGTAAAGTTGGAAAAGGCTGTAGTAAATCGAACACGGTAAAACGCAGGCTAATGTAACTTCTATGTTGTTTTTTTGCCGGGAAAATATGTGTCATGGCGTAGTTGTTTTATTTATTTAGCTTGCAAGTTAAAAATAAAACTGTTGATAAAGTAAGTTGCTAGCCTAGTTCAAAGGTTTCAGGAAATTATTATTCTTACTCGTGAATGGGAAGAGTTATCAACGATGAAAGCTCCTTTTTTTATTTTTTTAAGGATACAGAAACCTGTCATTCCACTTCATATTATAAATGCGAAAGTTTGGATGAATAGATGAGGTTTGTAACTCATACACGTCAGAATGGCTGAACGGATCAGGATGAAATTTGACATCGAGCTAGATTATAGTCTGGTATAGCACTTACGCTGTAATTTATAGTGGAAGGAGTACTAATTTGATTTATTTAATTTTATTGCTGTCATTATTTAATGTTATAATTTGTTATTAATTTTATTATTGTATTAATTATTCTTACTTTTTATTATTTATTTAACTAATTTTGAATATATCCACTATTGAGTGGAGCATATTGTCGCTAAGTCACCCGTTGGGGTATCTTAGCCTTAAGGCGCTATTAGCTGCCAACGACCTTGAGTGGTTAGTTTGCGTGTTCTGCGCTGAGCTCACGTAACGCGTCGTATGTCCACCCAGTAATAGGACTTGCCCATCAAGGAGCGCTGTCCGAAATTAGACGCATCATTAATTTATTACACATAAAACAACAAGTATTAAACTAAAACACTGATACTAAATTATAAATAATTAATGCTCTCTAAAATGGTGAAAGTTTCATAAAAATACGCTTTGTAGTTTTTGTGTGATTCTCAATTTTTTTCCGCGTTAGACATAACTTTATAAATTAATAACACAATGTTATAAAAATAAAATTTCAAATATTTTTAGATCAAATTACGACGAAAATTGTTTATAGTAACATATTTTTTTTTCAAGGAAACAAGACTAGTCGTTTAGACGTGATGTTCAAATAAAAACCATTAAAAGTCGTTTAACTGCGCCTTAAACTGTCTCTCAAGATACAGGTAGCCCTAGTTTAAGAGACAGGATTCGTACTCAGTGCTTACATTCCTAAAATTATCTTTAGTACGTTTATGTATTAGCGTTAACGTAACCTTTTATTTTTGTACAAATAAAACATATTATTATTATAATTCCACGCGGGCGAGGCCGCAAAAGATATTTTCATTCATAGAGAACAACATCGAACTTAAATCACGCTTGTTCATTTTTCGTCGATTCATCCGCTTAGCGTTACAACGGAGTATAAGTGAGGCCTGTCAATTTTACGCATGTTTTAAAACCAAACGTGCGTAAATATTGGCTTGATGCCCGATTTCTATACCCATTATCCCATCGACCGTCAATGGCTGAAGTGCTAACGAACGAAGCGTTTCTTCGCTGATATCATAGCGTACTATGATGGGAACTCTTTCTTATGTTTTAAGATTGTTTAATATAATTATATAGATTCAAGTTCTTTAAACTTAACAGACAGATGTGTTGCTGGGGAGTTTGTTGGCCACTTCTTCTTCACAGCTAAAACACTAGGAAGTGGTGACGGGCGGGCGTTTTTGGGGGACTGTCTTTATGTAGAACTTTGACGTTCAAAAAGTGCTGGCTCTCAGCCTAGTTTGAATAAATGACTTTCGTTTCCGAAATCTTTCAAAAGAACCAGTAAAACTGTTTGGTAAAGTATTATCAGTATTATTATTTTATTTATAATTACTCGTTAACCATATGCTTAGTCTAAATACTGGTTACCGGATTCTAATACAAGATAACAACGTCTCATACATCACATCCGGATGTCATCATCATCAGCCTTTTAACCTGCTGGGGCAGAGACCTCCTCTTTGTAAGAGGGTGTGGGCGGTAATTCACCACCACGCGGGCCCAGTGCGGATTGATGGATGTCACATGTCTTCGAATTTTTGGTTCTAGGACATATTAGTTTCCTCACGATGTTTTTTTCCTTCACCGTTTTGAGAGCAGTGGTGATGAAACAATTTACACAAAGTAAAGCGCCTGCCTGGGTTGGAACTCACGACCTACAACTTGTAAGTCGCGGCCAATACCACTGGGCCACCACTGCTCACATTCAGGATCAAACCTTTTCCAAATGACCAGTCAGACTGACCACCGACATTTATTCCTCTTAAGAACAAAAATTTTGAATTAAGAACCTGCTAATCAGTGGTCATTTTTAGGGTTCCGTACTCGAAGGGTAACTAACGGGACCCTATTACTATGCCTCCGCTGTCCGTCCTTCCGTCCGTCTATCTGTCGGCAGGCTGTATCTCATGATCCGTAATAGGTAGACAGTTGAAATTTTCACAGAATGTGTATTTCTGTTGCCGCTATAACAACAAATAAATTAAAGGGGGCTCCCTACTAGAAACGTGTTTTATTTTGGCTTATTTTTCGAGATCTTCATACTAGCAATAATTAGCCGTAGTTTATTTCTTGTTTGACGGTGCCGATTTGACGATTGGTGGTCTTCTTTCCTTGATAACTTGTCGTGTATAAGATCTCTTGTTGTATTACTGGAGCCGTGGAAACCTATAATTGGCTTGGTGTCTCTTATTTTAGTTAACTTATTGCATTTATGTTAAGCTGTTGGTTTGCCATGTGATAAATAATGAATATTAGTAGGAAGTATATTTGAAACAGTCCAAAAAGTTGAGTCACTTTATTAACAGGCTGCATGTATCAGATCATCAAACACTCAGATTACGTAAAGTGGCTGGTGATTATTCCTACACATGCCATGTCGAGGTAAGGGTTAGCGGCCACTACAGGGGGGTGGGGGGATGGTAGTTACTCCCGGTAGTTTTGTTAGTGTTGCCCCGACGACGTAGACCCGAGATTGCAGCGATCAGTGATGAAAATTGATTGGGGCAACAGCCCAAGCAAGTTTGTAAATAGATTTTCGACTGAGAACTAGAAGTATAAATTAACAATCCTATTACAGATTTAGACTAACTTCATTGAATAAATCCTCAGGCTCTTCCTCATAAGCTGGTGAAATATCTTATACTAGATTAGAGATAGATTCCGCTTTAAAAGTTCTGTTATCAATAAAAAACCTAACTGTATCGAGATTTCAGTGATAATACTGAAAACCTTAATGGCTGTATACAGGATGTAACGGAAAGGTGTGGTCATATTTTAAGAACCAGTTCTGCCCATGGAAATGAACAAGTTTCTCTAAGAAACAATTGAAAATTCCCATACAAAGTTGTCACCAGTTGATCAATATTTGTATGAAAGGTAAAAAAAAATTGAAAATTTCCTGATGTTTTCTTGAAGAAAGTTGTTCATATCGATGGGCAGATGCAGTTCTTAAAATATGACCACACCTTTCCGTTACACCCTGTATATAATATATAGACTATCTACTTTAGAAGAATATACGAAGACTATATATCCAAGACATGTAAAAAACATATATATAACTATCTTATGAAATTGGAACAAATTGCTAGAAACATCTTTTCCAGATCTCAGTTCACCTCATTACCCATTGCGGCAACACTCGACAAAGAAACTGTGTCAAACAGTGACGAAGGCTTCAATTACTGCCCAGATGACATCATACAGTGAAAATCTAAGCAAAGTCTCAATCTAGGACAAGTCTGTTGTAATGAATGAAAGAACCAGACCACTAATGAGTTCACAACTATAGTACTTTAAAGTCTAGTAGGCCAAATAAATGAAAAAATCTCATTTCCAAGCAAAAAAACCTAAGATTAAAAGTCTTTACCCATTTAAAGGTCACAAAACACATTTGCATTCATAAGCAAATGACTCAATCATAAGCATTTGCATTTGAAGGAACTCCAGATCCTCACTCACAACAAAATAGGTAACAAGTGGGATAAAATTTAAATTACGTAAAATGACAGCTGATTATTCCCAGCGCTTGGGGCGGGAGGCGAGATGAGGTTGCTTGAGAGGGGGTGGGAGGCTGCACCCCTCTCTCGTAAGTCCGTCTAGTAACTCCAGTGATCGTGGTATCGATTTTACGAGGTTCGTACTGGGCATGTATAACAATACGTAACAGATTGTATACGATGCGCCGTAAATGCAACTGTAGTGCATTGAGCTTTAGACGTGGTATCGTTCAATCTGGTTTTAACAATGCATCTGATCTTCGAGGGAATATGTGATTGGAAAACTAAAGAAGCGTACAGAGAAGGTCTTTCAACGTAGCTATCATAAGTAATTCATCGTTTCTCCACTTTACGGTCAGCGGTAGTTGAAATACTATCATACCACTAGGACAAACATAAAATTGCTAGGACTATAAAGGAAATGTCAAATGACTATGCTTGTCTGTACTTTGATGAATAAACAGATGCATTGTCATTATTAACTAAGTATCATAATTTTTTTTTTTTCTTCTTTTGTTTTCTATTCCTCTCAAAAAACTTTGCATTTGATACCCTTAGCATGGGAATGCATAAAAAAAAAACCACCATTTTGGATTTAGAATAACGTCACTTAGCTAACAACGCATTGTCATCCAAAGTATTCATGTATGCAAAATTTTAGCTCAATCTGAAACCAGAAAGTGGGTCTTCAACTACTAATATGTTTTTAAATAGTTAGTTACTAAAAGTAGCTCTTAAAATCGTTGTTAAAAATACCCTTGAACACGAAATTAGAACAAACATTTTCAAACGTAACGTGCTCATCTGTCACTTTAATATAGACGCCATCTTTAAAAGCCGGCACGTGAATGGCCTCCTTCAGTCTCGTAGTACGAAATATGGCGGCGTTTCAGGAAATATTTTGCCGGTAAAACGTCGGTTTATTTCTTGAGTAGAACCAGGGCCTGACATCAACTGTTTAGCTACTTTCTCATAAATCTTCACGACTTGGTTTTATTTTCGTGAAATACTGTCGTTTGATAAGTTTAGTTTAACTCGTTTTGGAGAATATTTTGAACGATTTAATAGATATCGATGGTTTTTGTTGAGAACTGCTGTGGAAATTTTGCGCTAGAAAATGCAATATATTTCTGGAGTTTATGTTATATTCTACATTTTCAGAGACCTATTTAAAAATCTTATAATGTAACATTTTACTTAACACCTTTGTGGGTTGTTTTTCTATGTGTAGGTAAGTAAACATAAGAACATACAATTCAATAGAGTCCATGACATTTATGAAACTGTTTTCACTACACTTATGAGTATTTCAACACAGCATTCAAAATTTAATCACGCAAAGTAATCTATAAAGTATTACTGAAGCAGCTAACACGACACATGATACCCCGGAGACATTGATTAATTCCTCGTACACATTTTTAGAATGTCTAGACTAAGTTACGGAGCAGAGGTCGTTGCCCGCTACCCGCTACTAGATGGCGTTGGCGTCGCTGTTTCATTGATCCGCCCGCCCGGTTTGGGGCACTGAAAATAGTATTTTGTTACGCAACGCGGCCATTCAACGCTTTCCACATTTTTTGTTTTCATTTTTATCTCGAAGGAAAATTATTCTTTTGTTATTACGTAGGTAGCATGAATGAGTAGCGACATAAATTATAGGTTGTAGTAATAATTTATGGGTTGTCGTACGTTAGTAAGTCGACTGCGGTAAGATGGGCGTGCCCACTCATGCCGTAAACAGTTCTCAATAATAGACTCGCCTTAGTTGCAGGTTATCATCGAATAAACGTACGTAATTCGTGACATTGCGTTCGACGATTTGAATGTGTTGTTTTGTTTGAAAAGCGTCATCAAAGAAAATGGCTTTACGTGTAATGCAGACTCAGAATTTTAACAAAAAATATGCCTATTTTTGTGAGAGATATTTTCAGCGAATAAAGTAGCTGATGTTTTGGGATTACGTAGATAATAAAAGCTGAAAAGCTGGCGTATCAAAAGTTAAATGGGTTGTCGATAAAACAACGATAAAATCATAATACTAATAAAACTGTTGGCATAACATCACGCTTATTTCAAAAAGAGTAGGCAGAAGTAGCGATAGACAAAGGTATTATAAGCACGTATTTGCACGGAGGTAAGGAAAATATTGTGAACGAAGCTGGCTCTGGGCGGTTTCAAGTATCCTGAAATGAAATGCGACTCTTATAACATTAAGTAGATTCAATTCACCAACCCGTATTGGGCCCACGTGGTGAATGGCGGACCACACCCTCTCGTAGAGAGGAGGCTTGTGTCCCAGCAGTGGGAAAGTTAAAAAAGGCTGAATATTATGTTTTGTATGTAAATAAAATTCTCAAAACAGGACAGAACTAACAAAACGACAGACTAGAAGAATACAGATGGTAGATCCGTGGTGGAATGGTTTCCAAGAAATATTTGGATCCACATTCAATAAGCATACAGCTATGGAGTGGAATTCCCTGCATGAATCTGTGTTTCCTGATCGCTACAACCTGAAGTTGTTTAAGTTAAGAGTGAATAGGTTATTTCTAGGCAAACGTGATCCACCGTCAACCACATCATCGCTTACCATCAGGTGAGATGGTGGTCAAACGAGAGCCTATCAAAGATAAAAAATAAATAAAGAGCATAGAAAAACCAATAACAAGATGGGTCAAAGATATAAATACCATGCTACCTACCATAGTGGTATCCCAGAAACCTTGGACCGGATTGGCAAAAAAAAGCAGAATGGAATGGAGTAAAAATAACTAGGCGCAGACCTCACTAAAGTGTAAACTAAAAGCTTCCATCTAAACCATGGCATTATTTATAAAAAAAATGTATAACCATGTGATTAGGTTAAACACTGCTTAGCGGGTTCTTAGTTCAACTCAATTCTCTTTTCGTGTCTAAGTTTGTACGCCCACCCTAACACACGTCACGTATAGCCGCAGTAGTGTTAAGGGTGTGACTGTACATGACAATATACGACAAGTTAAAGGACCTACTCAGACCTACCAGCCTAACAGTCGCTAGGACCCTAAGACCTATCAGCCCTATAGCCCTAACCTATCAGATAAATAGTATGTGATAAATAAGTATATAGATAAGTTTAGGAAGTCTGCACCATGCGACCTAAGATTACAGACGGATAGTGAACAGGAATTCCAGGTTCGGGAAGGGTACACTCACTACAAGTCTCGCAGACTCACGAGACCGATCCGAGATGGCTAAGGGTGTTTTGGCCACAGTTGAGGGGTAATGAGATAAGACTATAAAGTTCAAATCTGCTTTATTTATAATATGTAACAGCTTATACATTACAAAAATATTTGTGTCCTATGCGTGTAAGATGCAACCAAATCACAGGGCCGCGCATCAGCCGGGCCGAGTGCTGATTCAAAGTCCAAAGGAACAAAGTTCATGTATGAAATGTTGCAAGTAGAAGCAGGAGTCATCCTATACATTACAGTACGGTTTTGGGATCGTTTTCTATGGGAGATTTGAAAGCAATCCTTGTCCAGTCCACGTATAAATAAACAGTTTAAAATCAAAGCCGTGTGAATCGCACAATGCAAGCTGGAGTTAAGTGATAGAAGTAATTAGTTCGATCGCCAATGGGGCGATGGACAGCATCTGTTAATGGATGTGCATTACCGACGGTCAGCGTTGTGGTGAGCGAGCTTAATGCGACGGTTTGGAAAGAGCGTTTGGGAATGAAACATGTTACGTTGGTAAGTATAGTTGTTCTTTTTTTTCAGCTTTTTCAACTTCCAAACTGCGGGCTGCTACTGAGTCATTTGTAATGGAAAACCCAATATCACTTGATAATAAATACATTTAACCCGAAATAGGAAATGTCAGAGCACGGAAATACTCATAAATAGCAGTCATCAGGTATTTCCGTCCTCCACTGATCCCCAAAAAAGCTTTTTTAAAAAGCGAAGTATTTCTAATACAAGCTCCATGGAATGTTCGCCGGAAATGTTAATATTATGTCGCGTATTTTCCTCTCACGAGTATTATTAGCCCGTTGTGTGTAAAACACAGGCATATGTTGTAACTACCCGATGTTTTGAAAATGTCTCTATAATACTTATATTTTAAGGATAAAAACACTTTTACCTCAAAATTTATGTGTATAATGACGATTGTAAACACAGCCTAACCTCAGCGGGTCTGTAACGGCCTTCAGCTGGCTGTTAAGATTATTGGAGAGCCGTTTGAATATGGAATGTGTAGGCAACACATTTGTTTTAGTGATCAGTTCTGCTTGCCTGGCACAAGTGGGCACTTGTATTTTGCCGTGATTACCAATATAGTTATTTAGTGTGCCCTATCCCTCTTTCTTTTATAACAATGTACAAATAAACCAGTCACTCTCAACCACAACACTCTAGCGTTGCGAGCGAGTAAGACCTCTACCCTGAACTTACTAGAACGTCCCAGGATGCCTGCAGGCCGTACTGGTGCTTTGGGGTCCTACAGTATCATCTATAGTCGACTATTCACGGGACCAGAGGGCTAGGCTTTTCTTTGGCCAACGAATCAGCATTGCTATTCAACGTGGCAATGCTGCTAGCGTTCTGAGCACTTTTCCCATTGACATCGATGTGAATGTTTTTATTTATGCCCAATGAGTTGTTTTCTATTAACACCTGTTAAGCTTATTATATGTTTGGTTGCCAATAATATAGTAAAAGTACCTAATATGAGATATCAAGAACAAACTGTATTTTTCCCTTTACCATAAAAAGAAAATGGATAATAAATACAGCCCTCATGTTTCCTTGAACTTGCACGAAATCATCATTCTCCTGCCCTTCTCCCAATTTATTTAGGGTCGGCGCAACATGTCTTTTTCTTCCATACTCCTTTATTAGTCGTCGTCTCTGTAGTCACAACCTTTTTACCCATATCCTCTTTCACACAGTCCAACCATCGTTTCTTTGGCCTTCCTCTACTCTTATAGCCATCCACATCCATACACAAGACTTTTCTCACGACATTTTCTTCATTCCTCCGCATCACATGCCCATACCACGACAACCGATTTACACACAACTTTTCTGTCAGCGGTGCCACTATCAGACTTCCTCTTGAACTTGTACGAAATATAGTCAAGAAAAATTAGACCCAATATTTTCAGTGAAGTTTTAGTTTTTTGTTACTAATAATACTATCTTAATTACGTCGAAGGCGTTCTCGAATATTGGATCTTGATAGAGAGACTCATCTATCATTGTCCATCATTTTCAGGATATCTTGACATTCATCTGTGATAAATCGATCGTCTATTGGGCTTACAAATAACCTATTCTTGATTTTTATTTACTTACAAGCTTTATTTAACTTGCAATGTTCGTATGTATGTTGTCCACTTAACTATTTGCTAACCGTTTTCGACCACTTGATGTACGCTATCATTTATACAGGTTTACTAAACAATATTAGGGCCTGAAACTAAAATTTATACTCGTATATACGAGTATATTGTATATTTTGAAAATATCTATATTTATATACGTCCCTAGAACTTACCTACCTACGTACGCTTATATTATGATGATGAATAACCAAGAGAGAGAAAAAAAAGGGATTATTCAAAAAATTCAAATTCAAAAATCATTTATTTCAATCCATTTCTTTCTAAAAACTTCTTTAGCATCGTTGTGATTTGAAAGTCGATGAAACGAAAAAGCGACAGTAAAAAGAGATAGACACATAAATTCATAAGATTTAACGTGGGAGAAAATGAGATAGGAAGCATTATACAGTGTTTTGTTTTTGTGTTTTAAAATGAGATAGGAAGCATTAAACAGTGTTTTTTTTTGTGTTTTAATTTAAAATGAGATAGGAAGGATTATACAGTGTTTTGTTTAAACTAAAATTTTTGGAAGGTTTCACTTCATATGTGAATTGCACACATGTTTTTTTTTTCTTTTTAGTTCGTTCTTTTTTTTTAAATATTTGCTTGTCTAAAAAATCTATACTTTTAATTTTTTGAAATCTAAACATTAGGAAACTTTTTTGTTCATTAGCCTCATCACATATAAAACCAAATAGTAACATTTAGAAGAGTAAGGCGTACTTATTTGATGCAGCTGTCTGCCAAATCATTAAAACACTTAAATGGCCACAATAATCAAATTTAAAAAAAAGTTGTTAGGTCCTTCTACAATTTTTTCTTCGATAAATTACACAGCAAGTCTTGAGAAACAGAACAATACCCTAGAAGAGGTTCCAATCTATTAAATAATTTACTGACGTTATTAAGTATTCATTGTCGCGTGCCTAGGGCCCGTGACTGCACGCTCCAGTGAAGGGCTTGGGTTACCAATAATAGCATATATTATGTACCTATCATTACAATCATACATCACGCCTTACTCCATTGACTAAGACACGGTGTTCCTTCCCGCGTAATACGAATGATTGGGTATGGACGGGCACGTAATCAAAGGGTTCATATTATTATTTTTGTACAACGTAATAGGTTATTAGAATGAGTAGGTGAATAAATATTGGATCCAGGAAGGATTTTGCCGAGGAAGATTTGAGGAAACTAGGCAGGAAAACATCTTGGCGAAGGGAGGCCAGTGACAGAGCGAAATGGAAGAAGCTCGTTGAGGATGCCAGGACCCACAAAGAGTTGGATCGCCGAAGGAAGTAAAAAAGAGAAAAAACAAAAAGAAGAAGAAAAACGAAGAGAAAGAAAAGAAAGAAAGAAAAGAAAAATAGAAGAAAGAAGAAAAAAAAAGTGAAGAGAAGAAGAGTGAGAGAAGTTTGGTAGATAAAGTTGTGAATTACTAGACAACATTAGTAGAAAATTTAAAAGTTAATTAGATTGACATGCGATAACTAAGTGCCATTGCAGTCAATCCCAAATATTTTGAGCTTTTGTAAATCGATTTTGAGAACGTCACTTTGCCTAACGCCTCAGTGGGCTGGAACCTACGGTAGATTGATCATTAGTTCGTCAAATATGTTAGTTATTGTGATTAGATAACAGAATTAGAAACCGTCAATTAAATGGCTGAGCATTCAGAAATTATAGATTTGATTTATTACACAGACCGAGGCAAATAAACGCTTGAAAATTTTTTAAAAACAAAATTTAATCACGCAAGAAATACTTCAAGACCTGTTCCATTACTATGAAATACCTTCTTAGTGCGAAACGCATAAAGTTTATTAACATAATAAACATGAAATAGACGAACCTTTCTAGGCTCGATCGATAAAGTTCCTTATGACGTAGTAATAGGGTCAAGAGGTGTGTAAATATACGAGCCACTAAGGCTTTTATCTCTTGGGACAGAAACAGAGCTAAAGTAAACCTACTCTTGTTTAAACCTGTTGGGTTAAGCAATACACTGACTGATATAGTAAGTCTTTTTGTAAAGTAATTGTTAAAGGAATTAAAGATGAAGAAAAATATAAAGAGAAAAGATGAAGATTAGTGGTGATAAGTTTAATTTCAGAAGTAGGTGTTTCTGGTTTACTTATTTGTTTGTTGTCACCGACTTTCTTAATAAAAGTTATTTTTCAACATTTTTCTTTTTTTTTTTGGAAGTCGGTTCTATTTTTGTAAAAAAGTTTTGTATTTTTCTTATTTTAGTTTTGGTTCCCCAATAAAATTGTGTTACTAACAATACACAACCAGACGATCTAAGCAATTGCGAGTCATCTGCTGTTAGCGATTGAACAGTTCCAGTGTCTCTCTGAAGATTTTCATCAGGTTTAGTATTATTTGTATATAACCTTCCATAAAAAATATGCATTACCCCTTCCAAATCGGATAGAAAGTTTTTGAGAAAACCGCGGACATACGGTTATATGTCCGCGGTTTCTTAAAAGCTTCCGATCCGATGTGCCGATACATACATACATACATACAGAACCTCCTTTTTTATGTTGGTTAAAAAGAAAGAGAAGAAAGTGATAATGAAATTATGAAGGAGATAAACAGGGGGAAGAAGTTGCTCCGGCTATTCTTGGTAATGACGACAACGGTCAACAGAACATTTTTTTCGAACTCATGTTAAATGCTATGATAGTGACTGATTTTACGTTTCCGAAAGTATAAGTGTCGAAGAAGAAGGCTAGGAAATTCCGTATTTCGTATTTCCATATCAATTTAGGGTAGAGGAAGAAGGATGATAAAGATGATGTTTTGGGAAGATAATCTATATATACATATATATTATATATATTATGTCCTATGCTGTTGTACTAGTTATCTATAGATATAACTAGTACAACAAGCATAGGACAATAATTTTCGCCTAAAACATAAAGTTGAACATAAAATAAAGTATTTATATATGCACAAACGTGCTCTCCCTTCATATGCATAATAATAAAAACTCTTATATTAAAAGCAGCATCCAAAACTGCCGTATTTCGGCGCGAAATGGACATAAAAGACAATCACGTATGAACTCAACATTTACGATACGATAACCGTAATTCAAGCGCTTAGGGCCAGCGCACATGGCCATGCTTTGAGCATCAGTGATTACAAGATCCAGCGATTAAGGCGCAGTTATACGACTTTTAATGATTTTTAATTAAAGATCACGTCTAAAGGACTAGTTTTATTTCTTTGAAAACAATATCGGGTGTAAAAAGACAGTTTCCGAAGCTGAAAGCCACATATTCTACCCATTATTTGGATCATTTTTTTCCACTAGACCATACCTGGGAATCCACTGGTTCTGGAGATATTGAAGGTCAAAGTCGCAATTTTTTAGGAAAATAAATTCCAAGTGTTAATAAACTTATTCCAAACAAACATAACCTGAATTTTCGATATTGTTTTTCGAATTTTCGAAATTACGCATTTGCAGTAATAAAAACGCAATGAATATCAAACGTATCCGACAAGTACCTATGTGGCCTAGAGGGAAGGGGCGAAGGGCGGGGTTTAACTCCACTTGCCTGGGTTGGCGTTACTTTGCGCGCAATAAAAAATAGTTTTTTTTTTCCATACCTAAAAATAGAAGTCGTTTCCCAGCAAATTTTTTTCCACAAAACTACTTTGTTAGACGTACAGTATGCGTAGTTGACGACTATATGATGTGTCTTTTTACATGCTGTATATGGTACTCTAGATAATTTCCTTCGTAATTTGATATGTGAATATTTTTTTTTTTTTTTTTATCTTTCTAGCAAAGTGTAATTCATTTGTAAAGTTATGTCTAACGCGGATAAAAAATTGAGATTCACGCAAAAACTATAAAGCGTATCTATATGAAACCATCACCCCATTTTAAAGATCATTTAATTATTTATATTTTAGTATATACCTGTTGCTTTATATTTAATAAATTAATAATGCGTACAATTTCAGACAGCGCTCCTTGATGGGCGAGTCGTATTACTGGGTGAACGTACGACGCGTTACGTGAGTTCAGCACAGAACACGCAAGCTAAACCATTCAAGGTCGTTGGCAGTTAATAGCGCCTTAAGCGCTGGATCCCACACTACTAAATGTACCGCATTAAACGTGTTATCAAAAAGCATCACACTGAGATCGTAGACCGGACGTTTGGGTCAAGCATCTGCTTTAAAGATAATTTTTGTAGTTGGATAATATGTTGCTACCAAAAGCTGCTATATTTTATTTGGACTCGAAAGAGACACGAAAACGAAGACAAGGAATCTGTAGATTCACAGCAAACCCAAGAAAAAGGATGCTATTACCTCTTTAAATAAAATTGAGTGTTGTCAATATTCAAGGCTCTTAGACCAGACCCGATTTGAACCTAAAGGATTATGTAAGGATTGTAGCAGCAGGTGGCATTCAGTATTTTCTGCCTACTCCCATGCAAAAATGGCGTAAGTCTTTTAGGACCACTGCAATGAGAGCTGGCAAAACGCAATGCAGTCGAAAAATATCTATTGTATTACCAGATCATCCATATATACTGAGATCCAGGGTCACGAGATTGTCCGAAAGAGATACCGCGACCCTGGAACACAAGGGCAACTGAAGGAACACGGGTTGTTTTTAGTTAGTAAGAGTCTGACACGCCCTTTGTATTTGTACCGCTTTGGGTCCACAAGATGCTTATACTGTGAAAATTTGAAGAACTGCAACCTTTGTGACAGACGATGGACAGACGGACACGTGAGTGACAGCAATAGGGCTCCGTTAGAACCCTTCGGGTACGGATCTCTAAAAAAAAACCCTTGCATTTTGAGAGCCAGTAAAATGCGATACAGTCAAAAAAATCTTTCGTATTACCAGGTTGTCCAAATATACCGAGATATGTATATATAGATAACTAGCACTTTGCCCGCGACTACGTCCGCGTGGATTTCAAAAAACTATAGCCTATGACACTCACAAATAATGTGGCTTTCTATTTTTAAAAGAATTTTCAAAATCGGTTCAGTAGATCCAGAGATTACCCCCTACAAACTCACAAACTTAACCTCTATATAATATTAGTATAGAAGTATAGATAACAATTCTCTCACATGCTCCCGAGCTTTACAGGCATTTCGGTAATAGAATCTACGTTTATTTAGGCGAGCGTGGTCGGTCGTAGATAAGCAATCTTATACAGGGTGTGACGGAAATGCGAAATAATTTAAATACCATATCTGCCCATGGAAATAAACATATTTCCCAAAAAAATGGATTCCTATTGTTTTCACTCACGTGTCAATCTGTTTGTCTATCCGTCCGTCGTCTGTCACAAAATTTTGTTACGAAGAATTTTTTAACTTCCCTTTGACCTATGAACTTGAAATTTGATGATAATGTTTATTATTACGTATACTTTACTAACAAATACCAATATTTGGTACGGAACCCTTAATGTGTGAAAGCCGAAACGCACTTGGCCAGTTTTTAGGGTTCCGTACCAGAAGGGTCCAAATGGAGCGCTATTGTTATCACTCACGTGTTCGTCTGTCTGTCTGTCCTTCCGTCGTCTGTTACAAAATTGTGTTGTGTTGTTGTGTCGTTGTATACTTTACTAATGTGAGAAATCCGACACGCACTTGACCAGTTTTTTTTTATTTATTTTTTTTATGACTTGTACTTTCTTGAAGGAAGTTTTTCATATCTATGAGCAGTATTTATATAAGACCAATTCTCGGGTATGTTCAGAGACTTACAGGCATTTTTTTTTTCTTTGTTAGGCGTGAGATGGTGGTCAAACGCTATTGACCTCCATCTCACCTGTTGGTAAGCGATGATGTGGTCGACGGTGCATTTAGGCGCTATCGACTCTGCTAATAGAATCTTCGTTTATTTAGGCGAGGGTAGTCGGTCGTTGATAACCATTCTGATATACATTTACCACAAAGCCCCGCAATATCTCTCTGTGTCAGACATTTGGTCCTGACGTTGCTATGACATGTAGTTTCATTATCTCTTGTCTAATGAGACGTTTTTGGTACTCGCAAATAATAATAATTATTGCTGTAACTATGTGAGTACTTACGATGTTATATTTGTGGTTCATAATCATTGCTTCTTTGTCATGGCATATGATATCTGTCAGCATTTTAGCTTTTGTAGTTAACGGTTTGGGTGATGTTAGATTTTCATTAGTGCTTTTAGTACTTTCAAATTATGCTGTTTTGATTTGATTAACTGTATTGACCAGTTATTTATTGCTTCAATCATCATCATCGTGCACACACCCAAAACGTTTTGGAAACACATTCATTGTGCGTACAGCTATGGAGTGGAGTTCACTGTCGAAGTCTGTATTTCTGTCAAGAGTGAATAAGTTACTTCTAGGCAAGTGTGCTCCATCATCGACCACATCATCGTTTACTTTCAGGTACGATAGTTGGTCAGGCGCAAGCCAAACTTGATCGAAAACTTGATCGACATAACATATCATCTTCTATCATACTTGTCTATCGTTCGTCATCTCAGAAGTCACCCCTTTTTTAGGTGTTATCATCACAAATTCATTATGAAAATAGGTGAAAATTTGTACTACCTTAATAAATATATATTTCGTGAAACGTTCGTCTAAGCTCAACAAGCCCCGTTCATTCATCACTAATCTGATATTGGAGCTAAACAAACAATTCGAGATTATCGCCCCCGCAGCGATGTAACCCAATCCTTATCAGTTTTGGTCTTTTTGGTACTATCAGCACTTTGTCTAATGGTGAATTGTTTGAACATCGAAGTTTTCAGAATGAATCGGTATTGTCGTTGTCCTTTTAGGGAGGGTCTTATTTAAATTGGATTTTGAGTAGAAAAGCTTGCTCTTTTGATGGTTAGGAAAATGAAAGGTAGGTTGGGATAACATGATATATTATTGTTGAAAGAATCTCTATAATATGTATTTTGACATTGCCCAAGGCAAATGATTGATATTTTGCCATTGCATGTAAAATTTGAATCGGATTTTCTTTAGATCTTGACGTGACAACGTCTAATAAATCGATGAACGCCGGCTGCATGCACAAAAAGTGTCCCGTTACGCTCATTGTACGCATGCGCCGCATCTATATTTCATCAATGTTTTGTTATGACGTCGTCACGTTAAACTATCGTCCGTAAACCAACTTCACAGACAACCAATTTTTTTCCCCTTTAATTTACTCTGACAGCCTAAACCTGACAGTTCATAGTAATGACTATTCTTGCTTACAGCGCTCATCCGCTATAACGCTTTAATATGATCATAAACCATATATATAGATGGTACATATTTTATCTCAGGATATAAAAAAAATCACAGCTCTTTTGCGATTTTTCTAATTCTTTAGTCAGCAATAAGCTGATAGCGATATCTACAAGATCGTCATAAGATGGACTGAAAAACTATATAATAGGTATTTACAGATTCGATTTACATTACAACCGAAGTGTATATAGCCTCCCAGATCGCCTAGTTTGTATATTTATATTCCAACTGTATACAATTTTTATACACATTGTTTTCCACACCAGCACCCATTGATTAATGGCTAAGTAGTACCAGGGTATCAGAGCTGAAAAGCGTAATGTGTCAAGGGCTACAAATGTTTGCATCGGTCACAACTTCTCTAAAGGTCAAATGCATCCAAACGAAAGGAACAAAGAGAATAATACCATAAACGCCTGACTTGGACAACAGCCATCGCTGGTCAACCGTAGCAGTTGTTAACAGAATGAGTGGCATCCAGCACGATCTTCACGAAACTGTTACATTTGGTTGGCAGCCAAGTTTTCACGACAGTAAGTGCCATTTACGCTACAATTTTTTTTTTTACAATTTCTACGATCTTTCAAGACCAAAATCTAGGTGAGGAAATTGTCCAAACCTTGGACAGAATTTGGACTTAAAAATCATTTTAAATACGTTGCCGAAGTCAAGCAAAACTCATTGAGTGATTGGCTCTAATTACTGAATCTCATATTTATCAATCATTGTCATCATCATTTCAGAGACGTCCTCTACTGGACATAGTTCTTCCCCAAGACGCCACAATGACCGGTCGTGTAGACGTGTACGTCTCGCATTCATCGGCAACCAGCGACCCTCACCAGCAGGTCTATTCGCTATCTCATTTGACATTAATTTGATAGGCACCATGCAGTACATTGCTGCTTTGACGTATACGAAAACAAAATTTGTACTACGCAGTGCCTATTATAATCGATGTCCACCGAGCAAAGCAGCAATGTACTGCATAGTGCCTATCATATTGATGTCAATTGAGTTAGCGAATACACCTGTCAGTCATCGTTGGTCCACAGTGCGTGTCTTCCGGTACGCGTTTGCCACTCCAGAGCTTTATGCTCCAGATCTTTATCAATATTGAAGGTAAAACACCGTTCTGTGAAGGAAGTTATACCAATCTCCATATTTAGGTACTACATCTTTTAAAGCCATTTCCATTTTCCTCTATAAACGGTAACCTTTAATCATTTTGTTTCCTTAATTGGATACATTCGTTAACATTTAATTAATTATTGTTACTTAATTAAAATTAATTCTGTATACCTTTAGGAAAATCCATTCAACATCTTTGATAAACTTGACATTTAACTTCTTAGTTAAAGCAACCACTGATTTTCTCTGATGTTTTTCAAGTTTTCTGAACAAAGGGGCTACACTCGTGTGTTTCCTAAATGAGAAAACTTCAATATTGAAGTCTTGCTGTGACTTAGAAGTGGTTTTCGAAGATTCATCATTCTCCTGCCCTTATCCCAATTAATTTAGGGTCGGCGCAACATGTCTTTTTCTTGCATACTCCTTTATTAGTCGTCATCTCTGTAGTCACCCCCTTTTTACCCATATCCTCTTTCACACAGTCTAACCATGGTTTCTTTGGCCTTCCTCTACTCTTATAGCCATCCACATCCATACACAAAACTTTCCTCACGACATTTTCTTCATTCCTCCGCATCACATGCCCATAACACGACAACTGATATCCACACATCTTTTCAGTCAGCGGTGCCACTTTCAGGCTTCCTCTTATATACTCATTTCTAATTCTAAATGGTTTTCGAAGATAAAATCACTAAAATGTTGTTTCAATAAAATAGTCTTGGTTTCAACGCGTTCCTGGGAAAAATAGGGTATTTTTTAGACACCGCTTCGTTGATATAATCCTTATAAGTACAAATGTTGTGATTTTTTTTTTTTGGTGGGGTGGGAAATCATCCAATGACATCTCCCGCTCTGGGTAGAGCGGGAGGGCGTGTCAGACTCTTACTGACTAAAACCCACCCCTGTTCCTTCCCTGCCTGAGTGCCCAGGGGAGCGGTAACTCTGTTACGAATTTATCCGCTACCCCTAGGCATGCAGGCACCGGCCACAATGGATTGTCAGTGGTGGCTGACAATCATCTCTTTGAGGCGCGCGTGGAACACTACGCGGAACACTACGCCGTCCGCAGGCCATGTTGAGCCAGAGGTTGTGGGCTCGGGTATTTTAAAGGTTTTTACAAACTTTCTAACTTGCATGTTCGTATGTACTCGTAAGTTGTTCAAAAGCCAACCATATTTCAACTACTTTTTGGTTTACGATAGAGCTGAAACTTTGCATACACAATAAAGTCCAGTGACAATTTAATATTAGGATACCATCATCGAGCTGATCTGATGATGCCGCCGGGATGACGTAAGGACTGGAACTCCCTGATCGCAAATGGTATGACAGTTGAATTTGGGCTAGTACAGTCACGAGCAAAAATATGTACACAAGCAAACTTTACTTGTAAGCTCGAGTATCTTAAATGGACAGTTTTAAGATACTCGAGCTTACAAGTAAAGTTTGCTTGTGTACATATTTTTGCTCGTGACTGTACATAATGTTCCGTTATCATGATTACTTTCCATTACACATAATGACGAGGGTCTAAAGCTTGTTTAAAAAAACAAACATTTAATTCATTATTATATTAGTAATTTTCTCAGTACCAAGTAGCCTAAATTCTGGATTGTGTTTTTAATTCAACTGTTGAAATACGTGTATACATTTCTGCCTATCTCTTCGGCAAATACAGACTTGACGCTATGTTAAATTTTGAATTTCCTGCGTGTTTTTTCAAGGCTTATGTATAAAAAAACACAAAATATAAAAAATAAAAATGGTGACGTTTACCGTCAAAGACGTGACAAGGGTCGGTACAACGAGCAAATACTCGCCTTGCCGTTCCATTATTTTTCGGAAATATCCCCAAAGTTTTTTTCATAATTTAATATTATGACTTGGTACAACTTTACCGTGAATCGTATGATCTATTTCTCATATTATTTCACTGGTAACGAACAGTTTAACTTACCAACGTTACGCATACGCCAGTATTTGGTTAACATACTGTATGTTATCTCTATCTCGCCAAACTGTTCAGTTATTATACAGGGTGTAACAGGAATTGGTAGTCATATTTTAGATTTTGATTTTGCATAGGGAAAAAAAATTTATCGTTAGAAGACTAACGACAGAGAGACGCAATAACGGGCGAGGTGTGATTTTTAATTTTAGTTTTATTTGTATTTTATTCCTTACTAGCTGTGCCCGCGGTAAAAAGTATCCTATATTACTTCTAATACCTCCAAGAAAATGTGTACAAAGTTTCATGATGATCGGTTAAGTAGTTTTCGCGTGAAAGGGTAACAAACAAACTTACATTCACATTTATAATATTAGTCTATAGAAGATTAGAGGTCGGAATTAGGTAGAGTTATTTATGTACTTCCCGGGATTCCCAATGGACAATCCCGTGTGGCCAACAATATTACAAATAAATAATAATAAAAACCTCTATTGTTTTCTTTTGTTCTCACAAGCTATGTCGTGTAAATGTGGCAACATCACGCGTGTGCGCATTGGAATTTTGCAACTTCGGACATCCGATGTCGTTGATGTAAATTTGGCAACCGCACGTGCAGTGATTTAATTGTGTAAAAGTAAATAGCTTTTTTATTTAATAAATCACGGGATTTTTCTACTCTTTAAAATTAATCTCGGGATTTGAGGCATATCCACTTTATTCTTTTGCTGTATGAAATCAGTGTAAACAAGTACATAAATAACTCTACCTAATTTCGATCTCTGCTTATGATACACGAGTTCACATGACATAGTTGAAATGAGAATGGCCCAGAAAAAAATAAAAAAGGGCCTGCAGTCTCGACATAGTTAACGATCGCGTAACCACCGAAATCGTTCGCTAAGAAATTAATGTTGCAAGGAGGCAAACTTTTATGTCCTTTAATATTTTGACAAGTTAGTTTAATTTTGAAATTGAAATTGAAATTGAAAATATTTATTTCAGACCAAGCACACAGTAATTGATACAGGTCCATATTATGTTAGTAGGTAGATACTTATAGCTATGTTAGTAAAATTTAAAGTGTTTATTACTTTGGACATGCATGAGCGACCAATGCCTCAGGATTTGGCTGTCCACTCTGTCCGACACTACGCTCAGAAGCGCGTTGGTGCTACCCTTTAACCGAGACCACAGGGAGGCCGTTCTTTTGCGAAGCACCGCTTGGAAGCCGTCCGTGCTGTGGTCGGCGAACATGCTGGAGGCACTACACCGCCATGGGAGCCCCAACAAACCCCTGAAAGCGTTGTTATACTGGACGCGCAGAGCATTGAAGGCTTTTTTAGTGTAACTACTCCACAGGTTGCACGTGTATAACGTTTGACAATAGCTTTTGAAAAGTGTGACTTTAACGTCACGTGAGCATCGCGCAAACCTGCGAGAAAGCATATTACCCCTCACCGACAATGCCCTGCGCTCCCTATCCATGTCCATATCATCATTTAATTTCTCATTGACCCAGTGACCCAAGTACTTAAATTTGGACACTTGCTGTAGGACTGTTCCATTAAGTGTGATCGGAGGAACAGGGTAGGTTTTAGTCCCAGCCTTAAAAACTAGCATCTCGCTCTTCTGAACATTGTACTTGAGCCCATGGGCCAATGCATACCGTTCACATATGGTCAATAGTGACCTCACGGAACTGATTGAGGGGCCCAGCAGTACCATGTCGTCAGCATAGCTAATATTATTCGTAAAAACACCATCTACTGAACAACCGACACCAGCACTGCTGAGCTCCTCAATCAGTCCATTTACATATAAATTAAATAGAGTAGGTGAAGTTAATCCCCCCTGCCTTACTCCACACTCCATCCTATATTCATCCGAGCATTCGCCCATCCACCTGACAAAATTGCTTTGGTTATCATACCAATATCTTAACAAATTGATGATCTCTACAGGCAGCTTGGTGTTAAGTATCATCTTCCTCCACAGAACATTGTATGACACCATGTCAAAGGCTTTTGACAGATCCAGGAAACAGGCGTATACTGGTGTTCCTCTATCAGTATAGTACCGGACAGTATGCTTAAGACACAGTACTGCAGATTCTGTGGACAGCCCAGGTCGGAATCCGAACTGAGCGTCATGCAGAGAGACATGTTGGCTTAAATGTCTGTTAAGCACACCATCCAGCACCTTACCCAGGGTTGTGGCCAGAGATATAGGTCTATAATTTCCCTTTTCTGATGCGTCACCAGTCTTATTTTTAATTATAGGCACTACTATGGTCTTCATAAGATCATCTGGTAGGTAGTTATGACGAAGACAGAAAGTAAACAACATGGATAGGACCCTAGGCAGGTGAACACCAGCATGTTGCAGATGCTCGATACTGAGACCATCGTGCCCCGGTGACTTCCCTCTGGTCATCTGCTTAATAACCTTATCAACCTCCGCGTACGTAATTTTCACTGGAGGGTCACCGGTACCGCGTTTCCCAGCATCAAGCATCATTTCGCCCTGTTCCGGTTTCAAAAGAGGATCCACTCTAAAATGATTCCTAAATAGGTTAGCCACATCACGGGGAGCACTAATCCCCTCCACACTGGCTGGGAGACTCAGCTTTGGCTTAATTTTGTTTGTAGATTTCCAAAAGTGACTGAAATTTTTAGACCTATGATGCTCGGCAATTATATCCATCTTTATTTGCTCTTTATGATTAAGGCAATATTTCAGTTTGGCCTTAAAATCTTTTCTAGAGTTATTCATGGCCTCAAAAAACCTACCCGACTTAGGCTTACCGTACGAACACCACTCTTGGAAATGAAACCTAGCTTTTTGATGTGCATCCCGAACATGTTTATTCCAACCCGCGATGTGGCGCCCCCTCACAGGTTTGCTTTTATGGCTGGATACAGAGGCCTCTTTAAGCACTGTTTGAACAGCTCGGTACAACCTATTAATCACATCTCTATGCTCAATATTATTACACAACTTATCCGCAATTATAGTAATTGTTAGAAGCGGTAAAAGTTATTCAATAAAATTTAAATAAATTAGTTTTCATAAAAAATAGTGCTTGCAAGTTAAAATTTACGCCGTCTCTGAACATATTTCAAGAAAATCAATTACTTTTCAGGTTATGATCTAAAATTTTTCCTCACAAATGTGGGACGTTTTTAACGGCTAGTAATTTAGCGATCGGTAGCTAACGTAAGTTTCGCTATCAATGTTGAGACTGCAGGGCCTGCAGTCTCGACATTGATAGCGATCGCTACGTCCTAACGATCTGTCACTACGTCGGAAAAATAATTGATTTTCTTGAAATATGTACAGAGAGGGCGTAATTTTTAACTTGCAAGCACTATTTTTCATGAAAACTGATCAACTGATCTGCTGGTCTTTGTACATATTTCAAGAAAATCAATTATTTTTCCGACGTAGCGACCAATCGTTATGACGTAGCGATCGCTATCAATGTCGAGACTGCAGGCCCAGGCCGCGGTGGACCAGTGGTGGCCTAGTGGTACGGCCCTGATTTACAAGTTGTAGGTCGTAGGTTCAAACCCAGGCTTGCGTTTTACTTTTCGTAACTGCACTGCTCTCAAAATGGTGAAGGAAAACATCGTGAGAAAACTAGCATATCCTATAATCAAATAACCCGCACTGCGCCCGCGTGATGAATTAGGTTTTCGAGTTTAAATTATATACTCAAGCAAAGGCAATTTGCTGTTCGACTGGCAATACTTATTCATTACAGCTGGATCAGCAGCTTTTCTCTAACACGTGACGGACCAGACTGATCCGACGCCAAAATAGGACCAATCGCCAAATTAATGGCTTCTAATAAAAATATTATTAACGCCATAAAATTCATCGTTGCCTAAAAAACGGAATAAAGACTCGATTGGCTATAAAAGACGAATTTTATTATGGATAGGCCATTATTTGGCTTTGTCTAGCGAGATGAGATAAAAATTCCGATGTCTGAAATGCTTTTCTCTAAGTGATGTTCGTTAGTACAATCGTGCGCCCGTCCTAAGGCTCCCTGCGAGCCACCAACTACCGTGGCCCACGTGGAAGTGTCTTAATCAACTACGAAGCCTGCAGGCACAACTTGGTCAGATGGGGGTACTCCAATGAGCCACAATGCGATTGCGGAGCTACTTCCCAAATAATGCCTCACCACTTGTCATGCCCTCTGTGCAACAACACGTCCTGCACTTTGAAAGACCTTGATGAGGCAAATTCTAACGCTGTCGACCGACAAGGCAAAATTTTTTTTTTTTTTTTTGGGGGGTGGGAAATCATCCTATGACTTCTTCCGCTCTAGGGTGGAGCGGAAGGGTGTGTCAGACTCTTACTGACTAAAACCCACCCCTGTTCCTCCCTGCCTCGAGTGCCCGGGGGCGAGGTAACTCTTTCGAATTTATCCTCCACCCCCGGGCGGGTTTGAGGAAAGATGTTCATTTATATAGGCTGAAGCAACATCTAAAACATGACCACGCATCACCGTTACACCCTGTATAGATGGGTACTCTGTGTGTGTGTGTGTTTCATTTTCTTTTTGGGTTCGATTCCCACCCAGGACAAATGTTTGTGTAATGAGCACGATCATTTGTTCTGTGTCTGGGTGTAATTTATCTATAATATGTATGTATTTAGAAATATATAAGTATGTTTATCAGTTGTCTAGTACCCATAACACAAGCTCTGCTTAGCTTGGGACTAGATGGCGTTGTGTGATAGTTGTGGAATATTATTATATATTATTATATTTTTTAGGGTGCCCTACCCAAAGGGTCCAAACGGAGCCCTATTGCTGTCACTCACGTGTCCGTCTGTCCATCGTCTGTCACACAGGTTTTACAGCCAAACGGTTGGAGCTACAGTCTTCAAATTTTCACAGTATAACCATCTCGTTGACCCAAAGCCATACAAATAGTCAAAAATACATTTGGTACGGAACCCTAAATGTGCGAATTTCGACACGAACTTGGCTGGTTTTTTGGGCATTTGTCATGCATGATGTAAACCTTCCATGCGTGACTAGAATATAAGGTGTATATTGATAAATTTCACCACGTCAGAACAAAGAAGATCGGTATGCTAAAAGTGATGCTGTCATCATTTTTAACCGACTTTCGAAAAAGGAGGAGGTTCTATGTTCGACTGTATGTATGTTTTTTTTTTTTTTTATGTATGTCCGCCGATTTCTCCGTCAGTTGTGGACTGATTTTCAAAATTCTTTTTTTATCCGAAAGAATATACTCCCAAGTTGGTCCCATATAAATTTTATCGAAATTGCTTTAGCGCTTTTTGAGAAACTGAACAAAAACGAAAAATATGTATACCTCGATGACGTATTGGTGTTCTCCAAATGTTTAAATTCCACGTTCCCTGGTATTGGGGTTTTTAGTTCTGGGGTATTACATCTAAAAAGTGAAAAATAAAAAACTTTTTCTACAAAAAAAAATACACTAAAAATTAATAAATAACTTTAATTTCGGAAGTCGGTGTCAAATAACGAAGAAGTAAAATACAAACACCGACTTCCGAAATTAAAGTTATTTATTAATTTTTAGTGTATTTTTTTTTGGAAGTCGGTTGTTTTTTTTGTAAAAAACTTTTTACAACAATATGTCAGCGTAGCAACAGCCTCAATAGAATTTTACCAATTTATTTTATTTCACATACAATCCCTCATTCATTCCTCATCGATCAACACAGCTCTGTCATTTAATAACCATCCTTGATTCTCATCAATAAAGTCTATATTTGCATGAATTATGTTAGATTGCGACTGGAACGTTTCAATTAAGGTGAGCTACGCTAAGTGAAGTTGTGTTCCATCCATGCCTCGTTACTGCGTGTGGCTTAAAACGTGGGTGGATGGAATTTACTACTGAATTTTCAATCAACGCGTTACCTGTTTGTTTAGGCGGTCCAGGTTTTAGTCTCAGATGCAAAAGATGGCAGGATTTGTATCAACTCTGGTCCAACCCTCCAATAGCTTTATTTTCAGTTTTGGTAATCATTAGACGACTTCGTCACTCGTAGCGGTGTCGGTGGCGCGCGTGTTCAATAGTTTTTTCCCATCCCATCAAAAATGCCTAACGCGCCTAAAGAAGTTTTCACTTCAAAAAGGGTAGGACCAAAAGCCTAGCCCTATTGCTGTCAGTAAGAATAGAATAGAACAAAATTTATTCGCAACAGTACACGAAACACGCACGGTACACCGACCGGTCCGTCTGTCACACAGGTTTTTACAGCCACACGGTTGGAGCTACAGTCTTCATTTCACAGTTAACGCAAAGCCATCCAAATAGACAAAAAAAACTTTTTTACAAAAAAATAGAACCGACTTCCAAAAAAAGTGCAAAATAACTTTAATTTCGGAAGTCGGTGTTCCTGTTTTGTGTCTGTGTTTTTTGGCACCGACTTCCGAAATAAAAGTTATTTTGCACTTTTTTTGGAAGTCGGTTCTATTTTAACGACCGATGTTTCATAATACCCGCCGACGTGGTGGATCGACGGTCGATCGACGTGGTGAGCAGTGGTGGCCCAGTGGTATTGGCCGCGACTTACAAGTTGTAGGTCGTGAGTTCAAACCCAGGCAGGCGCTTTACTTTGTGTAAATTATTTTATCACCACTGCTCTCAAAACGGTGAAGGAAAACATCGTGAAGAAACCGGCATGTCCTAGAAACAATTCGAAGACATGTGACATCCACCAACCCGCATTGGGCCCGCATGGTGGATTACGGCTCACACCCTCTCACAGAGAGGAGGCCTGTGCCCCAGCAGTTGGGACATTAAAAAGGCTTTGATGATGATGATGATGTGGTGGATCAAATTATTTAAATAAGACTTGTTCGCGAACAAAGACACTAATTTCTCATAATACAACACTATGCTGCTCTAGCGCCACGCGATTTGACCGCTGGCTTCGCGAACGGGTCTGCGTTGCCGCGCCTCTCCACGCGCCGCCGCCGGCGCCAATCAAAGCTTACTCGCTTAGCGATGCTCGCTCGGCGAGCAGAACACACGCCACGAATAATCGCCCGTCGCACTCAAACACTCGCTTAAAGCCCATCGAGAAAGCTATCGGAACTACCACTCGCTACTCGCTGCTCGCCAACTCGTATTTAGTTTGAAGCTCTACTCGCTACTCGCTCGTCGCCGGCGGTGAGACAAGTGCCTTATGCTTGAGAATACATTGTAGTAACTGTCGACAGTCAATATTTTTCTAAGAAAAAACAAAAGATAGAACATTACAAATGACCTTGGCACCCACTCCATTCCAAGACGCCGCATAGTCTGGAGTATTAATAATTAATCTATTAACTACAACAAGCTTCGATTGACGGGAAACAAATGAAGCTATATTTATCTAGACATCGGTCTGTAATTTAGAAAGAGATAAATAATTTTATAGTTAAAAAAAAAACTAAAAACACGTTTTTTCGTATTATTTTCAGCAAACCCTTTTCATTTGATACTGATAGCCATTACCTGGTAATGCATAAAAAAATACCTAGTCCACTATCTTTGGGAGTCCGCCATGTTGAATTTAGAATGACGTCACTTAGCTAACCATGCATTGTCATCCAAACTAAACATGTGTGCAAAATTTCGACTCAATCGGAAACCGGGAACTGGGTCAAATTTAATTAGTCAGATTTTTTTACATAATTACAGGTGTATCTATTAAAAGCGTGTTTTAAACAGACAGAATATCTGTTACGAATATAATGGCGGCACTGTATGATAAGTGGTTAAATATTCTGGAAGTTTTTAATTTTTTCTTTACCCGAAAAAAATCTTCTTCAGACACTGGTACAGTCACGAGCAAAAATATGTACACATGCAAGCTTTACTTGTAAGCTCGAGTATCTTAAATGGACGGTTTTAAGATACTCGAGCTTACAAGTAAAGTTTGCTTGTGTACATACTTTTGCTCGTGACTGTACACGCTTTAACTTCAGATGTAGTTAGGCTTACAAAACTGAAGCCAATAATACTAACATGCATTTCCCCATAATTTCACCAATGTAACAGTTCAGTTAGACTCATTAAATTCGTTAATTATAAAAGTTCCGCAGCATGGGTGGAGCTGTATAACTTTTAGTCGGCTGTGTAAATGTTACGAAGTTTCCTATGTTAGCAATTTCGCGTAGATTCTACATTAACATGGTAATTTTGTAAACAAGTACCTGTGCTTCCTTATCTAAGGAGTTTGTTTGTACTGTATTTATAATATCTACTTAAATAACAGGTGTGCTGTAGTTGTTTCATAATGAGAAGATGATTAACTTGTAAGAAGAATCACAAACACACGTATAAACATTCGGCATACTTTCCACTTACGTTTAAATCGAGATTAGGTTTCTTGTCAAATCAATATTCATCCTAACAAACAAGCATCAAAATTGGTAAAAACCAAGACATTCGGAAGGCTGAAGAGACTTAGCCCAGAAGACTTGATACTGTGACAGTTCACATATAGTAAAACGGATCGATGTGGATGCACCAGTGAACGCAGGCACCATGACAACATTCAATTTGAAAAAGATGCTGAATATCAATAAATGTACAGATGGTATCGGCGATTTTAAGCCTAACTGGATACAGCCGAATACCAGTATTTTACGCTTCTGGGCGGAGCTACGCTGACTATGTTAGCCAGGACGACGCACAACGGACCAAATGGGAGTCGAAGTGCGGACAAAGGAGTCCCTTTACTACTACTACTACTACCAGTATTTTACATGGAGTGACCGTCTTCGCAAGACTGGTATCAGATTTTCTGGCTTCTGACAACCGACCGACAAAGACCGATCGACCGATTATCAAAGATCTGCAAATGACAGCCGGGAACAAAAGCTTAACATGCTTTCCGATGCACGGAGGAGTCTGTATTTGAAGGGTGACCACCCATCAACTGATCGACATAAGCAAGCTTTGCTTAACCTCGAAGATCAACCCGTGATAACACTAAGCCACGAACGAGCTTCTCTTAAGAACCAAAATTAATCCTACTAATATTATAAACTAGCTGACCCGACAGACGTCCTGTCTTAGCTACGAGTATGAACTGTAACCCGCGCGAAGTTTTCTGAAATTTTCTATGTTTCCGCGCAACATTCATAATTTTTTCTTTCATAGGTCTCCTGATAATAACAAACACAACAAAAAAAAAAAAAATAGCGAAATCAGTCCACCCGTTCACGCGTGATGCCGTGACCACGCTAACAGGAATTCATTTTTATATATTACTAGTGACCCGCCCCAGCTTCGCTCGGGTACAAATTATACATATAAACCTTTCTCTTTAATCACTCTATCTATTAAAAAAAACCGCATCAAAATCCGTTGCGTAGTTTTAAAGATTTAAGCATACATAGGGATATAGGGACAGAGAAAGCGACTTTGTTTTATACTATGTAGTGATAGTGAAGATGCAAAAGTTTTTATGTCACTCAATCACGCCAGAACGGCTGAGTACATCTGGATCAAATTTGGCACAGAGATATATACATATTATAGTCTAGATAGCACTATAATTTATAATGGTGGAAGTTCTAATACCACGCAGGCGAAGCCGCTGGCAGAACCTAGTAAAATATCATTAATTTTATCAGACCGGTCGTAATATTTTCATGCAAAGCTTTTTGTCCGTGAACGTACCACATGGCTCGTTTGCTCGCGAATAAAAACGCTCAGCTGAGGTCAAGCCTTTGCTCAATTGCTCTTATCGTTTCGAAACACTACACACGCTTTATACAACTATTTTTTACTGGCTTTTTAATTAAAACCAATTTGATTGTTTAAGGAATGTCTCTAAAGTGGGTCTTTAAATTGGCAGTAGGTATAATACATTTCGGGAAATTCATTGAACTTGGGATATTAAGACAGAACGGATGACTGGTGCGGATTCTCTTGTTCAATAACTAAACTAACATTAGAGAATCGCTATCTATTACTAAAAGGCAGTGTGAGAAAAGGACGCCTATAGCTATGAACTAAGTTAGAGATGTTAAACTAGTTAACGCATTGTGCTTCACCGTGGTTTTAGACGACATGTTTTTACGTGTGGAAATATTAGTTCAACTAAATTTGACAGCTCTAATTTACGTCCGTCTCTTTCTTGTTTTATTAAAGAGAAAAAGATAGGAATAGCCTAAATTAAGTTTAGTTTGTGCACAACAGAATCGGCACCATTGATCATGTGTAAGTTTTGCAGAAAACTGAGATACTAGGATTATTGTTAGGTATTTAGTGACCTTAGAACCTAGAATAATATGCATAATCAGCCTTTTTTAATGTTCCCACGGCTGGGACTCCAGCCTGTAATCCATCACGCGGGCCTAATACGGGTTGGTGGATGTCACATGGCTTCGATTTTTGGTTCTAGGACATGTCAGTTTCCTTACGGTGTTTTCCTTCATCCTTTTGAGAGCAGTGTTGATGAAATAATTTACACAGTGTAAATTGCCCGCCTGGGTTCGAACCATGTAAGTCGGATCCACTGGGCCACCACTGCTCCACTGAACCTACACAAAGCGACATTATATCCGTGATGCCGATTGCTTGTCAAAAGGTCACGTGGTCAATTCCTTACATTTGATTTCTCGACAACTGCTATCGTTGATAGAATATCACTTTGTGTAGATACGATTCCACACAGTAAATCCATTAAAACTATGCACTGAATCACACATTTGCACATATTTTAATGATTTTAGACCGGACCCAGGACCTACCTCCCAGTAGCACTGGATTGGACATTGGTCCAAGATGGGATGGGATTGGGATGATGACTGCATCATCATCAGCCTTTTAATGTCCCCACTGTTGGGGCACAGGCCTTCTCTCTGCGAGAGGGTGTGGGCCGTAATCCACCACGCGAGCCCAATGCGGTTTGGTGGATGATATGTCTTCGAATTTTTGATTCAGGACATGCCGGTTTCCTCACGATGTTTTCCTTCGCCGTTTTGAGAGCAGTGGTGATGAATATAATTTACACAAGGTTAAGAGTCTGCTTGGATTTGAACTCATAACCTACAACCTGTATGTCGCGGCCGTTGCCACTAGGCCACCTAGGATTGGACCAGTATACCAAGAAAACATTCAAAGAACCAGTCAATTTCTGAATTAATAAGAAGTATACATAAACGTCTAAAAGTATACAACTAACTAACATAACTAAAAGCCAACTTCACTAGCTGAAGTATAATAACCCATTGGCACGTCTAGAAGGCATCCGCCACTCGTCTGCTAAAACACTTCATATGAGCCTCTTAGCCCATCAAGTGTTTATGACGAGCGAACGCGAAATTTTCTCTCAGAAATACTTCTAATAAGGCGTTCCGCACATTCTCTTCGCTGTTTGCAAGGATTCTTTCGTAGAAAGCTGCTGGAATGTTGTACCCTGAGCTACAGAATTTTAATAAGTAGGTAATAGTAGTATTTTCTAGCGAAAAGGCGTGGTGTATTAAACACTTGCTTCTGCCAGCAGTTAGAATTATTATTACAGACAGTTACAGTTCAGCTGTTTTGGCGTGATTGGGTAATAAACATCTGCTCGGAACAATGCTTTTTTTTTTTTTTGTGGGGTGGCATCCGAACTACTCAGCACTTTTGCCTATGCGCATCGGTATAAACGCATCATTCAAAGGTGCCACCAGTTAGTATGTGTTCGGCAACCAGTCGCATTACCAAAACCAACCAATTAATCAAATCATCTCTATAGCGTTAGCTTAGTATAAACAATTTAAACCATTGTAGAATTTATTATAATTGTAAAATATGTAAATTCGTATTATTTAACCAATTTTAACGGCCGCGACTTGTAAGTTGTAGGTCGTGAGTTCAAACCCAGCCAGGCGCTTTACTTTGTGTAAATTATTTCATCACCACTGCTCTCAAAACGGTGAAGGGAAACATCGTGAGGAAACCGGCATGTCCTAGAACCAAAAATTCGAAGACATGTGACATCCACCAATCCGCATTGGGCCCGCGTGGTGGATTACGCCCACACCCTCTCACAGAGAGGAGGCCTGTGCCCCAGCAGTGGGGACATTAAAAGACTGATGATGATGATGATGAACCAATTACCACTAAACCAAATAATAATCAATCTCTTCCGATACCCAATAATCAATCAATTATAAACCAAACCAGAAGATACGTCGCAGCACGGCAAGCACTAACTTCTACGAGATGCACCCTCCAACCATCCAAACTTTCGTGACCTATCCTATAAGAACCCTGCATTTTTTCGAAAAAATTAGCCTATGGCACTTAACTACAGTGTACGTCTCTATCACTAAAATAAGTTCGCTGTCGGATGAGTACTCGTATTGCCATGCAGATATTTTCATCTTCCTTCGGCGCTACAGCCCTTTGTGGGTTGGACCTCCCCAGCGATCTTCTTGACCGGTGGTGGATCTTCTCTGTCTCGGGACTCCCTTCAGCAAGATGTTTTCCTAACTATTTTCCTCAAATCTTCCTCGATATAATCCATCCAACGCTTCCTGGGTCTTCCTCTGTATCTTTTCTGTTGTAGAGTCCATTCGGACATGATTTTAACCGCTCTAGTGTCACTCATCCTTTCCAGGCGACCTGCCCATCTAAGCCTTTGCAACTATTTCTAGATATTACCTCTTACAAATAGTTTAGTACCTCTTTTACTATATTACTTTAGATTATTTTCCAGAACAAGTTGAGAAAGTTAAGAAGAAATATGCTAGTAAGCCGTTGCCAAGTTGTAAAGTGATAAAACTTTAATGTTTTGAAGCAATATGTCTCCACTGAACGTTGCTCCAGTGTGTGCCTAGTATTAGAGCCTGGTAAAGTATATTAAGGTGGATGCGCCAGGGTAGCCCGCGAAATTCAAATTTTCTTAAGTTTTTTGCAATTTGCAGGGCGATCAGGTTGTATCTTGGTCAAAATTTGATTCGCGGCCGTAGCAAGTACGTATTTACAGAACTGTAAACAATAAAATCATCAATACAACTCTTTCAGTTAGAATTTATACCAAATGCCATGATTTCATTAAATTCTTACATTTGGCATCAATTCTAACTGAAAAAGTTGTCGTGATGATTTTAATGATTATAATTCTCTCCATAAATACATACTTGCTACGCCCGCGAATAAAATTTTGACCAAGATATCACCTGAAATTGACCTGCAAATTGCAAAAAAACGTAAGAAAATTTGAATTGAAGCGCAAAGTTGCAATACAGTGGTTGAAATACGTCGTTTCGTTTAGTAGATACTAGCGACCCGTCCTGGCTCCACACGGGTGCAAATTATACACACAAACCTTCTTCGTTTATCGCTCTGTCTATTAATGAAAACTGCATCAAAATCCGTTGCGTGGTTCAGGAGGATTTAGCGGAGAAACAGACAGACGCATAAAGTGACTTTGTTTTGTACTCTGTAGAGAAGTAGCAGTTGCACACATGGGTCATGCCACATAAGGCGCAGATATACGACGTTTAATGGTTTTTAATTGAATATCACGTCAAAACCACTAGTCTTATTTCTTTGAAAAAAATATATGTTACTCTAGACAATTTCCGTCGTAATTTGATCTGAGAATATTTGATATTATATTTTTATAACATAGTGTAAAAAATTGAGAATCACGCAAAAACTATAAAGCGTATTTTTATGAAACCGTCACCATTTTAAAGATCATTTAATTATTTATAATTTAGTCTAAGTGTTATAGTTTAATACCTGTTGTTTTATGTGTAATAAATTAATAATGCGTCTAATTTCGGACAGCGCTCCTTGATGGGCGAGTCCTATTACTGGGTGGACGTACGACGCGTTACGTGAGCTCAGTACAGAACACGCAAGCTAACCACTCAAGGTCATTGGCAGTTAATAGCGCCTTAAGATAATCAATCATAGGAAAATCGTGAACATGTTAATAAAAACCGGCCAAGTGCGTATTGGACTTCGTACATTTAGGGTTCCGTACCAAATGAGAGAATTATCAAAGAAAAAATCTGATTTATCAATATATTGTTATTTGTTAGTAAAATATACGTAATAATACAATATTCATGTCGATTAAAAACACATTAAAGTGCAAGGCGTAAACTAGTTTGATATCTCTAACTTAGTTCATAGCTATAGCCTTTCTTTTCTCGCACTGCCTTTTAGTAAAAGATTCTCTAAATTTAGTTTAGTTATTGGACAAGAGAATCGGCACCATTATCACCGAAGTTCATAGGTCGATGGGAAGTTAAAAAATTCGGAACAAAATTTTGTGCTAGACAGACGGACACAATAGGGCTCTGTTTGGACCCTTTGGGTACGGAACCCTAAAAATGAATAGACGAGCATACATTAACTGTAGAGACCAAGCTTTACTTTTAACGAAAAAACATAGCGATACCGCCGGTAATACATATCAATTAGGCTTAAAAACTATAAGACCATAATACACGAAGCTCATTAGCGATTCGTAAGTTAACAATAAAATCCACAGGTGAGCACAATCACTAGAACGCTTCAACGGCACCTGTCAGGCTCGGACGCTGGCTTTGCGCCAACCTGACAACCATAATGGCGTCAACTTTAAATTGCCGCAAAAGTGATTACCGACTTCCCTTCTTGTTGATTTAGAGGATCCGAGGAGTTAGGAATGTTGGTATTTGGGACTTATTATTTTGTAATCTTTACAGATTGATAAAATTATTATTTTTCACTGTACTTTACATTTCACACCACGAAGTTGATTTGTGGATAAAGTAAAAGTCAAGGAATGATGGATGGATTGTATGAAAGATGATATCACTTGAAAGTAGGTGACTATGGGCGGACATCCTACCCTTTTGAGAACACATTCACTGTGCGTACACCCAAGGAGTGGAATTATTGCCTGCCGGAGTCTGTGTTTACTGATAGCTACAACCTGGAAGTCTTTAAGGCGCTATTAACTGCCAATGATTTTGAGTGGTTAGCTTCCTTGTTCTGTGCTGAGCTCACGTAACGCGTCGTACGTCCACCCAGTAATAGGACTCGCCCATCAAGGAGCGCTGTCAGAAATTAGACGCATCATACAATAACAGGTATTAAACTAAAACACTGAGACTAAATTATAAATAATTAAATGACCTTTAAAATGGTGAAGGTTTCATAAAAATACGCTTTATAGTTTTTGCGTGATTCTCAATTTTTTATCCGCGTTAGACATAACTTTACAAATTAATTACACAATGTTATAAACCATTACAAGTCGTGTAACTACGCCTTAAGGCGCAGTTATACGACTTTTAATGGTTTTTAATTGAACATTACGTCAAAACAACTAGTCTTATTTGTTTGAAAAAAAATATATGTTACTCTAGACTATTTCCGTCGTAATATGATCTGAGAATATTTGAAATTATATTTTTATAACATTGTGTAATCACTACATTGTATAAAACAAAGTCGCTTTTCGCTCCCTATATCCCTATGTATGCTTAAATCTTTAAAACTACGCAACGGATTTTTGATGCGGTTTTTTTTAATAGATAGAGTGATTGAAGAGGAAGGTTTACATGTATAATTTGTACCCGAGCGAAGCTGGGGCGGGTCGCTAGTTAATTTATAAAATTATGTCTAACGCTGATAAAAATTGAGAATCACGCAAAAACTATAAGGCGTATTTTTATGAATCCTTCACCATTTTAAAGATTTTTTTTTTATAATTTAGTCTCAGTGTTTTAAGTTAATACACGTTTTTTTATGTGTAATAAATTAATAATGCGTTTAATTTCGGACAGCGCTCCTTGATGGGCGAGTCCTATACGACGCGTTACGTGAGCTCAGCGCAGAACACGCAAGCTAACCACTCCAGGTCGTTGGCAGCTAATAGCGCCTTAAGACAAGAGTGAATAGGTTCTAGGCAAGCGTGCCCCATCGTCTACCATTATATCATCGCTTACCATTAGGTGAGATAATGGTTAATTGCGAGCCTATCAATTATAAAAAATTCGACTGAATTTTCAACAGTCTCCTAATGGGAGTCTACATTTTTACAGCTCCTCCTTAAAACTACCCCAAAAAAAATCCAAAGCTCGCACGAATCGCAACAAAATTTTATATCAGCAGTCCATACAATCCGCAATTAGAGGTTATTCAATTGCAGCATTGCACTACGGATTCAGAAAAACAAAACCGGCGGCAATCAGACAATAGATTAATCTGATCTGTTCTCCTGCATTGCAGGTACTGCCCAGTAATGACGTGTTTCCCGCCTTCGCACCTCGACTCGTTCAATTAGTGCGGACGGCACACAGATTTCACTACAGTTATCCTTTTAAAGTGGGTGGAAAAACTGGAGATTTATTTTAAAAATGCGGTGGAATTATTTGAGGAGATTTTAAGAAGTATTTGCCTAGGAACCAAATTAAAGATGAACAATTTTTAAACAATACTTTAAATTCATACACCAAAGAAGAAGGCTCAAAAATGCCCCACGTCTGACAGCAAAGAAACATATCTCAAAAAATCGCAAAAAAATTAATAAAAAAGAAATACATACTTCCGGTTTCAATCCTTACTGGCTAACACACGAAAAAATTGCTCTGAATATTAATTATATACTTTTAATTTAGTAAAATCTGGAGATTTTAGTTTAAGAACGACTACAAATGCATTAAAAACATAAATATGTACTGTCGGTTAATTACTAATGTACAAATAAATTGCTTTTAATATTAAATCAAGCGCAGTTTATTATTTAATCAAATTTGTAGTTTCTAGTCGTTCTAAAACTAAAATCTGCAGATTTTACTAAATTATATACCACCCCTGAACGAATATACAGATCAATTTTTTCGTATCTTAGCCAGTAAGGATTGAAACCGGAAGTATGTATTTATTTTTTTATAAATTATCAGCGATTTTTTGAGATACTTCTCTTTGCTGTCAAACGTGGGGTAATTTTCTATGGGAGATGAGACTTCTCCTTTCATGTCTGTACTGTTAACCTTTGAAGAGTTCCTCTATCTGGAGTTAATTAATCCTGAATGTATATGATAAGAGAAAGTGGTTCTAATTTAGCTTGCAAGATTTGACCCGAACAAACAAATATTGCAAGATAAATAAAAGCTTGTAAATTGTGAAATTATGAGAACGAAATACCAAGTTGAGATTTAATTCGAAAGAGGCAAATGCCAAGCAGTTTATACGTAAAAAAAAATACCAATAAAAATCAATCAATCTGCCTAGCCTTTTCCCAACTATCTTGGGGTCGGCTTCCAGTCTAACCGGATGCAGCTGAATACCAGTATTTTACATGGAGCGACTGCCTATCTGACCTCCACAATCCAGTTACTGACTAAGATACCCCTTGGTAAGACTGGATGTCAGATTTTCGGGCTTCTGATGACCCGTAACGACTGTCCGGCTTAACGTGCTTTTCGAGGCACACAGGAGTCTCGGTATGTAAAGATCCTATCCATGGACCAACCCTGGCAAGCGTAGCTAAACCTGATGGATCGACCCGTGCGGCTGTTATTACTTTAGCCACTAGCTCCTCCGTAAAAAAATATCATTTAAATGAAAAGATGGTGTTCGAAAACAACAAGAAGCAACGAGCTTGTAAAGCTAATATTTGGAAATATGTCGCTCAAGATTTACTGTTAATATAATAAGCTTTACCTACATAATACGCTCAGGGATTTAGGCCAGGGACTTGGCAAGGGGAATGGCCTAGATTCAAGAGGTTGATGGAACATTCCCATGAAATATAAGGACCCCTGCCAAACATAGAAGTAGGACGGCAAAAAATATTGTTTAGCAAGATTTAAGTCCTCATTCTGATACAGTGCCAACGGCGAGAATTTGGCACAATATGGAAATGTCTAGACTGGGTTGACATTAAGGATATCCAGGGAAGCCAGCAGTGGTCAGAAAAATATGAAACCGACCATTTTGCGGCTAATTAAAAAGGATTTTAATGGCCAACGAAGCGAAAACATGAATTGTGATGTCTTGAAGTGTACGAGTAGGTAATAATCTGATAAACTTAGTTTTGGCTCCAAAATGGATATAATTATATAGAATATAATTATTTCAAAACAGACATACCAATATACCCACGTATTATATACTGTTAGTTCTACTATTACAATCGAATAAAAACATCTAGCATCTGAAGACAAAATTGCGAAATTGACGGAAAAGCGTGTGGAGAAACTAGGAAAAAATCTAGGGAAATTTTATGAAAAAAATCAGAATTACGAGTGGGAGCTTGGAAGTTATTTCTATAGTAAGAAATATTTATTAAACTTTGGTAAGATTTTTTTGGGACGCTTTTTGTTGTTGTTGCTGATGTCTCAGTAGACAGGTAGATAAGTTATATTAGAGAAAGCATTCTTACGTATAAATGTTTTGTGTGAAATTATTCCCGGTTATAAAAAGAAAACTGCGAAAGCTTGGAATAAATTAGATGTAGTAAAACAGAATTTTCGTTATCTCACATTTATGCTTAAGTCTTAATAAGTAAAGTCCCAAATTTATCGGTCGGAGTTTCGCTTGCGGAAAAGTTACACTTTCGAGATCGGAAGACTCTTACCAATATTAAATTAATGATTAGAATTTTGAAATCAGATCATAGGGTGAAATTGGGACGAAACTTTAAGAACTTCTGTTTTTCGGATTGCTTGATTTCAGTAGTATTTAGGTATTTAGGTTCATTTTTACACGACGAGCGACATTTTTTCCCCATTTTACAAGTTTTCCGTTCGACGACAAACTATCACAATTTTTCGTCTCAACCTAATTACTGTGTTTCGTGTATGGCCTATATCTAACAGTGGTCGTTTTTTGGCTAACTCTGGTGATCTAGATGATGATTGGATGTTAGGTACATAGAAATATGAAAGAAGTTCCTTCTAAAATTTGTGGTGTGTCACATGGCACGAATAAAAGCGGCCTGGTTGTTTAAGGGACATCAAAATATCTTTCCAAAAACCTCATCCAATTTGTATTAGCTTTGTAACGTCGCGTACAAAATGTAACGCCGAAATATCAAATTCAATCTTACCTCCGTGCCTTTATCGACCGCTCTACAGACTCAAACTCCAGCTGCCTATTTCAATCAGTAGTTTTGCTCCGTTTGTGGAACCCAGATTAACTGGCACTGACAGACTTTTAAATAAGTTAAATGAAAATTAACTCGCTGGAAATAAATGGCGGTCGGGCGGCGCCATTGCAGTTCTGAGCGAAGTTGCTTGTAGTTGTAAAGTGGTTTTATTTCAGACCTAGTTTGCGATGTGGAAATCTTTATAGGATTTCATGCTCCTAGTTTTTATGTCAGTACTTTTACTTTATGTCTTCACTATTATTTTTTTTAAATTTATCTATGTACCTTCATGTTTGTATGACTGCACGCCTTTTAACCTGAAATTTTATTTGTGTTTAGTCTTATTTTATTTAATCTCTGTTTTAAATTAGTTTTTACCTCGTCCCGTAAATGTATCCGTGGCATCACAGGGCCCTAACAGAATACCAGCGCTGCGTTATTATTTTTTTTAATCTCGCAGCACATGCTGAGTTAGGCGGCTTTTTGGCCTCTCACAGTCTATTCCTATTATTTATTTTGTATTGTTAGTATTAAGTATTTGTGTGAGAGGTACAAATAAATGTTTTTCTTTCTTTCTTTATATATCTATCTGATGATATGGTTTGCGCACTCAGTTCCATGGTGGCCCATTGTGGGCGTGAGTAGTCTTTGTATGTTTACGTTTAGCGCAAAAGAAAAATGATGATGAACATCATCATCATTTTTCTTTTGCGCTTACAGTAATTTAATTGGTAACCGTGCCGTACCGTTATAGTATTTGGTGTTATGATCGTGTCAAACTCTACTTCAATACCAAAGTAGATTTTGACAAAACTCAACACAAGTTTTTAAGGTGCTATTAGCTGCCAACGACCTTGAGTGGTTAGCTTGCGTGTTCTGCGCTGAGCTCACATAACGCGTCGTATGTCCACCTAGTAATAGGACTCGCCCATCAAGGAGCGCTGTCCGAAATTAGCCGCATAATTAATTTATTACACATAAAACAACAAGTATTAAACTAAAACACTGAGACTAAATTATTAATAATTAAAAGATCTTTAAAATGGTGAAGGTTTCATCTTTCATAAGACGCTTTATAAGTTTTTGCGTGATTCTCAATTTTTTATCCGAGTTAGACATACATTTACAAATTAATAACACTATGTTATAAAAATATAATATCAAATATTCTGAGATCAAATTACGACGGAAATTGTTTAGTGTAACATTTATTTTTTTCAAAGAAATAAGACTAGTGGTTTTGACGTGATGTTCAATTAAAAACCATTAAAAGTCGTATAACTGCGCCTTAATTGAGAAATAGGGGGTTTGTATCTCATGATTTGAGAAGCAAAAATATCTACCTACTAGACTTCTGTTTTCTAGATATTTTTTTCGCTTTGGCAGCTAATTTTATCAGCTAGACAAAATAAAAGATAACGTTTTGCGTAGGTGGCTGAAACTGAATTAGATTGTCGACAAGAATTTTGTTTTCGTCTTTTGACGACGCTACATCAATCGGATTATATCATACAAGTTTCTTTCATTCAAGAGATTTATAATCGGGATGGTCTTCAATTTTCCGGCAGTCTAATAGGAATTTAAGTTTATTTTTAAACAAAATCAATAATTTTAATGTAAGTATCAATAGTTATATATACTCGTACATGGAGGTTTGTGTTTCTTCAAGGCATATGCTACCGACAAACTCGGTCAAGAATTTCCATTAGGAATGTTTTTGATATGACTACCTACTTCCTCTTAAGAGGATGACATCTGAACGTTTACTTTCAAGAACCAAAATCAACCTATCTTTTATTCTTGTTAAATCGTCCTGAGACTGACTGACTGAGAGACAACGCAATGCCTAAACCTCTGAAGATAGAAACGTGCCAAGACGTTTTCCTAAGAGGGTGGAGATGTGCAATAAGAAAGGATTTTTCGAACCTCGACCCCTGCGCTGTAACGGGTGGAATGGGGTTGAATTTGTATGCGGAAGAGGTCGCGGCCAATAGCTACTTTACTACTATTTTTAGACCTCATCCTCCTGCCGTATTCTTGCTTTCCAAATCGTCAGAATTTACAAGATTGTACCCAATCTTTTACCTCGTCAGCTTTTTTATCTGTATTTATGAAGTTTAAAGTCCTGACTGACTGATATATCAACGCGCAGTCAAAACCGCTGGTCCTAGAGACATGAAGATTTGGAGGGTGTGTTCTTTGTGAACAGTAGGTATCCACTAAGAAAGGGATTTTCGAGATTCCAGCCCTATGAGGGTGAAATGGGGGTTGAAAGTTTATAGGAAAGAACTAAGTCTTCGCGGGCGAAGCCGCTAGCAGAAGGTAGTCATTGATAAGCTCGCGCAGCGCGCTTGACCACTATCTCACCTGATGGTAAGCAATGATGTGGTCAACTAAAGCACGCTGCCTAGAAGATACCTAGGTATTACCCTATTAATTTTATTCAGTTAGTGTTTTGTTATTTAGTTAATAAAGTGATATTTATTTGGCCTATAATAATAATAATAATAATAATTTTTATTCAGACAACCATTGATCCATTTCATATACATTTAAATTTATATTGTTTGTATGGCCTATACGAGTATATGTATTTGTATCTATTATATTTTGGTATATGTTTGCATTTATGTTATCTTATTTCATTGTTTATTTTTTTATTTGGTTTTATGTATTCTCTTTTTTTCCTACTACTTTACGACACGGTGTCTGCTTCCCTTTTTTTTTCAACTCTCCTTTCGCAGGTATGCTGGAAGAGATTTCATTAGAAATAAGCATTACCTTTGTATATAATTACTTTTTTTTTCTGTTTCATTCCTGTCTGTTTTATGTGTACATAAATTGTTAAAGAAATAAATAAATAAATATTTGCTGTAAACATGATTATATGTAAGAATTTTCCAAGCATGCGTATGACGCAAGGAAATAAAGATTTAGAAGAAGTGCCGTAGGATGGTTCTTGGATGCGTCATCATGTCTGTTTGTTGATTTTGTCCAGTATGTTAAGATACTCAAATACTACGGCAAAGATACTTTGGAAGACATTCCGGTGCAAAGTGAGTCATAGAGTCGAATTTGGTCCTATTAATTCCGAAGGATTTTCTGTTGCTATTTTTGGCAGCTTAAAAGTAACTTAAGCTGGGATTTGATTTTGATTGCTAGGTTCGCGGTGTAACCCTTCTTAATGCGTTTATAATGAGTGCCTTTTACAAATCACCGGCAAATGTGGTCTCCTTATAAAATACGGGTCCTTCTGTGACCCTAACCACCACGCGGTGACAGAACCGCTTCCAACCCTTTCGGGGAATGTGTTTTCCGGATTTAACGATGATGGGTTGGTTTATGCTGCTGCTATGGAAAACAGCATGCTTATTGTAAAAGTAACTGTGTAGTTTGACAGTTACCGATGATATTCTGAAAAGATCTTAAACTAATGGCTAAATCTACAGATCAAAAGAAAGATAGGAAGCACGCTCAAAACATACAGGAAGGGAAAAGGACAGTTCCCCGCGTCCCGAATGCCGTGAGAGAGAGATAGAGCCTAGATTCACAGATTGACAAATGCATAAGTAGGTAGGCATCTTAACGAGGTCAGGATATAGAAAAGATTTCCTAGGGAAATTACAACAGAGAGGAAATAGAGGCTACATAGGTAGGTATAGGGTAAAAAGTTCAGAACTAACCTGATTTTCTTGATTGAGCAGTTTCAGTTGGTCGTTTATAAGGCTGTACTTGGCGCTCTCCTCTTTCCTCAACGCCCGCTCCTTCTTCAGCTCAGGGCTCCAGAAGGTCTTTATGCTATGCATGCTGGAGCCCAATTTCTGATTGGTCAATTCCAGTTCTTTCTTAAGGTTACCCAGTTCCCTGTGCAGATCGGAATTCTGAGATTGCAGCTCTCCAAGGAAGATACCCGGCGGTTGTTCGCGTCGGTAGTAGTCTTCTTCGGGGGGCGGTGGCGGTGCGTACGAGCGGTCATATTCGCGCTCGAGGGATTGGTAGCGGAGTGGACGAGGACGCGCGCGGTGGTGGGCGCCGGCCGAGGCCGAGCGGCCTCGCTCGTCGGGCGCCGGCGAGGGCTCGTCATCTCGATTCAGGTAGGGGCTTCGGCGGGACGGGCTGCGGTCCACCTGAGGCAGGCGGGTCCGCGTACCACCGCCGCCGGCCCAATCCTGGCCCCGGCGCCACTCCTCCCGGCACGGCGGCCGGTCGTCCTCCGCGGCGTACTCGCGGAGATACAGCTTGGCTCGTTTCCCGCGTCAGTGGGGACGCATTGTGCACTGGACTGCGCGACGGGTACGCGACCACTGAACGGAACGCCCGCCGCATCGATCGCTCTCGTCTTGCGCATGCGCGGTCCGCACACAACTTAGCGGCTGGAGCGCTACCGATTGATTCCCGGTCGGTGTTTGTCGCGCGACGGGATCGAGTGCGGCCGCGAAACACGCCACTAATTTAATTAACATGATATGATATTTTCGGATTCGATAATCTCCAATCAGTATGTCGAGTTTTGATTGCGATTCTGACATAATCAATTACATTATGGTCGTATTGATCGCTTTATTATTCGCGTTACTTCTGTTAACTGTCGATAGGAAGTTGAAATGTAAAGCCCTGAATTACGGTGCAAAAGAGAAAACTTTCATAATCTTCATTTTAGTTCCTTGTAAGATAATTGACCTGGAAACTGACTGTAGATGTCAGTTATGACATAATAATTGAATTTCCAAAATTCAAGCAATGTTGTACTTTGTCCGAAAAGCCGTACTTCCTTCCTACTTGGTTCTAAGTATACTGATGTTTCGTATTACTTCTTGCAATAAATTTTATCTACCCACGTATAAATGTTTGAAGTACTTACTTAACCAAAAGATAACAAATTAAATCCTGGGTCCAACTTTTCAAAAACAATTAATTATAGTTTCTTTCCCTCAAAAGAGCCTAGGTATCTATTTTTAGAACCTCTGTTTTCAACCACCCATTTCCCTGGTGCCGTGTTTTTCAGCGTTTCAGCGCTTAATAAAAGCGGTAGCACGGAGACGGCTCTCATCCCGTGACCCACTTAAATTTTTTGTCTCACTCGCGTGCGTGCATTCGGTATATTTCTGTCTCTTTCTATAGTAAGGTCGACTTATGTCGGTCAGAGGCGCTGGTAGCGATCGGGAAGAGGCTAGTGATGGAGACAATGTCGATGGAATATGTTTCGAGGGCATGTTTAATTTGTTTTCTACCCTGTACGTGATCTTCCTATGAGAATTTCATTTGACTTCAGTAAGTAGAACGTTCTTGAAGTAAGTAATCTAATTGAAGCGAACGTACCCAGTCGCCGGCACAGCTTGTTGATTTCATAATGTAGGTAGTTTTCATAGACATTTTTTTTTTATGGGGGTGGAATATCATTTTCTCTCCCGCTCTGGGTGGAGCGGGAGGGCGTGTCAGACTTTAACTGACTAAAACCCACCCCTGTTCCTTCAGTTGCCTGAGTGCCCGTAAGTACGATACGGTAGGTAAGCGTTTAGGTTCATCCATTGTGCGTACAGCTAGGGAGTGGAATTCCCTACCGGAGTCTGTGTTTCCTGATAGCTACAACCTGGGAGTCTTTAAGTCAAGAGTGAATAGGTTACTTCTAGGCAAGCGTGCTCCATCTTCGACCACATCATCGCTTACCATCAGGTGAGATAGTAGTCAAACGCGTGCCTATGAACAATAAAAAAAAATAAAAAAATCAGACTCTACTCAGTAACTACCTACATAAACCTACCATTTTAATTAGGTCTTCCAATTAATAATATAGCAGCGTCTAAGTAATTTAATTTGTGAAATCTCTTTCCGAGAAATCCTGAGCGTTTTCACGGTATTGAGATTAAATCCCAGAAGGTAGGATACAATTAGGAATTATATTTTAATTTCAAACAATAGCATTCTCCAAAAACATGTAGTTTGGATAGCAGACCCACAATCTCTGCCAGGGTTTAGGGTGTACCCGGGCCTGCGGATGGCGAGGAGTGGGTAGCTCGGCGTCCGATCAGCACCAGGCCCGTGAGTCGACGGCGCGTAGTGTTCCACGCGCGCCTCAATGAGATGTTGTGAGCCACCACTGACGAGGCCCATCGTGGCCGGTGCCTGCATGCCTAGGGATAGCGGATAAATTATGAAAATGAGTTACCGCACCCCTGGGCACTCAGACAGGCAAGGAACAGGGGTGGGTTTTAGTCAGTAAGAGTCTGACACGCCTTCCCGCTCCGCCCAGAGCGGGAGAAGTCATTGGATGATTACCCACACCCCTTCCCCCCCCCCCCCAAAAAGGGTTCAGGGTGTGTTTGAAAGAGTAACCGCGGCCCACACACAGGCAACTGCAGAAACACAGGAGGGTTTTAGTCAGTGAGAGTCTGACACGCCCTCCCGCTTCACCCAGAACAGGAGAAGTTATTTGATGACTTCCCACCCAATAAAAAAAAGACCCACAATCTAGACAAGCAAAAAAAATATTCGTCCGTTAATCAACATTTTCCGACGTTGTAGCACTTTTCAGAGCTCATATCCAGTCGACAAAGCATCCAACACTACATCGAGCGAGGCGCAGGATGAATGAAAAGCAGAGAATCGCTAACAGCGCGCGCCTCGTAAAAAATTACACCGTCGTCGTCGGTCTGTAGCGGTCGTTAGTGGCGCCACTGTCGCACTAGCTTCTCTATTGGTTTGCTCAGCACTCTCTGCGTTTTATGAAATCCTGGTACCCCGTTTGATTTTATAATATGGCAAAAAAATGGTTTTGATGGTTATTTATATTAAAGGAAAATGTTTAGTGATAGGCTTATGGGGTATCGTAAAATGGCGACCATTTTAGTTTTTTTTTGCGATACCTAAGTACTTACCTAATAGTTTTTGGGCGATATTTTATGATTTCTTAGCGACGTGTGGTGTTACGCGCATGGATAGAATTAGGATAATACATAAGATGAAGTCTGAAAGTGGCACCGCTGACTGAAAAGTTGTGTGGAAATCGGTTGTCGTGGTACGGGCATGTGATGCGGAGGAATGAAGAAAATGTCGTGAGGAAAGTCTTGTGTATGGATGTGGATGGCTATAAGAGTAGAGGAAGGCCAAAGAAACGATGGTTAGACTGTGTGAAAGAGGATATGTGTTAAAATGGGTGACTACAGAGATGACTAATAGAGTAGTATGGAAGAAAAAGACATGTTGCGCCGACCCCAAATAAATTGGGACAAGGAAAGGAGAAAAAAAAAAAATTAAACCTTTTGAATAATAATTAACCCTTCAACCCCCACGGCCAAATCCGGGTTGTCAAATTGAACCCCGACGACAACCCGGGTTGACAGCCGATTTTAAAAAAAAAAAAAAATTGAGAGGTGTCAAGGGACACCCGGATGGAACGAAGTAGCTTGCAAACTTTGTACCTACCCACCAAAAATACAAGAAGTTTTTATTAGATTGTTTTTCCAACACAATCTTTTTGGATGGACAGCCTCATTAGTGTCGTGACAACTTTTCGTAAGAATTTTTTTATTAGATTGTTTTTCCAACACAATCTTTTTGGATGGACAGCCTCATTAGTGTCGTGACAACTTTTCGTAAGAATTTTTTCCGTCTAGCCCCCTTCACAACGCGCGATAAGGAACTTCGTTCCAAAAAAAAAAAATATTAAAGAGAAAAAAAAAAAAAAATCGGCTGTCAACCCGGGTTGTCGTCGGGGTTCAATTTGACAACCCTGATTTGGCCGCGGGGGTTGAAGGGTTAAACATGCATGCAGTACCTACTCAAATAAGCCGCAGAATTGGAAAATGCGAGACTAGGTAGAAAATACTAACTTTGTAGATGGTAGGTAGGTACTTAGTAAGAAAAAAAATGAGCAATGCATAATTATATTTGTGTATATTTACTTGTATATTTACTTGTATATTTACTTTTTATAAGCTTTTAATTAACTTGCACTGTTCGGTATATTTTGTTCTTAAGTAGTCCGTCCAAATTTGCAAACCATTTTTCGACCATTTGTCGGTATCCGATTGAGTTGAAATTTTGCATACGCTTTTAGTACTAGTGACAATGCACAGCATTTTTATGATAAGCATGACCTAAATCGACATTCAGGATTAGCTCCAGATCCGCACCGAGTGTTTCCATTTCCACGTTGCTGTCGTGGCCGCACCACTTGTTTGTCTCAGCGATCAGACACTCATGCCGTAAAGGTCCAAGTGAGAGACCAGATCAAGAGGAATACCAGGGGGTCGCATCCATTATCAGTCGATGGTCGTCAAATGACAGTAGATGCGACCAACCGCCTAATCCTAAGCTTGAGGAGTGGCCGGCGATGGGATGAATGGCTGGAGGGACTCCAGTCGCAAGCGCCCCACACGAAGGCCGCGCTGCGCGCACCTGGCGCGAGCGGCTCCGAGAGCTTGGAGCGCGCAGAGGAGGGGGCTTCCGGAAGAGCCGTGAGCGGGTGCTCACGGTACTTCCGGAAGCGCTCCAAATTGGGGGATGGCAAAGGGTCGTCCTTCGATGGAGAGGTCATGGCCCCGCCCCTTAAGATCCCCACCAGCGGGCGAGGTAGGGGCTCAGAGAGGCCGTGAAAGCGCGGGCAGGCTGCCCAACGAGCCGCGAGGCTGGCCGCGGAGGGGCGCCACTCCGGAGTGACCCTCTCGGGGTCTTCGAGCAAAGATCCGGACGCCGGTGGCGGCTCCGATTCGGAGCGAGCGGCCAGGCTTGCGGAGGTCGTGAAAGCCGCGATCAAGGGTGTGATCCTGAAGAAGCTAGCTTCTTCCAGGAAGAGGGCCATATTCGCGGCCACGACCTCTATAGTGGCGAAAGCGGAGGCGAGTTTCAGCGGGCCTCGGTCAGCATTGGACAAGACGTCCAAATTGCGGACGAAGTTCGCCCGCCTGACCGCCACTACGGAGCTTCTCGTGAAGGAAAACGAGAAACTCCGGGCAGACCTGGCCGAGCTCCGAGGAGCTGGCCCCCCAGGGGGGGGGGCAGAAAGAGCGCCAGCACGGGCAAAGTCAGCCCTTGCCCGCGGAGAACCAGGTTCTCGACATGGTGCGGCAGGAACTGGTTGCCTTCAACAGGCGGTTCTCAGTGCTGGAGGGCATCGTCCTGTGCCCACGGCTAGCAGCGAGCCAGCCGGCCTCGTTTGCCGTCTCCTCCTTCTGCAAAGCAGTAATGCTCGCGAAGGCGGAGGCGGGACGCGTGAGAGAGCACCAACAACGGAGTCGCCCTCACGCCCTCAGCAGCAGCCGCCTCAGGAGACGCCTTGGACTTCCGGCGCCGCGAGACGATCTCCGGCCACCGTAGATCCGGGCCTGCGGACGGTGAGTAATGTGTAGCTCGCCGTCCGATCAGCAACAGGCCCGAGAGTCGACGGCGCGTAGTGTTCCACGCGCGCCTCAAAGAGTTGTCAGCAAGAGACGGGGCCCGTTATGGCCGATGCCTGCCCGGGGGTTGAGGATAAATTCGAAACAGAGTTACCTCGCCCCTGGGCACTTAAAGGCAGGAAGGAACAGGGGTGGGTTTTAGTCAGTAAGAGTCTGACACGCCCTCCCGCTCCACCCAGAGCGGGAGAAGTCATAGGATGATTTCCCACCCCACAAAAAAAAGCCGGCCTCGTTTGCCGCCACCGCGGCTACTGCGCCCAAGTCGGGCTCGGCGGGGCAGGCCAACCGCGGGGTTGTGCCGAAACCCGCAGGGTCAGCCCCGTCGGGCGTCGACGACTCTGTGATGGAGGGTGAGGTGGTGGCCGCCGTTGCCAGGACTGAGGAGTGCCCTGCCGACCAGATGAGGGCACCATTCGGCCTGACCTCACGGGGTTGCAAGCCATCACGGTGAGCTGTCCCGTATTGTCGGCCAGGAAAATCACCGGGGAGGGCCGAAGGCTCTTGGTGGGCTGGATTTCAGCGCAGATGAAGCTGCTGAAACCCAGGCCGCTGAGGTGCTTCTGCTGCCATGTGGGCGACCATGTATTGGTTGAGTGTTCCTAGGAGGTGGACCGCACTGACCACTGTTTCCGCTGTGGTCAGCCCAGTCACAAAGCCGGCTCCTGTAACGCCGCGCCGCACTGCGTGGCATGTGCGGCACATGGCAAGCCGGCCGATCACCGGGCTGGGAGTTGGTCTTGCGCTCCACCCCCCAAAGCCAGGGGTAGGGCAAGCCCTCCGCCACCGCCGTCACCATCGCAACCGCCGCAACCACCGCGGCGGAACCCTCACAGGGGGCTCGGGAGTGCCAATAACGCGTCCCCATTACGCCTCCTCCAGGCGAACATCAACCACTGCACCGCTGCTCAGGACCTGTTGATCCAGAGCATGGCGCAGTGTAACATCGCCGTGATCGCTGAGCCGTACTTTGTCCCACCCAGGGATGACTGGGTGAAGGATCTGAACGGCACAGTGACCCTCATTGTATGGGCTGTCACCGGTACCCCGTCCCTCGAGGACGTGAAGAGGGGATCGGGTGGCGTGGCAGTACGGTTCGGGGAGATAGCCATCGTGGGAGTTTACTTCTCCCCGAACCGAACTCTCGCCGAGTTCCACAATACCCTCGTGGAGCTGAAAATCGTCGTCGTCGGGTATCGTTCCCTCCCTGTGCTCGTCCTCGGGGACTTCAATGCCAAGAACGTGGCTTGGGGTCCCTGGTATACGGACACACGGGCCAGGATGGTGGAGGACTGGGCTCTGGAGACAGGCCTGGTCGTCCGAAACCAGTGTCCCCACGTGTGTAGGTACGGATGCGGGGTGAATCGGTGGACATTACGTTCGCAAGCCCCGCTCTGTCACCGCGTGTCGTTGACTGGCGCGTTATGGAGGAGGCAGAGACGTATTTCGATCATCGGTATATCCGGTTTGATGTCTCCGCCCTAACCTCGAGCGCGCCATTCCAACAGACCCCGAGTGATCCGCGTTGGTCACTGAAGCAGCTGGACCGGGCTCGCTACTCCTTGAAGCCTCGATCGAGCAAGCCTAGTGTCATCACCGCCACCGGACAGCCGTGCCGACATCAACGACGAGGCGGAGTGGTTCTAGGAGGCCATGCCCCTGCCCAGGGGTCGCGAATAAAATCGAAACAGATTTACCGCGCCCCTGGGCTCTAAGCTTGTCTAAAAAAATGTTTTTATTTACTATAAACCTACTTGAACTAGAACATTATTATTGAACAATCGAATGTTTAAACTACAGATCAACAAGATAATAGTCGAAGACGGAAGAATAATCGTAGCAAACTTTGAAAATACTAACACCTTACTATATGTAGGTAGGTTCAAAAACCACGATATGGAAAAATATTGGCGGAACCAGTACCTGTACCTACTTGAATTTAAAATTCAAATTTTGGAACAACAAACTCAATGTCAAACATAACAAAGTACCTACGGATTCCAATTGATTCCATTGGAACTTATACTTTGTGTATTTATACTCTTAGTATGGCTAATTACAAATCACTTACTTTTTTACTTTTACCGAAATTATCAAACAGCAGACAGGTTATTATAAACACATCCTATAATTATTAGCTGGCCTGACGTAACTGTGTCTTGAAAATATTAAATTGTATGCACTGGATTCAATATATCCGCTAAGATTCGCTAAGATTGGCTAAGATTCAATCTTTTGATTTTAACTTTACCGCCTTTCGTTTAGAGGTGACATTATTAATTTCGTTGCGAAATGTCGTTACGTTCCCACACCATGAAAAAAATACTTGAAATGTGTAGTTGATTATAATAATAATAATAATAAAAAAAATAATAATAATAAAAATCGTTTATTTTATAAAAGGGAGACAAATACAATAAAAATATCTTAACAATTAGACTAGAGCACAGTTTTATATTAGCCTGAACTAGGTGGAACCTGTGTTTCAGGCTAGACAGTTCATAAATATCTTATAAGAATTATAAATAAATTAAACAGTATAAAGTACTAAAATTAAAACTTACATAAAAATAGAATCAGCATGTTAGCGGGTTATTTGTCGACAATGAGTAGATCCTCTGTCTGTTCATAAGCAAAGCTTCGTAGAAATGAAATGACAGTTTTTTTACAATTAAAATAGTTCAACTTATAAAAACTTAGTTTTTTATTTAATCTATTGTACAGAAATGGGCCTAAAAATGAGAAGAATCTTTCTGCAAAGACATTTTTGGAGGTTGCATTAGAAGTGCACACTATATCATTCCGCCTCTTGTTAGTACTGTCAGAAATGTACGAAAGCATAGTATGTTGTTTTAATACTAAGTGCAAAATGAAAAGCTGGCGAACAGTCAGCACGTTGCAGGATTTATATAACTGATCTGTGGGAAAGAAAAAGGGATGGAAGTTTGCTACTTTTAAAATTGCTCTCTGAGCTCTTTCAAGAGGAAGCAAGAGGGTTTTTGATGCGCCACCCCATGAAGTAATGCAGTATTGAATTATAGACTGGCATAGGGCCAGATAAACTTGAGATTAATTTTGAATTTGCAAAAGTTCGTATTTTTTTAAATACATATATTAACTTGCGCACTCTTTTAACCAGAGTTTCAATATGATGTCTAAATGTGAGTGTATCGTCAATTATTACCCCGAGGTATTTGATGTTACAGGTTTTGAGGATAAGAGGACAATGACACATGTTGACTGAAGGGTTACCACATTGATGGGCGTATAGATGAAAGCTAGCAGTGTTAAGTTGCGGCTTGCGCATGGAGAAGTGTATATATTTTGTTTTGTCAGCATTTAATGTTAGTAAATTGCTTTGAAGCCAATTAGTCACAATATTAAAACCTAGTTGAGCGTTTTCGTGCAGTTCGCTACTGGTTTTAGCTGTAAATATTAACGCCGTGTCGTCAGCATATGATACTATTTTGCCGTGCTTAATGTTCAAATTACACAAGTCGTTAATATAAACCAGGAAAAGCGTTGGGGCCAAAATACTTCCCTGGGGAACACCAAAACCAGTATTTTTCTGCTCATCGCTCGTGAAATTATCTATCCTAACACGTTGATATCGGCCGTTTAAGTAGTCAGCAAGTAGCGACAGCGGCGTTCCCCTTATTCCTATAGCCTCTAATTTGTCAAGAAGCGCGGAGACTGAGACAGTGTCAAAGGCTTTCGCTAGATCAAGGAAGACTCCTAGGACCTTATTCCCTTTGTCTAGCTCTTTTGAGACATAATCTGTTAGGCTATGCACTGCATCGGCTGTGGACAATTTGGCTCTGAAGCCAAATTGCGCAGGTGACAAGAAGTTGTTTTTTTCTAAATAGCTTACTAGTCTGTTGTTAATTATTTTCTCGAGTATTTTTGACATAGAAGGGAGTATCGATATTGGCCTATAGTTGCTAGTCACTTCTCTGCTTCCAGTTTTATAAATCGGGATGACAACTGCCTTTTTTAGACAACTCGGGAAAATTCCTTTAGAAAGACAGATTCGAAACACATGCGTTAAGGGAGGTACAAATATATGCTTAAATAGTTTAAGCATCCTATTGCTTATATTATCCCATCCAACTGCACAGTCATCTTTTAGGCCAGCAATGATACGTGATATTTCTTCTTCATCTGTATCCAGCAAAACAAATGATTTCTGGTTACAGCTGTTGCTTAGTTTTTGGAAAGATGTTTGGACGCAACGTTTCGGGATCTGTTCTGCCAAATTTCTCCCAACATTTACAAAAAAGTTATTTACATTGTTTGCGGACAGCAGAGGTGAAGGATTAGTAAGCAGTAAACTCGAATTTGATTCACGTTGTTTAGTCATATAAGTGACGTTTTTAATATGTTTCCAAAGTTGCTTGCTATTGTTACCTGCTTTATTTAATTCATTTTTGTCATAATTATTTTTCAGCTTCTTTAGAAGATTGTTGCAGAAATTCCTGTATCTTTTATATGAGTTCAGAATTATTAAATTATCGGGGTATTTTTTTGTTTTTTGATGGAGTTTATCTCTGTGTCTTATGCAACGAATTAGGCCAGGCGTAATCCAAGGTTTGATATTATGATGACGCTTATTTAGTGTCACTATTGTCGTGTTATGCAATATAGCTTGTTGGACATGTTTTATTAAGTACGATAAAGCGGTATTAGCGTCAGCAGTTTTATAAACTGGGCTATAATCGATATTACGTAAATCATATTCGAGTTTTTTTATATTTATGTTAGTCTTGGTTTGTGAGCGATTTAGCTTAGGCAGCGTTAAATTTACGTTTAGTAGGACAGCATGATGATCGGTTATTGTTGAGTTAGTAACAAGCGTAATATATGAATAGCTGGATTTGATCATCATATGATCGAGACAGGAACCACTCTGATGAGTAGGCAATGTGTGAGCGGGGAGAAAACCATGGTATGAGCAGATATTGAGGTAGTCTTGAGTCCCTGCATCGCAGTTCTCAGAGCCAATGTTAATGTTAATATCGCCTGTTAGGATTACATTTTGGAAATGGCTGAGTGCTTGAAGAATCTGGTTTATGGAACGGTGAAAAGAAGTCAGGTTTCTAGCGGAAGGAGATCTATACATAGCAATTAACGCTGTGGTTGTACCAATTTTGATTATAAGACAGTTACTCATACAATCTTGTAGATTAGCCTCTTCAACATTGACCTTTAGTGACTCCTTTGCAAAGACAACAACCCCGTCATTTTGATTGTGATTCATTTCAGTGTAGAACGTGTTATATCCTGGTATAACCGGGAGGTTATCGTGGCGGATTGATAACCAGCACTCTGTTAAAACCATAATATCACAGTCAAAGTTAAGTCTGTGAAGGAAAATGTTGAAGCTATCTATGTTCTTATAAACACTACGGATGTTTTGGGTTAGTATGGTTAGTGAGTGTGGATGCTGAGAAAGATATTGTCTGCAGTCCTCAACCTCACATGACTTTGACTCATTTGAGAATGAGTTATCTATGTCTGAAATTATATTATTAATATCCATTTTATATATAACTAATAACAATTAATTACGTCTAAGGTGTAAACTAAATATGTGGCGCTCTTAGGCGCCTTCATAGTCTACCGAGTTTATGTACCTGTATTCAGCAGCTATTTTGGCCGGACAAATTGCGTCTCCCGTCTTGTGGTTTGCTTGTTTTTTGAAGCGTAAACAGGTGGCACATTTTGGATCAGCGGCTTTCTTTGAACAGTCTTGGCTAGAGTGGCCTTCTTCACCACAATGTCCACACGTAGGGGCAGTAACCTTACATGTCTTGGCTGCATGACCGTACTGCTGGCAATTGTAACATCTTGTTACTAGTGTGAAGTCTCGTACCGGACAGGATGTCCAATTTATAAATAACCGGTCCTGGGTGATGAGAGCCTTGCGAATGACGGCTGGAACTTCTATGATGTAGTTGCAATTTTCAGCATCTTTTCGCCCAGATTTATGGCTTAGTTTGATTGAGGTCATAAATGTATCTCGGGACATGGTCGGCAGTTTATCAGCTACATTCTGTTCATAAAGACATTTAAAAACCTCGTTTTCAGCCATTAATGCGGGCACTCCAATTACTATAATGCGAGGTTTACGTTTACGGGGTTCGTCGACGGTAAGCCCTGACGAAGCAGTTTGGACGGTTTTCTTAAGCTTGTCTAGGTCATCTTTCGTCTCTGTGCTGATTATAAGTCCTCCTTTTCCGATTTTGCGTACGCCTCGAACTTTCAGCTTCATTTCCTCAGGGCATATGATGTTTTGGACCATGTTTTTAGTTTGTTCACTGGTCTTTGAGTTGTCACACGGGAAAATCGCCACGGAACTCAGGTTATTCGGACGAACGAAACTGCTGGATCCCTTCTTCACCATATCGGCAAAAGAGGAGGCACTAGCTCCCTGCTTCGAACATGACTCTTGAATGGTGCGGTTCATCTCTGTAAGACACTCCGCTAGGTCTCGAGCTTCGGTCATGGTTTTTAGGGCGGTATGGGTTTGTATGGCTCTTGACTTCAGCGACTGGTATTGAACAGCCATTTGCGAAACTCCATGTCCAACTTTTCTGCAGAGATTACTTATCCTGATCTTCTGGTCTGAATTCAGTTTTCCATCAGAGGCAATAGTACATACCTCGTTCAAGTACTGCTCAATGGACCCTAACCAGCTCTGAATTTCCGGAGTGGATATTGTTTCCACTACTTCCTCTTGATTTTGCTTGGGTGGTTGAGGTGGTCTTGGTGTTGGTGTCGATGGAGGGCTGCGCGGCGTCATCCCGCTCCGACTAAAGGGGCTGCCGTCCATATTTCAGAATAAATAAACTGTTTATAATCTAGTCAGATCATTATTTAACTTATAATTCACTTAATTTATAAAACACGCTAATTCACTATAAAACTGGGTCAGTATTTATGCAAACGTTAATTTATTTATTTTGTAATGCATTGATGTGCACGTCTGTATGCGTCGAGCGACGTCAAATCAATCAAAATATTATAATGATTACAGATAGGTATTTTTTTAGCTCAATCCTACTAAAATAATAAGCATAAAATAAAGACTAATTTAGTCTTTTATTGCAGAACAATATGCATTTTGTAGATATTCCTGAGTTTTCCTTTGATGAGCTAAATTACTGAACGAACCAAAACTGTCTGTCAAATTGACTATTTCAGTGATTTGAGGTTATTTTGTGTTATTGTGTTGTGATAAAAATATTAAATTACTATAACCTGAGAGATGTCGCTGCCTCCAGCGAGTGGTACCGGCAGATATTTCGCTAGAGCAGCCAAGTCTATACGTTTGATACGTCAGGGATGCACAAACAGGCCTTTCTTCCACATTTCTGTTACTCACGTAAGTAAGCTTTGATTTCTTGATTATTGGCTACAAATCACGGAAGTTATGTTTATATTAAGCAAATCAGCAAACGCACACTCACTTGGTAACCTTCATTGACTCTCTTTAATACATTAATTATAGCAATACATTTTTGAGATTTTACAGGTTATATTTATCTATTCATTATGAACCTGTACTGTCTGACTTCGCGGCAATGGCCTCCCTTCCCTCCTTCCATCATCCCCGGTCTTTTACACGTTTGACCCAGTCCTTTGGTAGGTTATACCTATTGTTTTTTTGTTTCACAGCGCAAGAGACTGAACAGTCAGCCAGTAATTGAACAGTTAGGTTCCTATGATCCCATGCCGAATACAAACAATGAGAAGTTGGTGGCTTTGAATTTGGAACGAATAAAGTTCTGGCTAGGCAAAGGTGCTCATGTTTCTGACCCTGTTGCGGAACTGCTTGGTGAGTATTTATATTTCTTTTATAATTCATAGGTGTCACCGTACCTCGGAAAGCACGTTAAGACGTTGGTCCCGGCTGTCAATCGTGGATCTTTGACAGTCATTACGGGTCGTCAGAAGCCCGAAAGTCTGACAACCAGTCTTACCAAGGGGTATCGTATTACTCAGTTACTGGGTTGTGTGTCAGATAGGCAGTCGCTCCATGTAAAATACTGGTATTCAGCTGCATCCGGTTAGACTGGAAGCCGACCCCAAGATAGTTGGGAAAAGGCTAGGCAGATTGCAGATTGCAATAGGTGTCCTGTGACTGCTACACCTGACGGTAAGCGATGATATTGTGGTCGATGTTAGAGCATGCTAGCTTAGCTGTAACCTAATCACTCTTGACTTGACCACAAGGTTGTAGCTATTAGGAAACAGACTCCAGCAGGGAATTCCACTCATTAGCTTGCTGTGATACAAAGCCAGATACATCCTCGACAAAATAATCAATCTGCCTAGCCTTTGACTATCAGACCAACTGGTTGCAGTTGAATACCAGTGTTTTACATCGAATATCTGCTTATCTGACCTCAAAAAAGCAGTAGTATGTACTTAGCTAAGTGGGGACCCACGTAGTCCCAGTTACCATTTTGAGGGCTAAAAATAACTTTTTTGGCTCTGGGTGGAGCGGGACTGTGTCTCAGACTCTTAGGGTGCATTTCCACTGAAGCGTCGTGGAGACATGCAGGAATTGACAATGGTTGAAATCCTAATCGCGTCACTCATCTCGTCTATATTTGGACGATGCCTGCATCCCGCCCAGCTCTGCTCCATTCCGCCAAGCCCCGCATTGGGCCCGTGTGATGCATTACGGCCGACAGCCTAGCAGAGAGAGGAGGCCTGTGCCCCAGCAGTGAGGACATTAAAAGGTTGATGATGATGTGTGTACATAAATAATGAAACACTTAGCATAGCATAATCAGCAAAAAAGTAAAATATTACCACTGCTGGGTACAGGCCTCCTCACTGTGTCCATGCAGGCCGAGTGCAGATTGGTATCTTCGATTTTTTAGTTCTGGGGCATGGTGTCTTCAATGATCGGGTGTGTGCGCCGCTCGCGAGCTGCTCGTGCGCTGCACACGTGCAGTTACTGCAATTGTTTGGTGCGCCTCTTTAGCGCAACTCGCACAAGGCTTGCACAGCGCGCGCATCCAGTAAGTGCAGCGTGATCGGCTCGCGTGCGCCGCATTCGCCAGATCTGGACACACCCTTATATTAACTATAGATGCAATACTAGCAATACTCATCATTATGATCATTGCAATTTCAGGGCCCATGTTCTCTTGGTCGTGGATAAATTCGAAATACTAGTTACCGCGCTGCTGGGCACTCTGGCAAGGAAGGAACAGGCGTGGGTTTTAGTCACTAAGGACCCGGGCACAACTCAGCGACCGGCGGGGCGGCGCGGGAGCGCGCGTTCCAATGCATAGATTTATATGGAACCGACCCGGGTCTGCGTCGCCGCGCAGCATTGGAACGCGTGCTCCCGCGCCGCCGCCGCCGCCGCCCCGCCGGCCGCTGAATTCGTGCCCGGGGCCTAAGAGAATGACACGCCCTCCCACTCCACCCAGAGCGGGAGAAGTCATTGGATGATTTCCCACCCCCAAAAAAAATAAAAGGGATTGGTGCCTAATAGGATTTTCATTATGATGAGTATTGGCAGTATTTTCATTTATCATATATTTATATGTGTTGTCTCCACCTTGTATACATCATCATTCTCCTGCCCTTATCCCAATTTATTTGGGGTCGGCGCAACATGTCTTTTTCTTCCATACTCCTCTATTAGTCGTCATCTCTGTAGTCACCCCCTTTTTACCCATATCCTCTTTCACACAGTCCAACCATCGTTTCTTTGGCCTTCCCCTACTCTTACCTTGTATACATACTTATTCAAATTGTAATTTCTTTCTTCTTCATCATTTCAGGTTTATCCGGCTTCTTCCCCATCCACCCTCGGTCCTACATGACATCTTGGAGAAACAGAAGAACAGAGAAAGAGAACCTAGCCAAGTTAGAAGCAGAACAGGCCAAGGCTAAACCAACTGCCTCGTAATAGTCCTTAGTTAATGTTTTAGTTTATTTTGTGTAGTTTATAGGTGAATAAATGTTATTGTAATACCTTATCATTTTGTCTACTTTCTTTTGTTGTAAACCAGAATATTTTTAAGAAGGTATAATATCCCTGGGTCTTTTTTTTTTGGACGTTGAGTAAACATCGTATAACTTCTCCCGCTCTGGGTGGAGCGGCGAGCGTGTCAGTCTTTCACTGACTAAAACCCACCGCTGTTCCTTCAGTTGCCTGTGCCAAGGGGCATGGTGACTCCTTCGAATTTATCCACGACCCCTAGGGATTTAAAACTGTATGCACAAAAGCAGGCAAAGATTATGTTTTTCACCTTAACTCGTTTGAGAACTTTTGAGTTTTAGTCAGTAAGACTGTCACGCCCTCCCGCTCCACCCAGAGCGGGAGAAGTGATCGGGTGATTTCACACACTACAAAAATAAAAAGTTGGTGGCAGATATTATTCAATTCATAATAGACTAACATCTTACTTTTTAACCGACTTTCGAAAAAGGAGGACGTTCTATGTTCGACTGTTTTTTTTATGTACCTATGTCCGCCGATTTCTCCGTCAGTTGTGGACCGATTTCCAAAATTCTTTTTTTTATCCAAAAGAATATACTCCCGACGTGGTCCCATATAAATTTTATCGAAATTGCTTCAGCGCTCTTTGAAAAACTGAACAAAAACGAAAAATACGTATACCTAGATGATATTTCCATGTTATTGGGGTTTTTAGTTCTGAGGGTATAACAACTAAAAAGTGAAAAATAAAAAATAAACTTTTTTACAAAAATAAACAACCGACTTCCACAAAAAACACTAAAAATTAAAAAGTAAGTAATTTCGGAAGTCGGTGTCAAATAACGAAGAAATAAAAAACAAACGAAAAAGTCGGTTGTTTTTTTTTTGTAAATTTTTTTTTTACACTTACATACACCCGATTTTCAGTCAAAAAGCGAAAACCACACCAAACAATCAGAAACAAACAAGTAAACCCAAAAAGTGTCTAATACTTTTTTTTTCTTGCATTTATAATTCGAAATAATTTCGCCTCCAACGCAAGTAGAATGTACCTGTACATTGGGTATTTTAAGTTGAATTTTTAAATCACGATTTTGTATGAGGGTGGATATACAGGCTGTTACGGAAAGGTGTGGTCATTTATTTTAGGAACCGGTTCTGTCCATGGATATGAACAGCTTTCTCTAAGAAAATACTGAAAATTCCCAAAAACAAAAATTGGACTTTCCATACATAGTTATCATCAGCTGATCAATATTTTTGTATGGGAGGTAAAAATTTTTTTTGTGAATTTCCTCAGGTTTTCTTGAAGAAACTTGTTCATATCGATGGGCAGGTCTAAAAATATGACCACACCTTTCCGTTACACCCTGTATAAAGTGTAGGTACCTAATAATCCAGTCGTTCACCTCGGAATTCGAGATACAAATAGCAAAAAACCCATAGGAAATGAGATATTTACAAAAAAAGCGCAAAAAAAACGATTTTTGTGAGCTTTGACCTTGAAATTTAATAGTTGCGTACACCCTACCATATGTAGGTTTTGAGACAACTTTTAGGGTGTCAATATACAAGTATTTACAGACTTACAGCTGGGTATCTCGAATTCCGAGATTCTTAACTAATTTAAGCTTAAATGACTGGACTCAAGTTAAAATGAAGTTTCTAATTTTTATTATTATTTTGTGTAGGTAGTCGAATTCTTATTGTCCATTAATTAAACTTTAAGAAAATGAATAGAATATTTGAATATTGCTACAAATTAATCTATAATAAAATATTGAAATTCAGATTTACGATTTTGGGTTCCACTGAAAAACAATTTATTATCTTACGCAGTGAGTTAAATAAAACGGGTATAATTGAAATCATACTTTTATTACTGTCAGGTAGATAGGTGTAGGAGTGAAATTAACAAATATTATGTAAGTTTGAGCAAAGGAATTAAAAAAACAAAATAATTGTATGTACGAGTATATCGGGCGTAAAGAACGTTTCCGAAGCCGAAAGCCACATATTCTACCCATTATTTGGATAATTTTTTTCCACTAGACCATACCTGGGAATCCACTGGTTCTGGAGATATTGAAGGTCAAAGTAACAATTTTTTTTTTACTTTCGAAATTACGCATTTGCAGTTATACCTACGTGGCTTAGAGGGAAGGGGCGGGGTTTTTACTCTACTTGACTGTGTTCGCATTACATTACAATAAAGTAAAAATCCAAAATTATGATTTATTTTAAGAGGAACAGTTACTCATTGGAACGTTGAAATTAGTCACTGGAAAAGTAAGGGCTCTGGTTGCAAAGGTTCTTTTTTTTAAATAAAAGCTAGTAATTCCAAATATACAAGTCTAAAATACTAATGGCTCAATTTCAACACAAACTAGAGAACAGTAAATAAAAATATTTATTAAAATATAAATTCCGACTACAAACAAACCAATATCTAACCAAAAATATGATGTAAGTACTTAGGTAAGTTTATTTTTGCCTCTGCCTGTGAACAAAACATTATACTTAAATTAGGCATGTTTCAAGTGAAATGAAATAAAATTCATCAAAAATTTCTTTACTAAAATAGTTGCAATTAAATTGCTAAAATAGTGAAATAAAAATTAAACTTGGCGTATATAAGCAAAAGTACCAAAAACGGTCGTTTTTGACACTTTTGCCTACTATTTTGGATACGAAACATTTTGAGTTCTGTTTTAACAACGTAAAAATACCTTATCCTATTTGTGACAAATGCAACATATGATTATTTGATCTTTATTTTCTACGCTTTGCTACGATTTTTTATTCAATGAGGGCGCCACTTATGCGTAGGTAGGCCCTTTAGTTTAATGGTATATATTTTATTGAAACAAATTTTTAATTTTTTTTTTTTGCAATTAGGTAGGTACCTCAGACATAAGGTAGGTGCACAGTATGTAGGTTTATTGCTATGAGTTTGGGGAACTTCAAGAAGCCTCCCAGGAAAATAACATTTTTCTATGTTACAAACTCTAAATAATTCGAGTTCTTTTCGTTTCATTTATTCTGTGGTTTTTATAGAGGATTACAACGAGGTTCGAGTTGTCGAGATTCTTCTGTACAAGCACTACAAAATCAAATAAATATTCACGTTCAGTTTAGTTGCTAGTTTTAAAATGATTTTTAGGTGTACCTGTGTTTAAAATTACGTAATAAAATCTCTAAAAGTGATAGTAAGATAGCTGTTCGTCGTGCACGCAGCTTTAACGTTCCATTGTGTAACAATTTCCTCCACTGAGTAACATTTTTGACTAAATTAGTCAGTGGAATGTAACGAAAGGGTCTACCTTTTATTGCAGAACTTTTTATGTCATAATATTAGGTATATTGCAGACTTTTTATGTCATAATATTATTTTGCATAACAGCGGATAGCATACCTAAACTTCATTTCGCAGAAAATCGTTTGGCAAACACTCATTTACCATACATTCGAAACTCATAATTTTGTAAGTCAGAATAATCTAGAAGCATAAATTTCATTATTAATTAATAAGTAGAACCATCATATCGCAGAAAGTTCGGTCAGAATCGTCTTTTGGCATTCATTTCATATCGATAATCATCCTTCAAGCCCCTCATTAGCAGACACAATTAAAAACCTATTGTCGCGTCTCCTTAAGGAGAGGCGAGGCGCCTGACGGATTAAAAGGCAAAACTATCATATTTCAGACAATTTACAGTTATAACCATCTTTTGGCATACATTTCATATCTATAATAATTGAAAGACTCATCTCTCACATTACAGAAAATTCAGTTAGAATAATAAGTATGCAAATGTAATACACAATGCATGCAAGCAAGCGACCATGCAACATGCAGCGGGCATGGTTTCTGTCACGGCTCTGGCGCTGCGGGGCTCCGGCTGTCCCACGCGAGCTTATCGTCGCAGATGGTTTTAACGCTCTCCACCGCAGCTGCGGCATACACTGTAGGGGTAGGGCAGAGAAGACTACGTGGAGTCGGTTTTGCAGTGATTCGTTTCTGTCACTAACTTTTGTTGCACAATATATTGACTTTTTATGACAATATTTTAATTTAGGTTAAAAATTATATACTATAGAAATGGCAATATGCCTCAAATTCTGCCATCTTCATAGTATGCCAAGTGAAATTGTACCAAATAATCGTCGCTCTAAATAAACGTTATGCTAAACGAAATTATGTGGAGTTTTAACTTTACCAAAGGTAATCATGCTAAATAAAATTCTGCCATCTGCCATGCCAATGATGCTATCATTCTGCCATGCCAAAAGTATGCCATTGTAAATTCGGACATTTAGACATTCGGCCAAACGATATTTATACAGGGTGTAACGGAAAGGTGTGGTCATATTTTAAGAACCGGTTCTGCCCATGGTCTTTCTCTAAGAAAAAATAGAAAATTCTCAAAAAAAAAAATTATACTCTCCATACAAAGTTATCATCAGATGATGAATATTTGTATGGGAGGTAAATTTTTTTTTGAGAATTTCCTCAGGTTTTCTTGAAGAAAGTTAGTAGTACATAAATTAGAGTTTAAGAAGCATTTTACACAGAAAGATTAACGTAAGCTCATCCTCTCTATCAAATGCCTCATAAAAGGGAAATTAAACACACTTTCGGCCACTGTTTTCAGAACGCTGTTGCCACTAGCCCGGGTTCTAGCTGCCAAAGACGCTATTTTCTTACGCACAATTGCGTGGAAGCCGTCAGTACGACTCTGTGTAAACATCTCTGACGCACTACAAAACCGGGGCAGTCCCAAGAGCATTCTAAAAATATTATTATATTGGATGCGCAGGACATCTAGCGACCTTTTGGTGTAGCTGATCCACAGAGCCCCCGAGCACAGACCCTGACAATACGCCTTGAAAAGTGTTATTTTAACTTGGTCCGTATAGCGAGAAAATCTACTAACCAACATATTACCGCGGACCGCCAATGCCCTGCGCTCGATCTCAATATCCACATTGTCCTTCAGGTCGTCGGCAAGTATATGTCCCAATATTTTATGCCATAAAATATTCGTTTAAAGAAGATTAATATGTCAAGTGTGTTATACCAAATAAATTTCGGAACATCAAGATTCTGCCAGACAGAGAGAACCCGTAACGAAACTGACAAAAAATATGTTTGAATTATTATTTCTATGATTTGCTGATATATCAACAAAATAATGGAACAATTTATAAAACTATTGACTGACTTCGTAAATTAGTATAAAACAAGTAAAAGATTGTTAACTTACCGTAAAAAGTGCTGTTTGTCACGGGATACATTTTGTGCACACACTGCACACGTCCTCACTTTAACGAATGTGTAAGTTACAGGTAAATTTGTTGTGAAGAACTGAAGATGGCGGCAGACGATCAGCCCCCTTAGCCAAAATACAATTCTATTAACGTTAACTCTTCGTGCAAAATGTATGGCAACGACGTTTTGCACGAAGCGTTACACAGAGAACTGTCACGTGACTCACGCCCAGTAATGTCTTTGCCTTAAGTACATTTTGCACGAAGCGTTAACGTTAACGGAAAAGTATTTTGTCTAAAGGCTCAGATGGCATTTTAATGTTGCCAACGAAAGAAAATATTTCTAATTTAGTAGGTAATACTTTTTTTAAACTATTTAAGCTCATGTTACTCAGGGGAAATTCCACCCGGTCAAATTCTGATTTTGGTTTAAAAAATAATTAAAAATCAAGGTGTTATTTTAATGAATTGTTATATTGATTTTTCAGAAATGTATCATGTAAGCCGTCTAATACTGTTAAGTAAATATTACATCAATCTACATGCTGTTAACTAAACTGTTATTCTACTTTTTATTAAATGACTACTTGACGACGGGACATCGAAAACCCGGCTTATTAGTAATTTTATTGGACTGAAAAATTAAAGGCTAAAAAACAGTGGTATAAAAAATACAGAAATGCTACATACGCTCAATCAAGTGACGTTAAAAAATATTAGTGTATTGTAATGATGTAAGTAGAAAAAAAATCTAAACTTAAGGAACATCGTGAAAACTATAGTACACTTTTAAAAAAATCCGCCCATCACTACGGTCCTAAAAAAAAATTCAGACATGAAATCAATAATTGAACTAAAATAACTGCTACCAACTGCATCAGACTGCTTGAAAAGTGACTTGTTCGGCACATTTTAGTTGTATTTTATTCGGGTTTTTTGAAAATATTCAAAAACACAATACAATGAATTCCTTTTTATTTACGTGAAAAATGACAAGTATAACAATTCCTTGAGTGAATACAATTATGATGGCAGCCAAAAGTCAAAGGCACATAACATGGATTTTACATCTCAAGCATAAACACCAAACACTTAAAAAACATGATTACACTATGAAAGCTTCGGGGTTTTATTTGCTGGTTCAACGCGCAGACCAGCCACGTGTACAAACTAGCTATTATCTTAAAATTGTACAAAAAATACATCTAAATAATTATTTCATACTTGGTTTCGGAAGAGGTACATTTAATTTTCTTGTTAATTATGGCAACACGATTCTGTATTATGAAACTGGCAACACTAAAAACATATTCAACCTTAAAACGACAAACTTAAACATGACAATTACTAACAATCCTTGAGCAAATCTAAAACTGCATCAAAACAGAAAAACCTAAGAAATTCATTGTTCCACAAAAGAGATCTTATTATAGGGAAACTAAGAAGGCTAAGAAGGCTTCACTTACGCTTCTAAGGATTCGAATCCCTTTAAGAACATACAAGCCAAGAAAAGATAGATTCAACTAATAATTTTATAAACTAGAAGTATAAAAAATGTGTCACGATTATAAACAACTTAGCTAATAATACAAGGTCTTTACAAAATAACATAAAAACCAACATGCCCTTTACCGGGTCAGTAGGAATTTTACTTAACAGTCAAGTCAAGGCATTATAATTTTGTCTGAATAGCTCTAAAATTAGTGGTCAGTTTTAAAGTCCACACGCTGTGGCAGAGAGAACATAGTCTGCATATGATTCTAAAGCTAAACTTTGTGATTCATTTCTAATCAACACCCAATTAGTCGATATTTCAAAACCACATTTATTCCAATACCAGAAATTGCAATGAATGTTGATCATAAATGAATAATTGACATTAAAATCAACGGGGAACGTCAATATTTTTCTCTGCTTTAAACCCTGTGCGGTTCTTTATTTAAATATTTAATCCATTCGGCCTGTGAATGTGCTGCGAAGCTCGTTAAAAGAAGCAGGTGCATAAATTTGTACTTTCGCTTCTCACAAATTTTTATTTCAAATGTATAGGTTTACTTGGTCTTACTCCCAATTACGTCTGCTACCAAGCGGCCGGCTGAAAAGAGAAAAAGACAAGATTAAAACATTAAACAAACTACTTGCACCAAAAATCATTAACAGCTACGGAGGCGTCCATTATTAACACGAGGCGTTTAGGGAGAGTAGATCGAGCCAAATCTCACGATATCTCACTGAGGGGTATTAATAAATCGCAAAAATACCGTCTATACGTAATTAAATGACGCCCCCTAAGCATAGTAAAAACATCATTCCGTCTCTATCAACTTCAAACGGTAGGCAGAGATGGCACGATGTTTTAAAAGGCTAAATATATCAATTTAGTGATCTGTGGTGCTAGATATTTGAGATGCTTTAGATACTTAATTAGATATTAATTGACTAACAATGATGCGGTTTAGTTACACTTCATAATTATATACATTTCTATACCGATTGTCCTAATCAAAATGAATAAAATCAACTAAATCAGTTATGTCTATAATATTAAATGCATGTTAATGTAGCTCACAGCGGTTAATAAGTTGCAGGGAAAAGCACGGTTGCAGTGTTAAGAGCGGCCTACAAGACTATCCTGAAGAGTAAATTAATTTTGTTAATTAATTTCGTAAAGTCATCCAAACAGTTCGCGGATTTTATCTGGCAAAAAATATTCATGTCCCAAAAATGCCAATCTTTTTATTTATTTTTTGCAAATTGCCTTACACAGAACGTAGATCCATCATTCTACTTCTTTGGTCATCAAAATGACTCTCTGACAGTACCGATCTAGTAATACTGGGTGGCGCAAAAGTAAAGACCCTATTTGGTTCAGCTATAACATTTTTTCTAAATTAGAAAACTAGATTTAGATTTTTTTAAATGTATATTTGTGCCATTAAATTTCGTACCATTAGGATTTAAAGATGATGTCTTTTAAATGGTGACCTCCAGAGTTGATACACATTTGAGCCCTATTTATGACATTTTGCATAACTTGCCGTAACACTTCCTGCGATATGTTCGTTATTTCTTGACGAATGTTTTCTTTTAGAGCTGCGAGAGTCTGTGGCTTGTTCACATACACCCGAGATTTCAAAAAACCCCAAAGAAAGAAGTCTGGACTGGTCAGATCGGGTGATCTTGCAGGCCAAGGCAAATCGCCAAAACGAGAGATAACTCGGCCTGGAAAAGCGTCCCTCACTAAGTCCATAGTGTCGCGCGCTGTGTGTGCCGTAGCGCCGTCTTGTTGAAACCAGATGTGCTCCAGCCCCAATTCGTCCAAACTGGGTATCAAAAACTCACGTAACATGGTTCTGTAGCGTTCTCCAGTGACAGTAATCGCATTGCCTCCAGCGTCTTCGAAAAAATAGGGTCCGATCACTCTGTCAACACAGATGCCACACCATACAGTAACTTTTAGTGGGTGTAGAGGTGTTTCTTGAATAATGCGCGGATTATCAGTGCCCCAGAACCGAGTATTCTGCTTATTGACATGCCCTGAGAGATGGAAATGCGCTTCGTCACTCATAACCAATTTTGAAGGAAAATCATCCTCTTCAAGGTTGAGGTTTATGACGCGCTGGCAGTAATCTAGACGAGCTCGGTGGTCAGCAGGCAGCAGCTGATGAGTCATTTGAGTTTTATACGGGAACATCTTTAAGTCTTTCACCAAAATACGCTGCAGGGTCCGTCTGGAAATGCCCAATTGCGTGGCACGTCGCCTCGTTGATGTTTCTGGACACTCTTCCACATCTTCGCGCACAGCATCGATATTTTCAGCTGAACGGCCTGTTCTTGGTCTCCCAGACTTAGGTCTATCCAATGTTGAGCCAGTTGCTTCAAGGCGTGTGGCAAAGCGTCGAATTGTGCGACCAATCGGTGCCGGACGGTGGGGAAATCGTCGACGAAATTCACGTTGTGTTCTTATCACTGATGAATTATTCCGTAAGAACATTGACACAATTATTCCACGTTCTTGGGGAGTAAAACGGTCCATGTTTATTTTCAGTGTATTTTACATTTGTTCACTACACAATTTTCAACAACAGAATGACAGAAAATGTCATATAAAAAAAAAAAAGGTATTTTCTTTAGTGCCACTACTTTTGCGCCACCCAGTATAAGCAATGAACAAAAGTCACAGAAAAGTTCCAAGACCATGAAAAAACACAAATTTTACAAGAATCAAATTTATCCCCCACCAGCAAAAGCGATTTTGTGTCTCGATTAACAATACCCGAATTGAAATGCCGATAGATAAAACAGTGAAGAAAAAAAACGGAACTAGAATATTTCCTGCCACATATTTTGTACATGAATTTACAAAAAGCGTCTTAAACTTCCACTTACCAAACTTGGAATTTTGATTGCTATACCAGCTCTACTCTTGTTTACCTATAAATGAGTGACTAAGAGTTAGCTAAGGACAAAGAAAACAAACTAAAAAGTGGAATCTATTTCTACATAGTGTTCATGATGGTGTGTGCAAAATTGGTCATTATTTTAACCAGGAGTATGGAATGCTGTTCTTTGCACCCTTTTTAAAGGTAAGTTAATATAATCTGATGGACTCGTATTCAAAAGAAAAATATAGAAAGAGATGGAGAACTTGCTGGTTTTGCATCAAGATTTTTGGCTGACAATGTACTGAGAAAGACATGTAATTTTTTTTCACTACATCACCCGATTTGTAAACGATGAAGATGGAGCACGGTTTTGTATTCTTTATTTACATGCATCTCTTTCAAGTTTTACAGTGCAGTAAAAAACAGAAATATTTTAGTTCAATGGGTGAGCTGCTGCAGTAAGCAGAAATCTTTGTAAAATTTCTAGTAGAGAGAATGCCGTTATTTCTGTATGTAACTTGTGCAATGTGTGTAATTATCTGCATAACTAACTATTCTACCGCAAAACGAGAAGTTAAAAAAATACTGAATAATAAAATCACTAATATTTTCTGCTGCAAAAAATACATAATGAATCCGAAATACAAAAAAAAAATACACGATGAATCCGAAATACGAAATAAATACAGGATTCCGAAATACGAAAAAAATAAATAAAGAAAAAGAAGCAAAATAAAATCTTGCCTTTCAACCTTCTTAGTTTTTGTTCATTCTTTTCAATGAATGATCTATCTTGTTAGTTGCACCCTGAACCATTTGCGCCACATTGGCTGAGTATATAAGACACAACTTTAAGTTTATATATAAAATAATTCTTTATCTAGCCTATGGAATTGCCTAACCTTGTAATATCGGTACAGGCTTATGAACTTATCGTGCTTACTTTATTCATTAATTTATGTACGAGACATAGGAGTCATTACGTGATGGAGATCTTGGGGTAGGTGGGTCATCAGGATTGGGGGTACCAGGCTTGGGGGTACCTATTTTAAATAAATCAAATTAAAAGGCCGTTTTTTATAGAAAAGTTTAAACAACTTATTGAAAGAAAAGTTTTTATGTAGGTACAGTCGGGGGCCTAAAGTGCACTAGCAGTCTGGCAAAGCTATAGATAATATTAGGTCCCCACCTATGAAATCAGCGTTTTGTATGGAGAATTTTAAAGAAGTTGCATTTTTCATACTAACATTTTCTAAATTTATTTAACAACTATGAACACTAATGTTTTAAAACTTTTATGCAATGTCTAAAAACTAAGATAACGTATGCGACTTAGATTAAGCAACCAAAATAAGTTTTGGCTAAGTTAAAACAAATAGTGGTTTCATTTCTGCTAACAAAAAGCATTCATTTTTAAAATATTTTTTTTTGTCTAAAACTATAAGTAATAAGGTTTTTTTTTACTATTGGCAGTTGTCTATGACGGTCATTATTCGACAGAATATCAAGCAATTGATGAATATTTTAATTCAGAAGTGACGAGGTTCTCTACTTGTGAGAAAAAAAACGCTAATTTCATAGGTGGGAACTTAATAATTGTCCAGACTCCGACAGAGTTGAGACCTATCATTTTTGTTCTTCATAATTATAAAAAGAACATGCTTTTTTCTTCGTTTTCGATGGTTAACGCATAAAAATAAACGTAGTTTTCTTACACTTCAGACGACAAAGTAACTAGGATATGTCTGATTCATATCGGGATTAGTTAAATTTTGTGGTAGTGACCATTTTTCTTTCTTTGTAGATGAAGATAAATAAATGGTCCTACTACTGGACTAATTTAATCTAAACTTTAGATTCGATGCTATTTGTTGACCCTGGACTGTGCCGATTATTAACGATGCTCTTTTAATTGATACTCGTGTAGCTTTTAGTACTACAACATAATAAATCATTAAGGTTTCTTAAAACTTTTTTTTTTTACTTTACTATATGTACATTGATATAGCTACAAACAGAATCTTATAGGTGGGTATCGAATATTTATTTATTTCACAAAACAGCCTACTTTCAAAAATGAAACGTGAAAAAGGTCGTGGTTGAGTGTTCATTAGATAATTATGTTTATCGAACAAAAGCTAAGCAGTCTGATCATAACTTAAACTAACTTAGCTCCAAGTCTGCAGCCCGCTTAAACGTAACGCCAAGTGCGCACTACGAAATTTAATCGTTGCGATTTTTAAAATGCGAAATTAAACCGCTGACTTATATCAAGATTTCAAAGGAATTATTTTCGCAGTGCGTGATCGGCGACTACCTACTGCCGATAATAATCGCCAATCTGTGAACAACACCAGTATACTAGAGCTCACGCACTGCGAAATGATATCGTTTGCAATTTTTTCATCGCATTTCAAAATAGCAACGCATCAATTTCGGTGTGCGCGCTAATCATAACTATTTGCAGCAGTGATGGGTTTTTAACTAAGCTGCAAAGAAAGGAGTAGTTTTCCAATTAAACCCGTTTTTAAAACCACGTGGAGTGGACACCCCTTTACAATGTACAATTTTCTTATACAAAATATGTTCTAGCTATCTGTCTATGAAGGGGTCTTGTATAAAGATCTAAGAGAACTACAACGAAGCCTGAAATGACAGTATTTTATTTAAATTCAGTCATTAAGGCAGTATTTTCGTTTAGTGATAAGTCTTTGGGTAGCTTTTTTTATTGATTAATAATAATATTAGGACAGAATTTTCATTTAATATCTTAGTACAGTCTTTTCATTTATTAATAATATACTAAGAAGGACTAACCATTTATTGATTCAATAATAACCTAAATGCAGCCACAACAACTACAGTCGTAAATGCAGTAGGCGCTATCTAATACAACAAGAAGTGTGTGTGAACGACAATAACATTCTTCAACCCAGTTCAAACAAAAAAAAAACATTACGTCACAGAGCAACATATAATATAGCATATATATCCATAATGCATGAACCCCTCGCCATGCAAAGCTTGCTAAGCGATAATGTACTTTGTGTACCTGTATTTAAACATCCTTCAACGCTTTGTCAACTGCCTTAAGAGTTTTATCAATGTGCTTGTCAGCTACCTTCAGAAAGTTCCCCAGACCTAAAATTTGGGAATTTCGTTAAAATTTTAAATCAACTTAGACTGGTATTTTCTCACTAAATTTACCATTTACTGTGGCAGAGATATGCGAGATCAGGTTTAATACTGGATTGAAACATGATCATTAAGGAGCTACTATAAATTGGGTTGTACATATCAATAATCTCAGTATTTTCCTTTTCTATTATTAACCTACGATCTTGTACTTGCGATTTTTGCTGGTTTTCCGCTTCATAGAAACCACAGAGTAAGGAGACAGTTCGGCGGTCTATGCCAAAGCTTTTCTTCTAAAAAAAACATTTCAATGAATGTCAGAGTTAACAATATAGAAATTTACCGAATTCACAGAAACCAGTGTATAGCGCACATTGTGCGCGCTCGAACATTAAGAGGCCGTACACGAAATTTGGCCGATTTCACTGATTTACGAGATTTTACAGTTAAAATAATGCATTTCTATAAGTTTTAATGCATAACATGAAATATCATTTCAATTAAGATCTAATGAATGAGCTAGATTCGAAGCTTGCGTTGCGTATTATAAGTCGAAATTTGGGATGTTTTAAAAGATTTTTGAACGCTCCCGTAAGAGTAAGGGAGCGTTCTTTGATTACATGAGTTGTTTTTCTTATAAATGGGAAAATTAAGTGAAATTTACGCTACAATTTTATTGTTAAACGACTCAATTTACTCTCTCATAAAGCAATTTTTATTTTTTTACAAAACTAAACGTTTAAATTTTTTATGGCCATGAGATTTTTACAGCAGAAAAAATAGGACAATCCATAAAAGCTAAAAGATTTTTTTTTGTATTCTTTAAAAGTGCCGCGGCGAGAGATTTTCAATTATGACCCCTCAGTTTAAATGAGATTTTACTAGACCACTCCGCCTTTTCAGCACACGTAATGAATGGGTTTTGCCAAAGAATGGCGCCTCTATTCAGTGTTTCGTAGCAATGCCGTGCTCTGTAAAAGAATCTCTTACACAAATATCATATCTTCACTTCATTCGCTAATTAAAACATTCTGACTCTAGCCACTAAATACGTTAATTAGCGAATTATTTACCCGTGATTTAGTATAAATTAGACCGATCTGAATATTTCAGATAACTCCCGCGTAAAAACTCAAGGCCTTCTACAAATAAATGAACTTTACTAAGAATTTCCACGTGAATTTTATTGAGGTAAAATAGTAATTAATAACTAATATAAGTCTAACCTCATTCTAGGCTCTCGTTAAAACGGTACTTCGGGACACGGGTTGAAGATTTAAGGCGAAGTTCTCTCTCTGGAGCCCTGACCGCCTCCGGTATCTTGGACCCTGTTCCTGACACATACCATTATTATTTCATGCAATATTTAAAAATTGAATATTATATGAATAAAAATATACAGAAATAGCACTTTTTTTTTGTATTTTTTTATGAAATAAGTATGTATTTGAAATTGTTAAATGATATATTTGTTGTTGTAAGGTAATCTCTAAAAGAACTGATCCGATAACGTAAACTCTTTGATACTGTAACCTTATTGGTAATTACAGTTTTGAGCCGTTTGGGCTCGAAATGCTTGGATCATGGAGTCCGAGTGCACATAAGTTATCTTTTTAAAGACATTTCTCACTGACTGGTTGCCCAGATGACAGTGATATGGAGGTATACTTCGACGCCTAAGTATATTCTGTTTTTGTATATATTATTAGGTATGTAGTTATAAATAGGGTTATAAATAGCTAGTTATTAGATAATATTAAGTATTGATATTGTAAAATGTACTATAGTAAATCTCACTATAATTCATTGATAATAAAAAGCTACAGACCGTTTATTCGACATTATTTTATTTAACTTTTTTATTCAGTAAGTATTATGTTCATTTACTTTTTTTTTCAGTATTTTTTTTTAAACTTTTTTACTACTATTACCATTTTTACTATTTTATTCGGCAATACAAATTTTATCTTTACCTTGTTACTTCTAAAGTAGCCTTTTCCAAACAAATTTGGAGTCAGTTTCCAGTATAACCTGGCTCGCGATCGACTGGTTATTATCTGACTTGCACGTAGTGATTCGTAAGTCTTGATATGTTTAATGTCCCGAGACACGGGAGCATCCTATGGTCAAAATATCGCGATTTCATGACTTCAGATTATGAGAATCGAAAAAGCGTTTCGATTAATTTGCAATTTTAGTAAAAAAAAGCTACATAGGTACCTTAAAATGAAATCGTAACATTTATAAAATTTACTAAAGTCTAAAAATTTTCGTTAGTTTAATTCTTGTATTCACAAATTTGAGATTTTTTGGCAGACAAATCTTATAGGGCACACAGTAATAATATTAATAATTTAAAACTACTACCAAGTCATTGGTCACAATAATAATAATTCTCATCATCACAGATTCATTTGTTTGGTAATAAAACCTTATAATTATAAATCAGTCTTTCAATTAGTACATACTCATGATTACATTAATAAATAATAAAGTTTAAACTTAAAACGTTGAAATAAATAAGGTTTGTTTGGTTTACATTTTATATGTAACACTCACTTACAAACCATTCCCGTTTAACACTCTAAACCACTCCCAATGGCTGTAATAGGCTGTAATATGCTGTAATAGGCGCTCGGTCGTAAATATTTAGTGCTTACAATTAGATTCTAATAAATGGGTTAATTTTCTCATGTAATTTCTGTTGTAGTTGTAGCACGTGTCAACTTACCTACCAACTACTACTCGTTTGAAATTGTATCGTTTCCTCTGCTCTCCGAGTAACAAAAGGTCCATTTTAACGTACGAAAAATATCCTTGGATTTCGCTATTTAGAGTGTACACTGTATTACATTCCCTGACATTGGATTGACGTGAGCGGGACCAGCTTATGTCATCAGAATTTATGCCTCTCAAACTTTGAGAAGTAGGGAAAAATTGAAAAAAAAAAAATCGAAAAGCGTGTCTCGTCAAAAAAGTTAGTCTCCACCCAAAAGTCCTGGGACTTCCAAATAACGAGACGACCCGGGACCCAAACCCTACTTGCGCTAACAAGGTTACAATAACCTGGTACAGTAGGCGTCAAAATTTATGACAGCTGTGAAGATAGCTGCGCTGCTCAGTAGTACACTACCCGTCACCCCTCTTGTTACATTAAGTCGTTACCGCGCAGCGACTCGCCTTGTTTTCAGAGCAGTCATAAAGTTTGCATCTGACTGTAAGACAATGAGATTGGGACTTGAAAAAAGACCAAAGTGAATTGTTAGCTGCGTCACTGGTTACGTATGTAAAATTTTTTCGTAGTAGTAATACCTGAGTTGGCCATATCATCAATGCGGCCATGGTGCTTCTGGTAGTAAGGGCGGATGAGGCGGTTGTAGATGATCAGCGAGCCGTTGTAGTCGTAGGGTAAGAAGCACCATATGATGAAGATGCACTGTGAATTGAGAAATTATGTATTAGAAATGGATGTTTCATAAAAATAAAAATTTTCTGCTCAATCACAAATTTACTACAAACTGTACCAGTAGTAGTTCTCAACCTATTTTTGACCAGGTACAATTTTGGTTTCATTGTTGTTGACCAAAAGTCCAGAAGAAAATTAAAATACGAGTAGGTAGGATACCTACATAATGTAAAAAACTTGTATCATATATTCAAAACTTGTAGCACACCACACCTTATCTTCAAAATCAAAAGTAACGAGCATTGTCATAGAAAACATAACATTTCTAATAAAAACTTAAAATCAGTGTGCATCAATGCTACTTTTAAATAGGAAAGTTTGAGATTTTGAGACCTTTCCCGGACCATTATTTTAGCTTTTGCAGACCACAGGTTGGGAACCACTGGTCTGGAGAGAACATTTTGCACAAAAGTACCTGATACAACCTGATTTTACATCACCAATAAATTCTTAAAAAGATAATTTTGAAGTTATTTAAGAAAAAACTTTTTTACAAAAAAAACAACCGACTTCCAAAAAAAAAAAAACTAAAAATTTAAAAATACCTAACCTTAATTTCGGAAGTCGGTGTTTGTGTTTTATTTCTTTGATATTTGACACCGACTTCCGAAATTAAAGTTATTTTTAATTTTTAGTGTTTTTTTTTGGAAGTCTGTTGTTTTTTTTTGTAAAAAAGTTTTTTATTTTTCGCTTTTTAGTTGTTATACCCCAGAACTAAAAACCCCAATAACATGGAACGTGGAATTTAAACATTTGGAGAACACAAAAACGTCATCAAGATATGCGTATTTTTCGTTTTTGTTCAGTTAATGAAATTTATGTGGGACCACCTCGGGAGTATATTCTTTCGGATAAAAAAAGAATTTTGGAAATCGGTCCACAACTGACGGAGAAATGCGCGGACATACATAAAAAAAAAAAACATACATACAGTCGAACATAGAACCTCCTCCTTTTTCGAAAGTCGGTTAAAAATAGATGAAAAATTACCATTCCTCCCACTTTATCTCTGAAACCACTGAGCCTAAAATTTTGAAAAAAAAAAATACAGAAAGTAGTTCTTTACTTATAGATTACAGGACCTATAAGGTGAAGGCAGTTTGAAAAAAAACTGAAAAATATGATTTGTTTGGAACCCTTTGCGCGCGAGTCCCGACTCGCTCTTGGCCGGTTTTACCGATGGGAAATCCCATCGGACTTGTGGCGTTATAAAACAATGGAAGTTAACTTGTTAACCTGTACATATGTAAGCAGGTTACTTCTATTGTTCACGGTCCTCCGTGAACAGTATGTAATGGAAGCCACCCATCCACGACCTGACCTCGCCAGGTGTTGCTTAACCTTGAAAAACGACTCGTGCTGTTTATTTTTTTTTTTAGTTTTGGCTTCGCACGGTTTGTGCATTAGCCACTGTCAAGTTACGAAAGTATTAAAATTTAGTTTTAGATACAGAATACTGTCACTTTTTCCCCATTAGAATGCAGATGTAACACAAATGAGTCTAGTCGTCCTTCTCAGCAAGATTCGCTGAGGTAGTCAATACTACAATAAAATTCTCAGTGTCATTTTACCGAGACCGCGCCTGTTTCAATGATTCCACTTATTGTCCAGTTGCGTAGACACTTGAGATACAAAACTACACCAATTTTACATCACAATATCCACTAGGAATCAATTTGCAAATAATTAAAACAGCCACTGAACTTCGCTCGAAAAAATTCCGCCAAAAACTCCCGTGTTGTTATTATTTAGCCAAGAGCTCCACTATTGTTTCCCAAAATTTTAGGGTATTTATTTCAATTAGTATGGCTTCTTTTATTTAAGGTTTGGATGTCAAATTTTATTTATGTCTGTAGGTTTTCTATCACTTTTACACGTCAATTTTTTTTTGTCAGTTTTAGCTAGATGAGGCCGGTGTTTCCTAGCTGACTACCACAGAAACAAACTCAGAGGTCAAAGTCTCTATTAAAGTGTTCAAATTCCCATCCCATCGTGGCCGGTGCCTGCATGCCTAGGGGTAGCGGATAAATTCTGAACATGAGTTACCGCACCCCTGGGCACTCAGGCAAGGAAGGAACAGGGGTGGGTTTTAGTCAGTAAGAGTCTGACACGCCCTCCTGCTCCACCCAGAGCGGGAGAAGTCATTGGATGATTTCCCACCCCATCTATAAAAAAAAAGAAAACAAAAAGAGGTCGAAGTCTCTTTTAAAGTGTTCAAATCCATACAATTTGTCATCAAATACTTCTCCCGCTGTGGGTGGAGCGAGAGGGCGTGCTAGACTCTTACTAGGGTAGCCTGTACGTTCCAGGGGCGCGGTAACTCTTTGAAACACCCCTGGCAGTTACCACATGACACCATAAGGTTAAAATCATTTAAGTACCAGGCAAGGGACTATAACGTCTTCGAACCATCATGAATCCGGTGTGAGAAAGGGATAGTGCTATACGGCTTGTATAGCTCCGTCTCTCTCTCACACCGGAATGATGATGATTTTAAGACGTTATGGTTGAGGCCCAGATTTGCTTCACATGCCAAGCTAATAAACACAGATAGGTGTAAATACAAACGTTGATAGTGGTAATGCGACACTAAGTACGGTACATGCACTTTACGACCGTGAACTAGAATGACTGCGAACAATAAGAGTTCAGGCCTCTTTGTTATACTTTTTTTTTAATTATAATACTCTAGCATTTCAAATTAAATCAATGCTAGTAAAATCAAATCAAATTCAAATTAAAAAATTGACATTTTTTAATTTGAATTTTTGACATTTTTAATTTGAATTTTTAACATTTTTAATTTGAATTTTTGACATTTTTAATTTAGTTTGTTGACATTTTTAATTTAATCTTTGAATTTATTTGGCATACGAATGTTATTTAAAGTTTTGAATGTATGTATTTATTTGAATTTTATGGGCCTGAAATAAATGAAATTATTATTATTATAATCGATGTCTACCGAGAAAAGCAGCAATGTACTGCAAAGTGCCTATCAAATTGATGTCAACTGAGTTAGCGAATACGCCTGCTGGTGACAAGACTACTGAAAGGTGAATTCAACATAATTTTTAACAATAATTTGACCGTATTGTTCAGTTGAAGTGTCATATGCCTGTAATTTACCCGAAACCCCATTCAAACCCGAAAACAACAAAGATGCTTGGCAGCAGAAATAGGTGTTCGGTATCAGACTACAAAACTTTTGTAGGTCATGAAACTATCACTACATATATTATAAAACAAAATCCTCCGCCGCGTCTATCTAAACGCGATAAACTCAAAAACTCCTGAATGGATTTCCATGCATTTTTAACCAATCAGAGTGATTCATGAGGAAAGTTTTAGCTGTATAATTTGTACCCGTGTGAAGCTGAGGCGGATCGCTAGATGAATACAATTCTAACCAAATGTTTCAGTTTACTTGCCACCACACCTACTAACATTAGCTCTAATGTGTTATAAATTGACTTGTAGTTAAAACTAAAACTCACAGGTATGAGCACAATAGCACATTATGAATGTAGGTGTGATGTGTTTGGATGGCAAGTATTTTTAACCGACTTCCAAAAAGAGGAGGTTCTCAATTCGTCTGTATGTTTTTTTTTTTTTTTTTGTATGTAAGTATGTTACCCGATTTCTCCGTCAGTTGTGAACCAATTTTCAAAATTCTTTTTTCATCTGAAAGAATATACTCCCGAGGTGGTCCCATATAAATTTTATCGAAATTGCTTCAGCGCTTTTTGAGAAACTGAACAAAAACGGAAAATACGTGTACCACGATGACGTTTTGGTGTTCTCCAAATGTTTAAATTCCACGTTCCATTATATTGGGGTTTTTAGTTCTGGGGTATAACAACTAAAAAGTGATGTTTTCGGAAGTCGGTGTCAAAGAACGAAGAAGTAAAAATACAAACACCGACTTCCGAAATTAAAGTTATTTACAAATTTTTAGTGTATTTTTTTTTTTTGGAAGTCGGTTGTTTAATTGTAAAAAAGTTTTTTTTTGTGTGTTCCTTTTCAATCAAAAATATGATTATGAGGTCTTATCTTCATATTTATGTTGGAGGAGGAGCTCGTGGCTAAAGTAATAACAGCCGCACGGGCCATCAGGTTAAGCTAGGCTTGCCGGGGTTGGTCCATGGATGGGTGACCATCTTTACATGCCGAGACTCCTCCGTGCCTCGGAAAGCACGTTAAGCCGTTGGTCCCGGCTGTCAATTGTGAATCTTTGACAGTCGTTACGAGTCGTCAGAAGCCCGAAAATATGACAAACAGTCTTACCAAGAGGTATCGTATTACCCAGTAACTGGGGTTGTGGAGGTCAGATAGGTCAGATAGGCAGTCGCTCCATGTAAAATACTAGTATTTAGCTGCATCCGGTTAGACTGGAAGCCGACCCTAAGATAGTTGAGAAAAGGCTAGGCAGATTGATCTTCATATTTTTGTTACAGAAATATCTATACTTTAGCAGTACTATGCTGTGGAGAAACAATCCTACTTAATATTTTAAATGCGAAAGTTTGGATGGATGAATATTTTTTACTCAATCACCCCAGAACGGATCTGGATGAAATTCAGCACGGAGATAGAGCCTGGAACAGCACATAGGCTATTGCCGCGGGCAGAAGCTAGTCACAAAAATGGTTATGAGGTCTTATCTTCATATTTTTGGTACAGAATTATCTATACCTCCAGCAGTACTACGCTGATGGGAAGCAATGCACATCATCATCAGCCTTTTAATGTCTCACCTGCTGGGGTACATGCCTCCTCTCTGTTAAAGGGTGTGGGCCGTAATTCACCATGCGGACCCAATGCGGATTGGTGGATGTCACACGCCTTCGAATTTTTGGTTCTAGGACATCCTCACGACTGCGCTCAAAAATTTTGAGCGCAGTGGTGCAATGATGAAATAATTCACACAAAGTAAAGTGCCTGCCTGGGTTTGAACTCACGACCTACAAACACCACTGCTCTAAACAAAAAACAATGCACAAAAATAGTGAAATGGCATTTATCTTATCGCTGTCAATGAATGTGTGTGAGTTGTGTTACAATTTTGACGTACAATAAATTTCATATTCTATACCTATGTAATTCTGCCAAAGAGTAGTCTCCTTGACTTATAATTGAACAGATTAATCAGCATCACAGAACATGTTATGAACTAGTTTTTTTGTCGATATTGGATTCAATAACAACCAACCCACACGTTACAACATGTTTAGGTAACATGTTCATTGTGCATACAGCTAAGGAGTGGAATTTTCTGTCGGAGTCTCTGTTTCCTGATAGCTACAACCCGGGGGTCTGTTTCCTGATAGCTACAACCTGGGGGTCTGTTTCCTGATAGCTACAACCTGGGGGTCTGACAAGAGTGAATAGGTTACTTCAAGGCAAGCGTGCCCCATCGTAAGCCACATCATCACTTACCATCAGGTGAGATAGTGGTCAAGCGCGAGCCTATCAAAGTTAAAATATATATAATATATATATTACTAAGTTAATACCCACAGTACAACAACAAACCAATACAGATACATAAGTATTGTTTTGCCAACAATTCTCATGCCAAGGTAATTATCTCAATTTATAGCGGTACATGTTGTTCTGCCTAGCCTTTTCCCAACTATCTTCGGGTCGGCTTCCAGTCTAACCGGATGCAGCTGAATACCAGTATTTTACATGGAGCGACTGCCTATCTGACCTCCACAACACAGTAACTGGGTAATACGATACCCCTTGGTAAGACTGGTTGTCAGACTTTCGGGCTTCTGACGACCCGTAACGACTGTCAAAGGCCCACGATTGACAGCCGGGACCAACGGCTTAACGAGCTTTCCTAGGCACGGAGGAGTCTCGGTATGTAAAGATGGTCACCCATCCACGGACCAACCCCGGCAAGCGTAGCTTAACCTAATGGATCGACCCGTGCGGCTGTTATTACTTTAGCCACGAGCTCCTCATAGCTGTACATGTAAAAAGTTCATTAATCTCTGGCAATGACTAATAACGACAATAGTTATCATACAATGATTTAATCAATTTCATAGTTTTATTGTCAATTTGAAAGCTAGCCATGACAGGGCATTTTATTTAGGTACTTTTCTAAAAATTGCTGTCTGAAGATTAGGTTTAGTTGTTATCTAGAATCTAGATAAAGTTTAAGCCTATATTATTATCGAAATGTTACTTAGCGAAACATGATGAAACAATGTATTTTTACCCAACTACCCCATCGGGAGGGTAATTGTTTTTGGAAAGTATGTATGTTGTATGTATGTGTGTCTATTTCTTTGACAAGCCCTGTAACCTAAACGGCTAGATCGATTTCAACAAATAAGTTATCATTAGATTGAGTTTAACTGCCGAAGTAACAGGCTTTAAGAATTAAAAAAAGAGGATAAATAAATAAAAATAAAAAATAAAACAAAATGGTGGCCGACATTAGGTTAGTGAGGTACCTAGTATTTTATTGGTACATGATCATGTGGGTATCTTGTCGAGGTGGATCAAAATAAAGGACTCGAGGAGGCGATTCTAAATATAGCTCACTAAAATGCAGTTGGTGGCATGCAGTCTAACATTAAACTACCACTAACTGCATCACACTGCTTAAAAAGTAACTTGTTTGGAACTTTTTAGTTGTTTTTGCAGTCGGAATTTCTGACAATATTTTTATTTAGGATATATGTATGTGAGTGAATTCATCTAGGTATAGTTGTTTTATCTTTTTTTTTATTGTTGATAGGCACGCCTTTGACCACTCTCTCACTCATCTGATGGTAAGTGATGTAGTGGTCGAAGATGAAGAAAGGCATGTGTAGCAATGTTTGTGTAGATTCATGAGGAAATTAGTCATTAGACTCTTTGAACTTAAGAGATTAGTCAAACAAGTGTGAGTGAAAGAGGCAATGTTATATACAAAGCTGAACTTCTTTTTTGGCATAATACTTAGACCAGTCTAGATAAGATAATATTAGATATGTTGTATTTCAAGGTTAGTTGATCAATGCTATTCCTGAACTGTAATAATTTATTTTATCAAAGGAATACTGCTCAATAATTTACAGTAATATTAGTGCTGGCATTGTATCAGTGTTTTGGTTTCAACACTAGATGTCCGTTTTAATACCTAAACTGAACTCAATATTTGGCTTAAATATATATGACAATACATCATACTAATAATATTAAGTGAAACAAACCAATCTAAAATCTACAGCAAAGACAATGCACATGAAAGTGTTGTATAATGTTAAACAATACATATGCAAAGGAATTAAATAGATAATGTATTGTATTATGTTTCTAGAAATCTACTTTGAGTATAATGAGAATGGTCTACCATATGAATGTTATCTATGATATTATAAGAAATAACTAGCTTTATCCTGCAGCTTCACTTGCTCTATTCTAGACTGTCCATATTGAATGTAATAAAGAAAAATGTGTTTTTTACGGTTTTCTGTGCAATTTTTCCAATTTTCTCCTTCAACAAATAGTTTAAAAAAGAAGTGCATTCAAATTGGTCCAGCCGTTCTCGAGTTATGCGCTTAGCCACACATTTAGTCATTCATTTTTATTTATGTAGATAAACAAAAAGGAATCAACGAAATAATGTTTGTAAAAGGCAATGTGTGGTAAAAAGAACTGATCCCACTACGAAAACACACGAATGATCCTCGAAAACACACAAATGATCCTATAAGGGTTCCATGTTTTTTCCCTAAAAAATGTTTCAATGATAAAAAAGCTACATTATGACTGGGTGCCATATACTACTTTTATCCCGAAAAATCGCACAAAAACTCGAAATAGGTCTCGGGAGCGAAAACATGGAAAAATTCAGTTTAATAATACCTGACTACCATTTCTTTTTATGATGAAGCAATTGCTAGTAATATTATTTTGAACTTTGTACTCTGGTCTCTGATTGATGATTCAGAAATTATCTACCTCATGGCAAGTTTTTATTTAACATTGTACTATCATGTGTAATAAGCATTAAAAGTAGGTACATTATAACTGCAAAATGGTCAATACATTGTTTGTTTTTAAACTTCATACTACAATATACTGGCGACCCGGCCCTGCTTCTCATGGGTACAATTAATAATATAGTCATTGTTCAGCCATTTACAAAATATTCACAATTTTTGTAAAAAAAAAGAGCAGTGGTGACCCGGTGCTTAAGATTCAAGGTTGTGGGCTCCAAACCCAGGCAGGCACCTTTCTTGGTGTAATTAATTTCATCACCACTGCTCTCAAAACCGTGAAGGAAAACATTGTGACGAAAATGGCATGTTTTACAATTAAAAATTTCAAAGACATGACTACCACCAACCCGCACCGGGCCCGTGTGGTGGATTACAGCCCATTTCCTGAGTCCCAGCAGTAGGAACATTATAAAGCTGATTATGTTAAGTATATCCTCAAAACCTTCCTTGTCTATCCACCTTTCTATTTGAGAAAACTATCTAAATCCATTGCATAGCTGAGAACAGACATGCAGAAAACTCAATTATCAATTATCTTTGTCTAACACCAACAAGCACAATTTACGAAGAAACAAAAATTGTGAACATTAGACAGCTATATATCTACAATACCTGTATTTTTATCCGAAAAGCTCTTAACAAAAGTATACAGACAAACCTATCGTTTACTAAAGTAAAGCAAGTAACCCAACGTAGCACTCGTCGAGCTAGCTTGCTTATCTTACCAAAGATGAGAACTAAGTTCGGCAAGAAAAATTTAACATTTGAAGGAGCACAGTTGTATAACAAAATACCGTCATGCATAAAAAATGTACACTCATTCAATGCATTCAAGAAGCAATTAGCCCAATATTTATTAAATAAATAATAACATATTTCCTAAGATGCGGGAATGCATTGGATCAGTGATAAATTAACTTATTGACGAACTCGATCTATTTAGTATTTAGCATAAGGTAAACAAATTGTTCTCATGTAAGTGACTTTGTGTCTTTTTTGAGAATAAATATCTTTAAACCTAAAACGACTTTGATTTGAACTGTATTTAGAGAATTAGAATGACCAAAAAAATTCCAATGAATGAATTACCTACATAAAAGTAAAGTTTAATAATAATTTGTAGGTTGGGAGGATTCAATAAAGATGAAAATGTGTTGCAACAACCCCAAATAACATTGAATGAGGACAGGAAGATGGTGATAGCCTATCTATTTTAAATTGAAATCAATCATGGTAAAACTAAACATTATAATATAACCATAATTGATGTGACTTATTTTCCATGACTTGCAAACTCGACATACAGATAGATAGATCACCTGATGCAATATTAAGAAGTGTTGTGAGACTATGTGTCGTAAAATTGTAATAAAACTTGCGAGAGTGTAAACCCTCAGTATTATTATGAATTAATCATTTCAAATACAATACAATTTCTTGTGTATGGATGTGGCCAGCTATAAGAGTAGGGAAAGGCTAGAGAAACGATGGATGGACTGTGTGAAAGAAGATATGGGTAAAAAGGGGGTGACTACAGAGATGACGACTAATAGAGAAGTATAGAAGAAAAAGACATGTTGCACCAACCCCAAATAAATTGGGATTAGGGCAGGAGAATGATGATGAATCATTTCAAATACAATGTCTCATTCAAATTCGATATTTTACTATGAGTCTTTTTGAAAATAAAGAGTTAAGATTTTTCGTAAGCTAGTGTTTGTTATCGGTGACATTACATAGGTACTCATATTTCAGGAGACAAAAATTTCTAATGAAGGATTGATTTTTTCAAAAAGAAGTCATTTGAACCCTGATCAGTCATTTACATTTATTAGAAACATTGCCATGAAACAAAAAAAACCTATATGTCTTCAAAAATTTTCATGAGGCTACACCAGCTATGGCCTTCAATTTGAGGAAAGCATTGTATTCTAACATGTGTACCAACACACACGTGTGTTTTTTTACCAACATTTTAACTTAATTACTGGCTCAGCATTCAATTTAATTAAACCTAACGAGTCGCCATTATAAAATAATTAGGCCAGTTGTTAATAATATTACCTACTAATGATTAAAAACATAAAAAAATAATTTATAGACTGGTTTTGACTTTGAACTATAGAAACCTTATCTATGACTGTTATCTAATGATATATGATACCTACTTGCCACTATCTGGTTAAGATTATAATGTCTGGAAATGAAGCTCAGATGCATTTTATAGTTTGTTGCTATGTTAAGATAACCAATGCACATATACCTCTTTCTCTGGAGGACAAGTGATAACAGCTACATTGTTTTCTTTTGTCAGTCTTTAAAGCAAGTACTTGTGAAGTATTACAAGCAGAGCACATATCAGAAAAATTATTATAAGATATTTTATCTCAACTGCCTAGCTTGTCTTGAGTCATACCTACTCTAAATTGTGAAAGGCACTTTTGTTACTATCATGAAAGTAAGACGCGTTTTTTTGTGCTTAGATAATTCAGTGGAAATATTCTTATTAGCATTTTCGCTAATGAGTTGAATATTCATGACAGTGATTGTTACTTACGATTTCGTAACAATAGCACTCGTGTTCAAGCGTGCTTCTTAAACGTAACATACGGAGGAAACTAACCTTTATCAGCCAATACATAGGGAACCAGCCGACGATTAAGTCTGAGAAATACTCAATCACGGAGAAACATCCGTACACCACCCAGTAGGTCAGCCATTTAGTGTCGTCGTCCTTCACAGGCGTTTCCAGCGCCTTCATAGACATATAAGCCGGGTAAACGAATCCAATCGTGTTGCAAATTAATTCACCTCCAAACCCGAACACTAAATATAAACCCGTGAAGGCGACCAAACCTGTACAACACAAAATAAAACGTCAAAACTACTGCTAAAGATATAAATAACCGTGAAATAAAAAACTAACGTACCAAAGAAGACATAGATCCTAGGAACGCCGGTTTTGTGTTCAATGTTGTCAAGGAATTTTGCCCATGGCTTGCTCCTGTCGCTGAGAGCGCGGTCCAAGTTTTCTCTATAAACTTGCATTGTGCTTGTAGAACTTATAATTTACTGGAATTATAACTTGGCACTGTGTGGCAATCTACTACAACCACGGCTCGTTGACAAGAGAATGACAGAAAACTAATGGCGGATCTTATTTTTTTTATGAAAGTGTTACCAGGTCGAAGATTTCAATTACCCTGATTAGCCTGTAGATTGTCTCAATAAAAATCACAAAGAAATGGAATATGATTTTTAAAGATCGGTAACCTCTCGAAATCAAAAATATAGCTAAATTGACGTTTTGCTTTAAATTGCTGTATTCTCTGTTGCGTTATTGTCCTTTCATTCCTCTTGTATTACATTCTTCTTCTTTGCGTCGCTAGGAAGAAGATTATAATGCTAAATGCTAGCCTATTAGAAAGTATTTTTTGCACCTTTTCAACGCATCTGTTGTTACCCGTAAAATTGTTAGTTAATTTTTGATTCAAGTAGTTTCGATTTTAATTGTTGCCACATTAAAATATTTACATAATATGTAAAAAAAAATTGCCAATTTGTTTGTTTTACCAAGTGTAAAGCTCCTTATTCCGTAGTCAGAAAAGTAATATTGCTGTTTAACATAATTTTTATTTTACTGACAGCGCCGCGCCAACGACGCAAATTTCACTTTTTTTTTTGAAGCTATACTTCTTTTTGCGCATTAAGGAAAAATTATGAGAGTAAATTTTTACGATGCGCGCGCACAACGTCACAAAAAACCTACAGCCTGAAGTTAGCTAGAACCGACACCCTGAAGTTAGCTATGGTCTGTGGTTCATGAAGAATGACTGTTTTCCTTTTGTAAACTTTGTGACAGTTTGGTTTTTTATCTTGTTACGCCAAAGAAGTTTAACTTCACACTGTGCAAAATTTTTGTTCTATCAAAATTTTTATTTCAGCATAATTAGTTAGCCCGCACGGAGACGCAACTTTTGACACCCCACACGTGAGCCTAGCTCTCACGAAACGTCAAAAAATTAAGTGCGTACATAAGTACACACACTTTTTTAAATAATTTATAGGTTTCTCACCTTATTGTGGCTCTGAATGCGATATGACCTGCATAAAACACCACCTCCACTAAGACTTCATTCTATAAAGTCCGGAATACACATGCTACCACAGAGTACATTATAATAGAAACATGCTACCGTAGTAGCGTATTAAGCACGCTAGTTTCGAGCAAATGCTACGAGCCCGTATAATTATGCTAATTGTAAGTAGCATTTGCTCGAAACTAGCGTGCTGCTACTACGTAGGTAGCATGTGTATTCCGGACTTTACTACTCTTTTATCGTGTCTCCACACAGCGACGATTCGACTGTCAATGACGAGCAAAACCACGACTCCATGCACTCCTGCCGCGTGAGACAACGAACTTGCGGCACGCTCACCCCGAGACGCGACGTGCTCGCCTAATCTGTGGTGCTCGCAGCGCATACCTACACTGAAAAACAAAACAACAGCTATGCAACGGTTTGTTAATCGACGGTGGGTATCCACGACGAGTTGTTGCAGTTACGGGGCGAACCCTCGCGATCCTTTATAGTTAGTTATAGATATAGTTTGACATCCAGATTGAGTTTGCAGATATCTAGGTAATCAGTACTAGATAGCTTCAAAAGTTAGTGTTGTACCCTGATTTAGGAAAGAATCTATATATTATAATGTACTCTGTGGAAAGAATTTAAAAACTAACGAAGTTCGAAACATCTCGACTCCAAAAGTTGTGTGATAGATAACTTGAGTGTTGCACTATAAAAATATTTTATTCCTTGCGAGAATTGAATTCGTAACATAGTAGGGGAGCCCATGATGCTAAACAGGGATTTACTCGAGCGTTGTGGGGACCTACTGGATTTTGTAGATTAGAGGATAGAATAGGATATAAACGGTTATATTATCAAGTTTCCCCTTTTAGTGGTGGGGATCGCAGACGCGTATTTTTGCAAATCTGTGTCTACAGATTTGCAAAAATGTAAAAAATAACAAGTAAGTACCTACATGGAAATACGCGTATGCGTGTCACATATTGATAGTGTAGATGACCCAACTATCATCTGCCGATTTGCGTGGCGGGGGTAGCCATCCGGATAGGTAAAAATTTAAAAAAAATTCGAGCGCTTCAGATATTCAAAAGGGATCATAAGTGAACCCTAAAAATTATATATTATATTCAAAAGAAGATTCAGAAGTGACGCAAACTCGTAATGAATTTCTGAAAATGCAAAAAAAATTGCCATAGTGAAATACTTGAGCGTGTCAGATTTTTATATCGGGTGTAAAATGACAGTTTCCGAAACCGAAAACCACATAATAGACCCATTATTTGGCTCATTTTTTTCCACTAGACCATACCTAGGAATCCACTGGTTCTTGAGATATTGTAGTCACAATTTTTTTGTACTGTTTTACGAAAATTATTAAGTGTTATTACTAAACTTTTTTCCAAACAAATATCACCTGAATTATCGATTCCTTTTTTTTTTGAAATTTCAAAATTACGCATTTGAAGTTACAAAAACGCAATGTAATACCTACGTGGCTTAGAGCGAAGGGGTGGGGTTGTCCACTTGCCTTGGTTCGCGTTACATTTCGTGCAATAAAAATAGTTCTTTTTTTTCATAAATAAAAGTCGTTTCCCAGCAATAATTTTTGCGTAAAGCTATTTTGATATACAGTGTAGTTGACGGCTATGTGATGAGTCTTTTTACACCCTGTATAGAATGTTAAGCATGATGTTCCAGTCATGGTAGTATTTTGAGGGGTATTATTAATCTGACAGCTAGATTTTTGTATAAACTAATTTTAAAACACAAATACTGAGAATGAGCGTCGTACAATAACATGACCACGTTTGTGATCCGAGGGGGCAGATAAATATTTTTTCTGTTAACGTTCACGCCAAACGCAAGTAACGTCATTGCTATACATTTTGTACTAAGCTTTATTCCAAAAAAAAAAAAAAGCTGTAGGTACGCTCTAATATTCACAGTCGATTTTTATTATCTAATTCGGCATATGGAAATCGGCAGATTATATTTTTTTCGTGATTCTTACATTATTTCATTCGCGCTCGAGAATGTCAAGACATCATGAGAATGTCATTTTTTTTTGTAACTTCGTAACATATGGTGGTAGCTTAAGGGTAGCCCGTGAAATTCAAATTTTCTTACGTTTTTTGCAATTTGCAGATCAGTGTCAGGTTGTATGTGATGGTCAAAATTTGATTCGCGGCCGTAGCAAGTATGTATTTATAGAATTTTATTTAATCATTAAAATCTTCAATACAACTCTCTCAGTTAGAATTGATTCCAAATGTAGTTAATTCATTAAATCATGATGTTGCACACTACGTCCGATACTTATCCATCAAAATACAGATCTATAGAAAACTCAGACTGAAGTCGGATCGATAGTGCGTAACCTACCATGCAAATTGTTCTACGACCACGCTGGACAGTATTGTCACGGATAAGTATCGGACGTAGTGCGCAACCGCTCTAAGGGATTACGTTACGCTATATATACTTTTGTACTATGTATACTTTTTAGTTTGTAATAACCCACCTTAACTTAATCTGACGCGCTTTAGTATTTCTGACGATCGATTTTTAGGGTTCCGTACCCGAAGGGTAACCAACGGGACCCTAGTACTAAACCTCCGCTGTCCGTGCGTCCGTCTGTCTTTAGCGGACTGTATCTCATGATCCGTTAAAAAAAACGTATAAAAAAATACAACCGACTTAAAAAAAAACACAAAAAATGCAAAATAACTTTAATTTTGGAAGTCGGTGTTTCTAGTTTTGTTTCTTCGTTATTTGACACCGACTTTCGAAATTAAAATTCTTTTGCTTTTTTTTTGGATTTTTTTATTTTCCACTTTTTAGTTGTTGCCTACAACAACTAAAAAGTGGAAAATAAAAAACCCTTTCAACTAAAACTAAATAGTAAAGTTATGCCCGAATTGATAGCCCCAAACCCATGGAATTTGAACATAATTGGTGAAATTGGGGTGTATCAGAGTGAACTATATTAATCTGTGTGAGTTATGTTATGTTATGAAGTTGTGTAAACAATAAACAGACATGCCTTTGCAGCAATCGCGATTGATTTGCTGTCATTTTTTGAAGAGTTCCGTTGTCTGTGTCCGAAAGTCATTATCAGATCTTTATGAAATTGAAATGGGATCATTTCGGAATAAACCGCTTACGAACAAAAAACAAGAATTTTGCAAATCCGTCTCTAAATGACGGAGATAAAATTATAAAAATAAACATCCGATTTGATGACCTCGTCCTTTTTGAAGTCGGTTGTTTTCTCCAATTACGAGTATGTTTAAATTTCACGTTCCATGTTATTGGAGTTTTTAGTTCTGGGGTATAACAACTAAAAATAGAAAAGTAAAAAACTCTTTTACAAAAAAAATAACCAACTTCCAAACAAGAAAATGTTTACACTAAAAATTAAAAAATAACTTTAAATTCGGAAGTCGGTGTCAAATAACGAAGAAATAAAATACAAACACCGACTTCCGAAATTAAAGTTATTTTTTAATTTTTAGTATACTTACAGTATTTTTTATTTTTTGGAAGTCGGTTGTTTTTTTTGTAAAATAGTTTTTTACTAGTCTGATGGGCTGCCCTAGACGCACGGTCCTATATATATACCTACTAAACGGGATGCAAGGTATCCCCCCTGAATCCCAAATCCCCTGTTGGACAACTACTACATTCGTCGACTGAACAGATATAGGAATGGACAGAAGGATAAATAAAAGACTCTCAAAGTCTTCTCATTATTTTTTTAATTCTTTAAAATATGAAAGCGTTAACATTATCATCTTTGTGCTTCATAAAAATAATATTTGTTCGATACGTTGAAATGGACTGGAGGTAATAATTTGATAAGTTAATTTATATTTAAGCATTTTTATGACTTTTCTCTCATACAAATATAACCCACAGGATTTGACCAAGGACCAATGATATTTTTCTTTATAACGTTGTAATAGATAAGTACCTTCAGTATGTACTTATTTTGATGTTGTATTGGTCTTCGATAATGTTGCTTAGGTACAGTACAGTCCACAAAAGAGATAGGTAGGTAGGATATAGGAAACTACAACAACCCCCGTACTTCCACCCTTGTTTGACATATGAATTTGACTTAAATTATGTGGTATTATGACCTGTGTGAAGTAAAGACGTGTGTTTCATTACCTTCTTTTGTTGACTGTACAAAACCAATAAAACCACTTCGATTCACTACGATTGTACACAAGTTTTGGTAGCTTGGCCACCCCATAAAGTAACTAAGACAGGCAAGCAACAACACAATTATAATTCTAATATTCATAACAAGAATAATTATTGTTTATATCACAAATACACTGGTATACAAAATATATTTAGGTAAGTAATGAGATGTGCTAGGTGCATTGTATCTTAGAGATCTGTGTAAGCCGTGCATAACATTAGAAATAAAAAAACCTTAACAACTAAAGTATTTTGCACACGAGGTTAGTAGCAATAATACTACAGTCGGAGCGACATCTATGCAGTCACATGAGAACTAAACTGACAGCACTGACGACGTCATAGATTTCTAAATCACGCAAACAATATTTTCCTGTCTAATTTGTAGTCATGGGCCACACAATAATATAAATCGACAGGCGGAGAGTCTAACTTTTGTAATATAGAAAAAGCCTTCCTCCTTTCTCAAAATTGGCATCCATAACTGAGTTTTAAACCCGGATTGTATTTATGATAAACTATGTTAAGACTTGTATCCTCGTATATAAAAAGTACATTCAGAGGGCTTAGTGTGAGTTTTTTAACGCACTCGAACGCGGTTTACGTAAATAATCTTTCCCTTCAAATCGTATAGAAAAAAATAGGTTACTTGTTATTAACACCAGGCGGCGCTTATACAGTTTTAGTACAAATTGACGTTTACGTTTAGCAGTTGGCATTATAAAATATCCAAGCATTTAATTAACACATCTGTTAATTTTTAAATTGGAATTAGCATCAACAAATTATTTAATAAATATTAAAATAATGTCATGGCTATTTAGTTAGGGTTTATTCACACAGTCTTGTAACTGCCCGCAGTTTTTTTACATTACATAGAAAATAATACTGTTCTTATTTTGTTTTGTTGTCGTATTATTAGTGTAATTTTAAGCTTGTTTTTGTAATATTAGGTAGATAAGTACATGAAAATAATACACGATGTGAGTTGATTGGTAGCATTTGAACAATTATAATCCCATGGTTCCAAACGGCTGATGCTAATCCCGCGAGGAATTCATTCGCCCCCAAGCTTAGTCTAAATATTCAAGGGATTCCAATAGTGTTACTTTAGAATTTAATAACTGGCCAATCCTCTCTCCAATTTTCTGCTCATTACTTCGCACGTTTAGCACATAACTTTACCCAAGATTTGTTACAAAGGTTTTCTAAATAATCTTGGCAAGTTTTTGAAAACTAACTAGGAGTGAAGACATCACAGATTTTTATTGGAAATAGATATTTTTGTGCATGATATTGTGCGACAATCTTGAGACAAGAGATTTGTAAAATTGATTTTTTATTGTGACACGGATTAAAGTAGAGATTGAATATAGAAACAACAGTTATTAGTGATAATCTAACGGCTTTTTCACACGTTTCCAATATCCAGTAAAGTGGGTGATCTACTGGGTTTAACGGAAAGGTGTGGTCATATTTTAGGAACTGCTTCTGCTCGTAGAAATAAATCACTTTCTTCAAGGAAGTCAAAGGTCCTCAAAGTTGAGCTTCTCAAAGTTCTGAGTTGAGCTTCACGATAACTGACAAATGCTTGCACTGTCTGGACAGGTCCTCTCGAATTTGCGTGTTGCTTTCCTCATAAGCTCATCCCAGACATAAACGTACATGGATTTCATATGATTTGACCAGTAGGTACATATTGTATGGATTTGAACACTTTAAAAGAGACTTTGACCTCTGAGTTTGTTTCGGTGTTTCTTCTCAGGGTAGTCAGCTAGGAAACACCGGCTTCATCTAGCTAAAACTGACAAAAAGAAATGTTGACGTGTAAAAGTTGTTGTTAAAACCTACTTACTAAAATATATTCATTTATCATAGTTAATTCAAAGTGTAGCTAGTTTTTTTTCTCGAAATTGAAAAAGACTTTCGAAGAAAGTGGTTCATATGGACAGAAGCAGATTAAAAAATATGACGACACCTTTTCGTTACATCCTGTATAGTCACTAAAAATATGCAACTCGACCAATTGTCAACACTAAAGTAAGAGTGGTACATATAATTTGAGTTACAAAGTTTTATCGACTAAAGACTCGCACTCCACTAAAGACTAGATTCGTCTCAACCGGGCTTAACACTAAACTAGATTTAGTTTATAAATTGGAATGAGAAACCAGCTAAAGAAAAGCTGAAATTTAGATTTATTTTCGTACAGTTAAATAGGTACTCTACTAGAATAAAAGTACAAACATGATTTTCTATCTATCCTCTTCAATATTAATGAGATTGGTCTCAGTCTTATGCTATAAATATATTATGGTGTAGTGTAGAGGAATGAGATATGCTATGATGGTTTTTTTTTCGTAAATATTCAAGTTTTTAAATATTAACATCAACACAACAATAACATTTCTTACAAAAATGGCGTTATTATAAAATCCTATCTACGTGTTATAATAATCTATTTGATTTTTACAATTTGGGGACTTAAATGCAACATCTAACAAAGAATTTGGAGCTGTTTTATTAAAAATTCATAATTTTATTCCGATAACTCCAGTTATTTACACACTAGGTATTATCATATCGCAAATTCTGTTCGCATGCTGCCAATCTACCAGAGCTTTACTAAATATTTGCGTTTGATAGATTTGCAGAATTTGAACAAACAACGTTAATTAAAACCAGCCACTGATTCCACTGAAGTAGAATGGCAAAAAAGTGTAGAAACAATGAGGGACTCTATCATTCATTATTGCGATTGTGGCGCCGCTACTTGTCTCTTCATAGCTATTTTAGTGTTGCCAGGAAGAAAAACTGAGTTCTGTTTCCAGCTTTTTTGCCAAACTATATGCTACCTTTTGTCAAGTGGCAAAGGCGTGCTCTTTATAATGCAAAATTACCTAACTTTGCAGGTTTATACATAACAAACATTTAAATAGGAATTCAACTAGCATGTTCTAGCTAAGAATAAGTACTATGGAAAACAATGGAAGAAATATTTACTTATATCGATATTATTATTGCAGTACTCATTGTATAATGAACATTGCTTACTATTACACAATACTTGGTGTCACAATTTATTATTATTTCATAGAAAACAACATTATTATTTTCGGCTAACAGATCTTTCAAAATCACAGAGTGTTTCTAAAATCAGAACGTGTTCAGAGAATAAAGTAATATTTACAAACTGGGGTAATAAAACCTAAATACATAATATGCTTAGTGTTTTATAAAGCTCTTAATTAAGAAAAAATGCAAAAAAACATTCGTTTATTGGCAACGAAAGTATTTTCATATCTCATTTTCAGAACAAAAGTACAGTTTAAAACAGCTAAACGAATGTTGCCAGGTAAGAAAAAAGACAATACCGTTTCAAGTCTTGTTTGCCAAGCTGTTTAATGATTTCAATAACAGTCAATAAAACCTTCTACACGTTTGTTTCGATACCTCGACAATCTCACGCCAAAGTATCATTGCTTATCCCTAAAGGATAAGCGTTATAATACTTTCTTAGTACAATTAACTACGATATTTATCTCTCTGTCTAATAAAGGTATTATTAAAGGTACTCTTACAACATGCTTACCACGTTAATTAAGCGATTGGATTAGGTACAATGTATTTATCCTTTGTTGCCAATTTCGGCCATTATGGTATTACATGACCCATAATACCAGTGTTCTAAAGCAAAACACCAAGAAATGTTGCCATACGTCAGAAGCAAAACTCCCTGAAACGTTGCAGTGGGTACGTAAGTGTTGCCATCTTACTCGACAGTGTAAGAGTACCTTTATCCTTCTTGCGAACCATAAACTCTGGGTGCCTGGTAGTGCGGCTTGCCAAGTTAGCGTCAATATCCTAATATCCTACATGTCCTTATTGCCGAGATTTCTTACGTAGTGTCGGACCCTTTTCTGGATCGCGATTGGAGAATGTTACGAAGGTTTGTGCTTCTTCCTCGGGTCCCTTCGGTGTTCGTTCGGTGGATGGGGCTTTAGTTCTCTGCAGTCCAACTGGAAAATAAAATTACTTTGTTTAAATTTAGATTTTCGAATCGGTGAGAGAAAACATCGTGAAGAAATTGGGTCAGGTCCAAAAAAGTTTACTACTACTAGACTATAACATCACGCACTTGACCCACGTGGCGCGTTGATTACGGCCCACTTGTTCTTCAAAAAGCCCTGTGTCCCAACAGTGGAAACATTATGCGCCGATTAATGCTGTTGGCAACATTTAAAAGGCGACAACACGCAAGGGGGAGTTTTTGGCGGCATTTTCTCAAGTGAAGTTCAGTGGCTGTTTTAATTATTTGCTTATTGATTCCTAGTGGATATTGTGATGTAAAATTGGTGTAATTTTGTGTCTCAAGTGTCTACACAACTGGACAATATGTGGAATCAAGGAAAAAAAATTGAAACAGGCGCGATCTTGGTAAAATGGAGCTGAGAATTTTATTGTAGTAAAGACTACCTCAACAAAGTTTGCCGAGAAGGCTGACTCGACACATTTGTTGCCAAATACTGCAAAATACCTACATTAGAATGTGTTACATCTGCATTAAAATGGGGAAAAAGAAAAAGTGATAGTGATCAAATTAAGACTTGGCTTAAAGGTCTTGTAACCAAGCCAGTGGCATTGCCAGAACTATTGTTAAAAAAAAAAACAAGCAAGGACCATTTCAATTTAAATCGGAGTAACCGTTGATGGATTACGTGGCCTTTTTTTTTTGGAAAGTAAGCTAAGCAGTTGGTAGTGATAGTCATTTGTACATATTTGACAGCTGTTCCTATTTTTTATAATTATTTACCCCGAAGGGAAGGTTATGATCTTTTGAGCTTGTTGCCTGGTCTTAGGTAGTGTATTTTTCTTTTTCATTAGAATGCAAATGTAATACATTCTAATGTTTTTTGCAGTATTTGGCAACAAATGTGTCGAGTCAGCCTTCTCGGTAAACTTCGCTGAGGTAGTCAATACTACAATAAAATTCTCAGCTCCATTTTACCGAGATCGCGCCTGTTTCAATGATTCCACATATTGGTGCGGATTCTGTTGTGCACAAACTAAACTTAATTTAGGCTATTCCTATCTTTTTCTCTCTAATAAAACAAGAAAGAGACAGACGTAAATTAGAGCTGTCAAATTTAGTTGAACTAATATTCCCATACAAATTAAGTTTACACGTAAAAACATGTCGATTAAAAACACGGTGAAGCGCAAGGCATAAACTAGTTTGACATCTCTAACTTAGTTCATAGCTATAGCCGTCCTTTTCGCGCACTGCCTTTTAGTAAAAGATAACGATTCTCTAATTTTAGTTTAGTTATTGAATAAGAGAATCGACACCATTGTCCATTTGCGTAGACACTTGAGATACACCAATTTTACATCACAATATCCAATATGAATCAATAAACGAATGCACTAAAAAAAAAGTCATGCCATATTGTATTGTGTTACCGTGGTATATTACTGGGTTTTGGAGGTTAGATAGGCAGTTACTCCATGTAAAATACTAGTATCTGGTTAGACTCGATACCGACCGCAAACATACCTTGAGCAAAAGGCTAGGCAGACTGATTTATGAAGTGCCCTTTCTCAGTGAAAAGGCAATGGCCAACTTGTCCCAACAGTTAAAACGTTAAGTAGGTAAGTAAGTAATTTATTTCACAAAAAAGATTAGCCTATATGTAACGTTAGTGTTGAAATTACACGGTAGTGGCTATTTTACATAAATAAGACCCCTGTCCTTCAAACTAGGAAATTATCCTGTATCTTGAAGTTATCGTTGTAGGCTTAAGTAGGTACATACAAATGCTGATTTATATTGCTTGCTAGGTACCTACTAACAGATTCTAATAATAAAGTCACTTACCAATGTTTCATCGTCCGGTACCCTCGATAATAAGTCCAGAACTTCATTATTAGGTATCGTGTGCGGCCGGAGAATCTTTCTTGTGAACTTATTTATACCTAGAACAAAGGAATTTGTTACCAGTCATTAAATATTAAAGGCGTCAAGTTGATACGCAGACTACTTTTTTTTTGTGGGTTGGGAATCATCCAATTACATCTCCCGCTCTAGGGTGGAGCAGGAGGGCGTGTCAGACTCTTACCTACTGACTAAAACCCACCCCTGTTCCCTGCCCTGAGTGGGCGAGGTAACTCTGTTTTGAATTTATCCTCAACCCCTGGGCAGGCATCGGCCATGACGGACCCCGTCAATATTGCTGACAACTCTTTCAGGCGCGCGTGGAACTCGGACCTGGTGCTGATCGGACGGCGAGCTACCCACTAATCGCCGTCCGCAGCCCCGGGTCTACGGTGGCCGGAGATCGTCTCGCGACGTCCTCCGCCCAGAGCGTCTTCTGCGGCGGCTGCTGCTAAGGGCGTGAGGGCGACTCTGTTGTTGAGCCTCCCTCACCCGTTCCGCCTCCTCCTTTGCGAGCATTACTGCTTCGCAGAAGGAGGAGACTGCTTGCCATTTCCTCATACACAGACTACTAAGCTTAGAGTAGGATCGCAATGACTTCTAAATTTAATAATGAGCCCGCTCTTGATGTCGAGCTCGCCCGATGCAAAGATATTCCTTAAACGTTTTGTCGGCTGCTATTGGAAGCATGTAGGTACCGAGCAGTCCAGACTGGAGAAGACCGCAAAACTTGGAGACGTGTCGTATGTGGCTGCGATCCCAGGAGTGAGGGAACCAATAAGAAGAAAACGTTTTGTGCGTATACTGGAATGTCCACCATATACCACCATGTATGTTTCAATAATGTATGTTTAGTTTTACTTACCCCACGCCATCAGCAGATACCTCAAAGGTATGACGTATAACACCATCATGGCTCCGAATAACATAATAATAGCTAAATAACTTAGATATGGCACTGTGAAGTTCGTCAGGCTGAAAAAAACAGAAAAAAAAATTAGTAAAGTCGAACACCACACTCAATAGATGAATCTTCATAAACTTCAGGCTGCTACTTTGGGTTAGTGGTCGGAAGCGCTACTGCTAAGAAGTAGGTTCTGGTCTCAATTTTCAAATCGGGCAAAGTGTGGTTGGGTTGGGCTTGTACATCTAGAATGATTAAATAGAAGCCTATTGGGATTGTGCCCGTTTGATAGCAATGTATTCTCTTAAAAAGAGAAAAAGCAGAAGAGTTTTCTTCGCTGCACACATACTCTCCAAGATCAGCCACCTACAGTGAGAGGCAAACAATGGGAAGAACATCACCAACCACTCCCCGACTTCTTGAAACCCTAAGAATCCCTGTCACGTGGACGAGAACTGCAGTGGTCTATATGGAAAGTATTTAATCGGTTGCGTACCCAGATAGGCCACTGCAAATATAACTTGGCAAAATGAGGTTTTATAGACTCGTCTAATACTTAATATGAGTGCGGTGCCCCTGTCCAGAACATGACTCATATACTGGAATGCCCCAGGTCCCCATGCACCTGAATATAGTGAACCTGATATTCGCTACTGACGCTGCAGTTGATGTGGCCAACTTCTGGGCCCACAGTATTTAAACAGTGAAACCATCGATTCCAAAGAAGAAGAAGAATTAATAGACTAGCCCCTGTTACATGAGACTTATGCATATATGGTGAAAGGTGGATGTTCCATAGGTGTAGTAATTCTGCCTAACCCTTCGGAATACAAACGTGGTGTTATGTTCAATGAGATACCTACTCTCAGTTCCTTCGCTCATATAACGGATGGTTTTACTAACGAATAGTAACTAACTTTTGATGTAGGTACGTTTTATTAGATTGAATCAATTACTAAGGTAATAAACTTTTGTATACGTACAAAGCATAATACTTAAAATATTGGTGATTTGGTTGTTGAGAAATTACCCAGTTTTGAAATATTATCTCGTTCTTATCTTTAACTAAGAATAAACTTACATTAAGAATTAGGGTAGATGCCTAAAAGACTCCTAGTATTTAGTCCATCAACTGACGAAATAACAAAAAAATAGGACGGTGCGTTGAAATTTCGCGTAACGTCACACTTACGTCAAAAATGTAGCAATTTATAACTAGAAGTAACGTAACAAGCCCCTCCCCCACTCATTAAGTTTGATGCGTTACTTTTATATTTCCGTCTAGGATATATTTTGTATTCATTCTTTTCTTTATGTGACTAATGTAGTATGCAACTGGTTTTATCTTTGTCAATTTTGATTGGTTTGGTAGAGCAAAAATAATCTGACTTAAAGAGCAAATATTCCTATTTTCTGTAGGTAAATCTAACTTAATTCTTTATGCACTTCAACATTCTCCTGCCTATATCCCGATATATATATTATGGTGCCGGCGCAGCATTCTTCTTCATACATAGATTTCTATTGGCCTCATTTTAATAGTCATCTCCCGTTCTAGCTATATATAATTATGATCTATCACACAATTCATTCATTGTTTCTTTGGTCTTCTCTTACAGTGACATTCATGCACAATTTACGCTTAGATTGAAATAATGGTACTTACTTTTTAACCGACTCTCCTAACGTGGCGACATAACCGATGGCATTCTGTACAGTTTGTGTTACTTCTTGTATCGCCTGCAACCTCTCTTTCAGAGATTTCTTCTCCTCCTGTAATAGCAAAGGTATTATCATCAGCATCATTATAGTTCCATAACATTAACATCATTAGCACCTTTATTCTACCCTCTTCTGAGTTTAAGCTCCCTTTTGTGTTATATTTGCCTGTTAAGTCCCAAATTTTCAAAGTCAAAAAATTAAGAAGTCATCATATTGAGTTTTTCAATTTCAGAGCAGATTTTATATCATGCGAGATTTATTTGACATCTGTAGATTTTACAGTGCCACGAACTTAAACATTTGCATGGTCATTTTTAGAATTAATGTCGACATTTTTAAATGCTTCTTTATTAATAACGCATTATTAATAAAATTTATGTAGCTATGTATTGACGCTATTTAAAATGACATAATTACTAACATAATTATCTACCTTATCAGCTTCATCCTCATCATCTTCTTCTGCTAACAGGTCTTCATCGTCAACAGATACTAGTAGAGGGTTGCCTCCTGTAATGAAAAGAATATCATGTATTCGCATTTCATATGTCATAATACACAGGTTCACATTAAAAGCGATAGCTTATTCCTGATTTCTGAACTAAGAATTTGATGTTGAGTATCTGGCAAACTCTACTTTAGCCTGAAACCTGTCAAACTTTGGTATTAAATATTAATTTTCTATATTTAAAAAAAAAACTAAAAACACGCTTTATTTTTTTTCGCATTCTTCTCAGCAAACTCTTTCATTTTATACCCATATCATGAAAATGCATATTAAGATTTATAAAACAATGGTCAGACCTGCTGTCTTGTATGGTTCAGAATGTTGGGCCACAAAAGGGATGAATGAAAAGCAATTGCATGCAGCTGAGATGAGAATGCTAAGAGCGATATGTGGTGTTACGCGCATGGATAGAATTAGGAATGAGTTTATAAAAGGAAGTCTGAAAGTGGTATCGCTGACTGAAAAGTTGTGTGGAAATCGGTTGTCGTGGTATGGGCATGTGATGCGGAGGAATGAAGAAAATGTCGTGAGGAAAGTCTTGTGTATGGATGTGGATGGCTATAAGAGTAGGGGAAGGCCAAAGAAACGATGGTTGGACTGTGTGAAAGAGGATATGGGTAAAAAGGGACTGACTACAGAGATGACGACTAATAGAGGAGTATGGAAGAGAAAGTTGTTATTATGACGACACGGTTGGCGCAGTGGTTGAGCGTTCGGCTGCTGCGCTGCGTGTCGCGGGTTCGATCCCCGCACGGAACAAATATTTGTATGACCTACAGATAGTTGTTCCGGGTCTGGGTGTCTTGTGTATGTGAGTATACATGTTTGTGAACGCACCCACGATACAGGAGTAATTCCTAGTGTGGGGCAACGTTTTTATTAAAAAAAAAAAAAAAAAAAAAAGACATGTTGCGCCGACACCAAATAAATTGGGATAAGGGCAGGAGAATGATGATGATGATCATGAAAATGCATAAAAAATAACTAGTCCGCCATCTTTAGGAGTCCGCCATATTTGATTTAGAATGACGTCACTTAGCTAACCATGCATTGTCAGCAGTCCTTGATAAGTGTGCGAAGTTTCAATTCAATCTGAAGTTTTGAAAATCACGGTCATAGATTCCGTTACACAGATACATTCCAAGCTAAATTAAGCGTGTTAATAGTAATAAAAAAAGGGCTAGTCACGTCTAGACACTTTCTTATACTGATTTTTTACCACTGAAATGCAAGAAATACTATAGATTTTTTGGTTATTCTTTACCATAAATAAGTATGAAGGTGCCTTTTTTTTGTGGGGTGGGAAAACATCCAATGACATCGCCCGCTCTGGGTGGAGCGGGAGAGCGTGTCAGACTCTTACTGACTAAAACCCACCCCTGTTCCTTCCATGCCTGAGTGCCCAGGGGTGCGGTAACTCATGTTAAGAATTTATCCGCTACCCCTAGACATGCAGGCACCGGCCACGATGGGCTCCGTCAGTGGTGGCTGACAATCATCTCTTTGAGGCGCGCGTGGAACACTACGCGCCGTCAAATAGTATTTAGGTACCTACGTTATTAACAATAAACAATGTTGTATGCATCAGAATGTTCAAAACACGGGCCGCTGTGGCTAAACTTTCTTATGATGCAAAAGCCTGCACACTTGTCTGTTTTTCTGCCTAAATACACGATGTAACGGAAATGGATGGCAATATTTCAAATACTGCTTCTACCCGCATAAATGAAAAATTTTCTTCAAGAAAGCCATAGATAATGCCAAAAAAAATGGATTTGATATACTTATTTTGATCAGCTGATGGTAACTTTATACGGAAACTCCAATATTTTTTTTTTTAAGAATAGGGTAGTTTACTAAAAAAGAATCTAATTAGTCCGTCAGATAAATAACCAAAAAATATACAGATATTTATTTTTTTGCTACCACAACCAATAAAAATGACAAAGATAAAACGCATCAAAGTTCAGGAGTGGGGGACTCGTTACGTCACTTTGGTGGTACAAAGTGTCGCACAGCGTGACGTCACACGAAATTTCAACGCACTGTATCGGCCTTAATTTTTTATTTACGTGACAAAAGAAAAAATACGTGTCTGACTAATAAGATTGTTTTAGTAAACTACCCAATTACTATTTGTTCTGTATCTGGGTGTAATTTATCTATAATATGTATGTATTTAGAAATATATAAGTATGTTTATCAGTTGTCTAGTACCCATAACACAAGCTCTGCTTAGCTTGGGACTAGATGGCGTTGTGTGATAGTTGTGGAATATTATATTATTATTACGAGTATATTATGATCTCCAAGAAAAAGAAATGCAGAAATGATTTTTATGGGTAGAAACATATCTAAAATATGACCACGTATTTCCGTAACATTCTGTATGTATATGGTGCGATGTTTTAGGAACGTATATACATGAATGTTTCCGCACCTATACATAATCTGACGTCATTTGAGTCACATATGGACACATACCCACGTTAGTAACTACCCATATTCATAAACAGCAATTTTGTCTGGAGCTATTTCCTAAATGTTTGTGTTATTTTTCTATTGTGTTGTTATATTATTGTTATTAATAATAACCAATTATTATTTAGTTCACGCGTCAGGCCCCTCGCGTTACCATAAGGTAACGCAACAATAGGTTTTTAATTGTGTCTGCAAATGCGGGGCTTGACGCGTTAAAATAATCAGTGATTTACTGAGTTGAATTGACTTATTGCATTGGCAATAAGTCAATTCAACTCAGTAAATCACTGATTATATAATATATAAAGTATATAATACCGTAAAGTTATAATTAATATAATGCCTATTGAGGCATTATATTAATTATAACTTTACGGTATTACCAACTAGATATTATGTTCCCGTAGTTCAACATGTTCATACAATATAATGATTTAATTAAAATAGATTAAATGGTAAATCCCATCCCATGAAAATGCCCCACATATAGAGTAACACATAACACAAAACGACACGACACGTAAAACATGCAATGACAATATTCATAGACTTACTAAGAAATAAATATGAAAAGTAAGCCTTCGGGTCACTTCGGATAGATCTCACGAAAGTTTTGAAATTAACTAAAAATAAAATAAAACAAAGGACAAATGATAAAGACTGGATGAATAAATTGGAGCAGAACAATCACAAGGTAATAGTGCAGTTGTAATATATGAATACGGTTCATGGACTAAACAAATACAGTGAGACACAAATTTGATCTAGCAGCAGATTGAAACCCAAAGCTATCTTATGACGAAAGTATCAAACGTCCTCAATTATTGGCAGTGGTGTAACACCGTTGCACTGCAAGGTTCTGATCAAACACGTTCAAATAAAGAACGTGAATATAGCGCACAAGGTTCATGCCTCAATGTTCAGTTGTCTTTTTCCAAAGAATTGTGTAATAGGTAATCTATAAATTCAAATGACAGAGGATTTCAATGTTTTCAACTTACCAGTTAACCTATAGATAAGCCAGGCTCTCCCGAAGAACATTAAAATAAGGAATGGCAGCATCCACATCTCGTAGTAGTAGCAGAACGCAAGCCATACCAACAGGCCTAAGAATGAACGTATCCTTGATTCCCATTCAAAACAGTCTCTGCAAAGAACAATTAATGGTGAATATATGTTTATTGAAAAACTTCAGTGTTTTAGCACTTCAGTTTGAAGTTTTATCGTCCCATTGTCTTATTTTTAGGCCCATTTTTTGTGGCATCTTTATATATTTATATATACATATATATATATATATATATATATATATTTATGCTATTTGTGATGTCATCCTTTATTTATGGGCTCTTTTAACTCAAATCTCTGCCGGCTTTGTGACATATTTTAGGCACACTGCCTTTAGTTGTATCATTTATTTTGGAGTAACCTTTGTGGAGTCAGATCCAGTATGTTGTTTTGTTTATTAAAGAGAATTACTTGTTTTTTATTGTTTCATCTCAATATCTTACTTGTAAAAAGTGTTCAAACTCTTAGATACTTACTGTAAAATTTTCCCAACTTCAATAAACCACATGATAATTGCCTTCAGCCTCATCACATTTCGTATGAACAGCTGTCTCTTGAACTTGGCCTCTTGGTGCATGTACTTCGGTTCCCTTGGATTCACTGCTCGTATGGCTGCTTTTAGCTGTAACAATGTGCAATGGTTCATTATCATTGCTTGTGTTTTGTCTTGTATGTGCAACTAACTTATTTATGTTATAGTACAGAAAGGAAAGTACAGTTCGGTGATTCCGCGGATCGCAGGTTATCTGAATTGTAAGAAAATATCCCCGTTCCTCCACATTCTCAAGTTCTTTCCCAGCTACATATTAAAGAATCTACTCGTAATTAAAAAGACGCTCTGCTTATAATCGTAGCATATATGTCAGGTTAGATGATTTCTGGTTGGTTAACAAGTTTAAGCTTAAAGAAATATCACAACTTACCGGATTCCATATGACCAGTATCTCTAAAAGTATCTGAGGATAGTTTCCTTTCGCTCGTGCTCTCATTTTTTTGTCCTTGAGTGCGTACCATCTCTTCTCACTATTTCTTACACTAAGCAGTGGAATGGCCAGTTTTCCTAGAAACTCCACTTTATGATCGTGATCTTCATCGTATACTGTTAGTTCTAATATTGATGTGATATCCTTTATTGTGCTGTAAGATACAGATTGTAATTTAGAAACACGATGGATCTACTTGTATAACGTGTCTTATGAATTTGCAATAGTGTTCCCTATAATTCTAACCTAAAATTCTAAACAGCACACAAAAAATCTATAGTAGGTACGAGTATATTAATACCTACATTATTATGCAGTTCGTTTATAGGATTTATCTCACAACAAAACTTATCTTTTAGTTACATTAAAATGAACAATGCTCGCAATATACCATCCAACAGAAGTTACAAACCTCTAATGTAATCTGACTACAATGCAATATGCATCGCACTTCTCAAGACCAGATTAACTTCTACAGAACTGTCTCAAGCAGTAGATTATAAACTTCTCTGAAATCGATTTAACCTCTTTTGAAGTTTTACTTACAAAGTGAATATCTTCATCCAGTTTGGTGTCAGCGTTTTGTACTCTGTATGTGTTTGTAGTCTTGCGTTTCCGAGTTCTAGAACACAGAATGGGTCGGATTTTCCCCCTAAATCGGCAGCTGCAAGACCCTTAGCACCGTATACTTTTACGCATAGCCATCCAACTCCACTTGACTGTTCGTTCATGTTATACCATGTCTAAAAGAAAACACTCATAAGATTTCTAATATATTAGCAGTACTCATCCATATCTCCAACTCATATATTTTCTAAAATATCTACATTTCAGTTTCCTTTTGCTCAAGATTTAGTCATTCCATTTACATTCCTTAACATTCTAGCTTTAAGGTTCAATTTTGTCTGGTATTAAATCAATAACCATAATGCTACTCACATATCGCCTTTCAATAATCTCGCGGTCTCTAGGATTCTCCTTATAACTGCTGAGGTCCGTAATGGTTTCAGATTGTGTTGTCCCACTGATGGTAAGTAATAAAAATATTTGTCCATTTCCATCTTCTAGGTCTTTCCAAATATTATGTGTTTTCTCTCTTTCTAATCTTGATAAGTCTATTGCACACCTGGAAAGTTCGAAAATTATTATCATTATCGTCATAAATGGGAAAATGGCCATCGTTAATATTATTACCATCCTAAATGAAAGTGAACGCAAAGGGACATTGACGTCTCGTCGCAAAATTGGACCAATGTAAATAAATTGGTCGTAGAATAAATTAATTATGTTAATAATATACAATTTTTAGCGGGTATTACACGCTCCTCATTATCATACATACTCGTATTTTGGCCATCATTATCGTGGTGATTGTAAAATCTAATAATACAATGTGGCTTGTAATATGATCCATCGAGCTTAAGATTTTTCGGCTTTATATTGTTTATAGTTTATTTTGATTTTTATTTAATTTAATTTTGTTTAACGAATGTCATAAGTACTACTATTATAATAATGTTATAAGAATGTTTTTTTGTGAGCTGGTTTAATTTAATGTACCGTAACTAATTCTATTGTAATTATTTAGTGTGTGTTTTTAAATTGTACTATGTGATCATTTTGGGTTATTACTGAAATAAATTAATTTTATTATTTATTATTGTATAGTATTGTCTTTGCCACTCATAGCTTGTAACAGTATCTTTTCTCTTTTTCAGAAATTCTATAATCTCCTGTTACAGTTACCATTTTTAACCGACATTAAAAAAGAGGAGGTTATCAATTCGGATGTTTATAATATATATTTTTTTTTTGTCTGTTCGGGCCTAACTCCGTCATATATAGACGGATTTGTAAAACTCTTATTTTTCTCGAAAGGGGTTTATTCCGAAATAGTCCCATTTAAATTTCATATGGATCTGAAGAAGATCTTCGGAGATAGACAGTGGAACTCTTCAATAACTAACAGCAAATGACTCGCGATTACTGCGATCGCTTATCTATGTATTGTTAACACAATTTAATGGGGAACCACAAATAAAAATATAAAAAACTTTTTTATAAATTTTTTCCAAAAATAAACAAAAAAAGTGCAAAATAACTTTAATTTCGGCAGTCGGTGTCGAAAAACGAAGAAATAAAACCAGAAACACCGACTTCCGAAATTAAGTTTTTTGTTTACCAGCATAATATTAGACATAGCCATTTCATGCACTAGTTTGATGAATTATTTCACCAGACTCTCATCCCGTTTTTATCGCCAATAAACATTTATGAAACAGGGCGCTGTGCTTATCATGTTACGCCCATTAGGTTTCCTCCGGAGTGTCATTACGGTTATAGCGCTAATTGCCAAGCGTGATAAAATATTAAGTACCCCAATTAAGGTTACTACTTTGGATACCTACAGCCCCTACAGGTGATGTAGTAAGCCTTGCAGTATTATAGCAGATGCGTGTAGCATTAGGTCGGAAATGAGATCACAATATAGCTATAAGTTGATAGGAAGCATTAAATACTTTCTAGAGACAATTCTGGAGTAATCTTCGAAAAACTAAAAAAAAAATTCTCAAACTCAGTTTTTCGTAGTTACAGTGTATTGGATTCACAGGGTACACCTACATCTGTGTTTTGATTTTGCTGTCGACCAGTTGTTTTGCAGTCGAACAGAATGTGTGTCTGTCAACGAGTATCAGAGGTATCAGGTGAACTGAATAAATTGTGGACTGTACAAGAGTTTCTTTGCACGAAACACACTTATTCAGACTAAGGATGTTGTTACAACGAATAGTCGCATTGATGCCTGTTGTAGAGATATGCAAAACAGGGTGTAAAGTCAACAACCATTGAAAAGGGAGGATCTTCGACCAGACGGGTGATGTGTCTGGTCCGGGCAACTGCCCGATGGTTGATTTCAGAATGTTGATGTTCAAATTGCGCGGAGAACTCTGCTTTCGCGATGCAAGATTTGTGTGTTTAGTTCGTATATGTTGCCATACGCTACACCTTGATACGTTGAGCACCCTGAGCTATTAGGAACACGGCTATGCGAAATCATTGATAGAAAAATTGGGTCCGTATTACTGCACAAATGCGACTGCAAATAAAGGCGCGTTCTCTCTTTCCTGACTTTAGGGCTGCCTGTCCATGGACGCGGAATGAGGCAGTGGAGCGGAGCATGGGAGTGATGCAGAGTGAGTTGCGGACTGTGTCTGTCCATTGATGCGGAGCAAGGTAGTGTGGAGCTTGGTCCATTTCACGCCACGAGTAATTTGAGCGGACGGCGGCAGGTTTTTACTGCTTCCCTTAATTGTTAAACTAGTTCGCATATCTAGTAGCGGAGATTTTAAACAATACAATTCGTTAATATTGGCACAGCTCTGGTCCACTCCTCTCCCCTCCGCTCCAGTGGACAATCAGCTTTATACTCAGATGGGACGGCAATTAGGTGTAGTATACCCTAAAAGCTTGCCTATAAATTTTGGAAATAAAACATATGGTAGCATCAAATTCGCGTTATGAAACTCACCTTCCAATAAAGTCATCCTTGCTCTGTTTGTCCTTGTCCCAGACGGTGACTTCTAGTATCTGTTCCTGGTCGTCGTAGAGGTGCAAGTCAAACTGCTCCAGCCACGACGGGTGTAAAGACTTCCATACTACTTTACTCTTAAATTTTTCGTTACCTAACCTGTGGTGACAAAATCACAAATTAATTATGTTGAAATTATTAGGTAGCTATGTCCGGTGTGAAGGTAGTCCACCCAGGCTCACGGGAGTGTTTATAAGATTCACCGCGGTTTTGAAGGAACATGGGTGGTTTTTAGTTAGTAAGAGTCTGACAGGCTCTCCCGCTTCACCCAGAGCGGGTGAAGTCACTGATGATTCCCCACTCTAAAAAACAAAGGTGTGAAGGTAGCCCTGGTAAACTTAGGAGATATAATTACCTCAATAGCTAAAGGCAGAGGGATAAACACTACCGCAGACAGACAGGATGCGGAAGGCGAATAACCAGCAGCTCGGTGGACATCGATTATAATAGGCACTACGGTTTTCTTATACGTCAAAACAGCAATGTACGGCAAAGTGCCTATCAAATTGATGTCAACTGAGTTAGCGAATACGCCTGCAGGTGTTATAATGGTGCAACTTGGGAGGGGCCTATATCTAGCTGACTGTGATATATAATACGTTGAGTTGATAACAATGCCAAGATCACCGTTTACCACAATTTGGCTGATAAAGGAGTCTGCCGAATTCACCATGACCGTGCCAACTGATTGTAGCAAACACGGAAAGAAACACGACACGGACTACTATGCCTACTGGAACGTATCAATAGCGTATCATACTCTAGCATAACGGTCATCACACACGGTTATAACCCAAGGTTTGGGATGTATTTGTCACGTGTAAACACCGATAATTTATGAAAAATCACTTAAAATTGTAAACTTTTTATTTTCAGAAGGGCTCAACTTTAAATATATGAGACTTATTTTATACTAGTTTCAGCCAGCGGCTTCGAGCGCGTGGAATTAGTACTTCCCCTGTAATAAACTTTCAACCCCCTTTCCACCCCCTTTTTTTGCATCCTATGACTTCTCCCGCTCTGGGTGGGCGTGTCAGACTTTTATTAACTAAAATCCATCCCTGTTCCTTACCTGCCTGAGTACCAGGGGTGCGGTAACTCTGTTTTAAATTTATCCACGACCCCAAGGGTCGAATTTCGAAAAATTTATTAGTGGATACTTACTCCTCACAAAGAACACACCCTTCAAATTTCAGTCAGTCAGTTTATATAAACAAATGAAATTTTTGCAAGAGTTCATACTCTTGCAAGATTTATAACAATCTTATGTTGTCAATTATCCGATGACATATATGCATATTTGGTAAGCTTCGTGCCTGGCACGTGGCACCCGACGGTGTTAGTCGGTGACGAAAGGGTCTAGATAGCATAGTCTCCTACTTTTCAATACAACGAATATTTTTGACCTGAAACGTTACTAGGACGGTCATGGTACGATCATAGTATGGTACGGTGTAATTGGTAGACAGTTTACTAACCAAGATAAGGAAGCTTATTTTGTAAAATTGTCCATCTTCAATCTATGCAAATTTGTACCTTATAGCCGAAGCTGGGGTCGCGGACAAATTTGAAAGAGAGTTACCGCGGGCCTGGAACAGGCTTTCAACTGAAGGAACAAAGGTGAGTTTTAGTCAGTGAAAGTCTGACACGCTTTCTCGCTCCACCCAGAGCGGGAGAAGTCATTATATATTTTTTTATTTTATTTTAGGTGGGTTTACTCTTGACCCTAATCTAGGTCAGAGGTGACAGAGGCAAAGTCGACGATGGAGCGAGCTTAACCAGAAGAAGCCTGTTCACTCTTTGAAAAGATTAGGGTTGCATGCATTCGGAAACACAGACGCAGTAGAGTTCCACTCATTTGCTGTGCGCATTATGAAAGACGTTTGGAAACGCTTAGTGCGAATTCGTGGAATAGCAAGGTAGCAAAAAAAATTTACCAGTAGTTGAAGAAGTATTTAAATACTGTTATAAATAAGACCATTTACTAAATAACTGACAACACCCTGAAATCATCTAATCTCAATCCTATACTAAAAACAAATGTTACGACCTAAAATAATGCTTCAAAGTAATTTGGAAACATTAATTACCTCGAGAGTGAAATTTCAAATTCACGCTAACTGGAAATCAGTTAAGTGTCTGCGAAATTTCCGATTTGTACAAACAAACCGTGTGTATCCAAAGTTTCTTGGTAATAATTTTGTAACATCTAAATGTGTTTGTTACTTTGAATAAATTTCGGAAATAGCTGAATCAAGAGCATTAATTAAATAATTTGTATTCTATTTGATTTCACAAACAACTAAACTAATTAAATTTACGAACGCGTATGAAAACAATTCAGTTGTCAATGGGAATAGTGCCCAGATCGCCGCCTGAATTACCACATTGAAAAGAAATGTTGATTCATTGATTTTATACAAGTTTATGTGAATTATATGTATAAAATAATTTCACAAGAATTGTAGATTGTATACACTTGTAATTTTAATCAACTTTAGGTCTATAAAACCAGAAGATTTCAGAAAGATTAAATCTCTAAAGGAACCAGTTTCCACGTGGAGTATTCCCTAGAACAACCTCTTTTGAAAATTGTTGTGGATTAAGAAATGGTGTCATTTTCATTCGGATGCTGGCGGTACCTTGCTTGAGATACGAGAATAGACAGACACATAGAAGGTAATACATTCACACAGCATTATAGATGCATTACCTTTTAGACACTCAGTTATAACCAGTGGTTGGAATTAGGTAGAGTTATTTATGTACTTGCATCGAAATGTTGATATTAATATGAATCTTCCCGGGATTTCTAATGGACAATCCCGTGTGGCCAACAATATTACAAATAAATAATAATAAAAACCTCTATTGTTTTCTTTTGTTCTCACAAGCTATGTTGTGTGAACTACAAATGTGGCAACATCGCGCGTGTGCGCATTGGAATTTTGCAATTTCGGACATCCGATGTCGTTGATGTAAATTTGGGAACGTCGCGCGTGCAGTGGTAAATTGTGTAAAAGTAAATAGCTTTTTTATTTAATAAATCACGGGATTTTCCTGCTCTTTAAAATTAATCTCGGTATTTGAGGCATATCCACTTACCCGGGCGTGCGGACGGCGAGTAGTGGGTAACTCGCCGTCCGATCAGCACCAGGCCGGAGAGTCGACGGCGCGTAGTGTTCCACGCGCGCCTCAAAGAGTTGTTAGCAAACAGGACGGGGCGCGTCATGGGCGATGCCTGCCCGGGGGTTGAGGATAAATTCGAAAGAGTTACCTCGCACCTGGCCATTCAGGGCAGGGAGGAACAGGGGTGGGTTTTAGTCAGTAAGAGTCTGACAAGCCCTTCCGCTCCACCCTAGAGCGGGAGAAGTCATTGGATGATTTCCCACCCCCCAAAAAAAAAGGCATATCCACTTTCTTTCGCTGTATGAAATCAGTGTATACATAAGCGACCCTACCTAACCCCACCCTACTTAATTCCAACCTCTGGTTATAATACGAAATGCATAGATGCAGGATAGTGACGTGTTTACATAAAGACGTAGAAGGCAACACCCCGCAACAAATCATTGAGATCTGAGACACCTATGCTACTGCTGGTTAAGGCAGTGTCAAAACACATATAAATGGATGGCCCTTGATAATTTTGGCAATGGACTGAAAGCCGAAATTATACGCATATCTTAGAATAAAATATTAGTCTTAACCAAATGTGACAGACGACGGATGGACAGACAGACGGACACGTGAGTGACAACAATAGGGCTCCGTTTGCACCCTCCGGGTACGGAACCCTAAAAACACGCTATTAAATTTAGAGTGACGTCATTTCATTTTTCGTATTTATCTTAGCAAACCCTTTCATGAGAATGCATAAAAAGTCTCTGGGAGTCCTTCATATTGGATTTAGAATGACGTCACTTAGCGACCCATGCATTGTCATCCAAACTAAACATATATGCAAAATTCTGCTCAATCGGAAACCAGGAAGTAGGTCAACTTTAACTTCTAACATTTTTTATATTGTTAGTAACAGGCGAATCTAGTACATGCGTGAAAAAATGGTAGTCTCTATTCTCTTTAGGTGCGGTGATGTTGTGCTCTATGCCCCACAAGGATGACGTGTTACCGATCCTCATCTTTGTAAAAATGTATATTGTATAATCATTCTCATGTATGTGGATAGTTAGTTCAAAGTTAGGCCTAAAAGCCTGTTCGACGTCCCCCTTCATCATCAGGCTTTTTAATGTCCCCGCTGCTGAGGCACAGGCCTTCTCTCTGTGAGAGGGTGTGGGCCATATTCCACCACGCGTGCCCAATGCGGGTTGGTGGATGTCACATGTCTTCGAAAATGTCTCCCTTAATGGTTCTAAATTCAATCTGAGATGCATGGACATTCTCACCAAGTTAGAAATGGACTTTATTGTTACGTAGGTATATACTTAGTTTACATTACTTATACGCGGCCACAAAAGATTGTAACTACATTTGCCCCAAAAATTATAATTATGGTAGTGACATCAATTGGTATTGATAGTCACACAGCTTCATCTCTACATACTCGTAGTAAAAAAAGCAAGGTCAGGCGCAAGGCGCAAGGTCTTCCTGTTTATCCGCTAACTCTTGCTAAACCACGCAACAAATTTTGAAGCAGATTTCACTGAAAATGCAGGTAACTGACCACATTCCATTTAGTCGCCCATCAACCAGTGTCGCGACGGTACGTTACATACAATTAATTCGCGTGGAATTATTTGAACAATTCATCGAATGGTGGTATTTTTTTTCCTTTTCTTCGCGCGTCAGTAGTAATAGTGTTTGCGCTGTTTTTCTGAGCCGTGATGTTGGGGCATTATCCGTCTATACAGCATGTAACAAAAACCCTGTCCGATCCAGAAGGGTATTATTTGGTATCGAACTGCGTACACATATACGTAATCCTAATCATTTAATGGATACGAGATTATTATTTTTCCCCAATGATAATTATTAATTTAAAAAAAAAAGAAAATCATGTCAAAGATAAACTTAACAAAGTTCACCTATAGTTTTGTGTCAAAGAAGCCGCCTGAGCGAGACGGTCTTTTTGATCCTTTGTTAAAGAGTGCCTACAGCGCGGCTAGTGCAGGGCGGTATCGTTTGAAATAAAAATAGGTAAAAATGAAAAGATTTCGCTGGCCGGTGAAGTGTTGTCAACTTACGAAAATTTGCCATATTTAGTGTTAAATTTTGAATATTTTATAAAAAATATAGTACGTATGTTAAAGGAATACGCCTTTATTGGATCGGACAGGGTTTTGTTGCATGCTGTATAAAATCAATCGTCATTGTAAAGTCTAGTTTACCTACATCTACCATCTGGTCTAAACCTCACAATTTCTGCTGTTACCTTTATTACTCACCTAAACTTACAATAAGGATCACTAGACCTGGTGTCCAGGTCCATAGCAGGAAGATTCTTTGCCTCCACCAGCACGATGGTGACGACTGAGCTCCATATCTGCGCCTTTAGCCGCTTGTTTACATCACTCATCCTAGTGTTCTTTAGTAAATACTGGAAAGAAAACATGATTGTTAATATCACACACACACACAGATACGCATACGCACACCCACACTGTTATGACTGCAACCATCTATGTGGTCAATTTCTAAAATTACTTATTTGAATGCATATTACTGGGGAACTGACTCCCAAGTCACAGGCAAAACCTAGTTTGGGAGCCAGGGAACCTGTTACTGTGTCTATTGTTTTGTTTCTATTAACCCCGGCGTTTGTATTCACCCCGTTTGACTGTACCTATAATTTTTTTTTACAGACGAGTCGTAGTGAAACACTTTTCAGATTAATAAAGCCACTGCTTACATTTCCAGGTGTTAATTAGCGTTATTATTAAACCCTCTTTGTGTTGCTTTCTGCTTACCTCCATTAAATTTCTTTTCAACACCTTGGCACACTGAACAAAGTGATAGATCAGGAGTTACAACAAAACGCCCACATAGCTTTTAGAAAAGCACTTACAATTGTGTACAAATGTTTTGCCTAAAAGATATGCTTACATCTCAGTTGAAGAAACATTTAGAGAAACAGTAACACAAACATGACACACATAGTCAATCAACATATTATTATTAGTAGTTTATCACACACACAGTCTTAAGATATAAAATGATTTTCAGAGGCAATTCAAGGTTTTTCCGTAAGACACATTTGGGCGGAAAACGCAAAACACATCCACTCTATACAGTAAGTAAATGTAACTATAGAAAGAAGCCCGCAGAAAATACATGTCTTTTTCACAAAGTCAAAGGCACACAAAGTTTTCAGGACAAAAGATCGAAGAAAAAACGTGTGTTTTTTTTAAATAAAATAAAAGAAGAACGTGTCTCACGCTGCGCCAAATAGGTCCAGTTCAGAATGAATTCTAGATAACTAGTGCTTGATGCGGGTTTTTAACTGGACCTGAGGTTGTGAGGTGTTAAGGTCGTAAATCAATTATTATTTTATAGTGTTCCGAAAGCGCCATTTCTGGCCGAAACAACGTCTACCACGCTGCCACAGTCAGCGGAAAGCATATTCCATAGCCCGACTTTGCCCAATTCCTGATCGGTGAGAGCCAAGGTTACATTATGTAGCTACACACAAGAGAAATAAAAAAAAGAGACAATCATTAAAAACATATAACATAGCGTGTGCCTCACGGCTGCGAAAAGATTAATTTCAGTAATGTTGTCAAACAGATGCTGTCTGATGCTGGACTTCCAATGAACCTCCAGTGACGAGTTACAGAGCAAATGGTTTCAAACTTATAACACTTTTTATATACAATAAACAAATATAAAGATAAATACTTTTAATAAAATAAATGAAACGTGTAGTTTTACAAGTTCAGATAAAAAATATATATAATAATAAATAAAAATAATGACATGGAAAGCATTATAATAAAAAAAACTTTATTACAAAAAAAAAATAATCGACTTCCAAAAAAAAAATACACTAAAAATTAAAAAATAACTTTAATATCGGAAGTCGGTGTTTGTATTTTACTTCTTCGTTAGTTGACACCGACTTCCGAAATTAAAGTATTTTTTAAATTTTTAGTGTATTTTTTTTTTGGAAGTCGGTTGTTTTTTTTTGTAATAAAGTTTTTTATTTTTCACTTTTTAGTTGTTATACCATAGAACTAAAAACCCCAATAACATGGAACGTGGAATTTAAACACCAAAACGTCATCGAGGTATTCGTATTTTTCGTTTTTTTTCAATTTTTCAAAATGCGCTGAAGCGATTTCGATAAAATTTATATGGGACCACCTTGGGAGTATTTTCTTTCGGATAAAAAAAGAATTTTGAAAATCGGTTCACAACGTACGGAGAAATCGGCGGACATACATAAAAAAAAACATACATACAGTCGAACATAGAACCTCCTCCATTTTCGAAAGTCGGTTAAAAATTATTGGTGGCACAGCAGCATCCGCCGGGCTGACACAGGTGGCAGCGACAAAAGTGAACCAATAACCTCGTACTAATGTCAGTCTCATACAGTTTCATACAGCAATGTCGTCTGCCCAAAAACTCACCAATCAACACTTCATTAAATACGCACACGAAATTAAGCCGAGTTTTTCAGCAAATATTTGTCCAGAAGCCAGGGCCAAATTAGTCTTATTTAGTGGTACGTGAGAAAAAAATGCCGTATAAATGGCGGCACTTTTCCTTAATTTAGTCCGGGAGCCCTAAATTGTGTTCATTATTCTGCTAAAGCTTCAGAGGCGAATTAGGTAATGAAATGTAAATGAAATATAAATTGCTATAAAATGAAATAAAAAACTGCGCAATCTGTTAGCTGAGCCACATAATTTTATGCTAACACTAAAAGTTCTGAATCCGGGTTAGGTACCGAAAGCCAACAAACTGGCACTATCCAATTTTTAAATCTTGTAGCGACCTCATTGAATCAAATTACTATAACCAGAGACGCGTCACGTTTCAGCATCTGTCAGTCCCCGTTAACAGGTGGCCATCGTGTAACTACAGACTTTGTCAGGTTCCGGGTGAAATGAACCTTGTCACAGGTCTAAAGACCTTGGCTAATAGTGATAATAGCGGTTTAAAACGCGTGAATCGGGTTTATGGATTTTTTTTGGCAAGGCAAACTCGCGGAAAACTAGCGGCACACATGAGAGCCGCTCGTGGTAGCCAAATTTTCAATATCTCAAACCAAACATGAACTTTGACAGAAGACATATTATCCAATTTTTTTGGTAATTGCACCACATTTTAAAATACTTTTACGTCAACTAAACCAAATTGATATCCACGAATTACATGAATTGTTAAAGATAAGATCTCCAACAATGAACAATACACAACAGTAGACGTTATTGTCAACGGATGGCAGTTTGATTGATGAATGCAGTTCTGTTGATGCAGTCGTACTAAATTGTTCCGAGTACCGCTGGTATAGAATATAGATATCACGCCCACATTTCCGATAGAATTGACATCAGTAAGATTTATGTGAAGGAGAAATATCGCGGGGAAATCTGTGCTTATAATTAGGTTTTTTTTTTTACTGTTGATGTCGATTGGCACGCGTTTGACCACTGTCTCACCTGATGATAAGCGATGATGTGGTTGAAGATGGAGCACGCTTGCCTAGAAGTAACCTATTCACACTTGACTTAAAGACTCCCAGGTTGTAGCTATCAGGAAACACAGACTCCGAAATGTACTTTTCAGTACATTTTGTCGAGTTATGCAAACATAAATGTATGGACAGCTGACTTTTTTTTCGCAATGTCTGGTATTATGAACAACTTTTACTATGGAAATAGTAAAAGTTGTTCATAATGTGTTTTCATTTATTGTTGGTGGGCCCGTAATAGGCTGGTATTATTTTTAGGTCGACGTATTACGAGATCATTCGAGAATGTGATCGAAGTTTCCAGACGATTCCACTTTGTTCGAGAACATTCCACTATGGTAGAGCGTAGAAATTAAAGGATGTTTCTAGAAAATGCCACTATAGACTAGTTCGGTAATGTTCTGGAAACTTCTATTATGACTGGTTGGGGTATAAATAAGCCGGCCAGGCATCGAGAATGTGGTCGAAGTTTCCAGACGATGCCACTTTGTTCGAGAACTTTCCACTACGGTAGTGCGTAGAAATTATAGGATGTTTCTAGAACATTCCACTAAAGACTAGTTCGGAAATGTTCTGGAAACTTCTATTATGACTGGTTGGGGTATAAATAGGCCGGCTGGGCCTCGAGTGAGTCAGTCAGTCTGCTCGCAGCTCGCCCGCAGCGGAGGCCTAGGAGCCCGGACGAGGAAGAGGATGCGGAGGAGGTGAAGCGGCGCCAGCTGCAGCGCACACCGCGCAGGCGCAGCGGGGCTGACGCGCCGTCCTTCGCCTCCGCCGCAGGCGTCACGAGCGGCACGAGCCGCTCCCCACCTCAGCAGCAGCAGAGTTCCCACCCTACGGCTGCCACCGCCCAGGGCGGGGGCGCCAAGGGTGCTCCAAATAAGAAGCCACGCTACCCGCCGTTGGTAGTGGAGAGGCTGCCGGACTGGCAGACCCATTTCCGGGTCCTGCACGAGCAGCTGGGTCGCTCTCCGAGTGCTCGCCCTTACCAGGGCGGCATTCGGTTCCTTCCCGGAGACGAGAAGGAATACAGGGTGGTCCAGCGCTATCTGTGCGACCTGGAGAAGGAGACCGGTCTGGTATGGTTCTCCTACTCGCTGCCGGCGGAGCGTGGCTTCAAGGTGGCCATACGCGGCCTGCCGGTTGACACCGATCCGGCCGCGATTGAAGAGGACCTGCGCGGGCTCGGTTTTGAGCCCGAGTACGTGCGGGCCATCAAGGCTCGCGAGGGACGTCCGGGCTGCATCTACTTTGCAGCCCTCAAGTACCAGCCGGACATTCGGCGCATATACGACGTCACCTCCATCTTATTGATGGGTGGCGTCGTGGTGGAGGGATGGCGTGGCAAGAGGGGGCCAGCCCAGTGCCACCGCTGCCAGCGCTTCCGGCACTCTTCCCACCAGTGTCACCGTCCGCTCGCCTGTGTGCGATGCGGGGGTGGGCACGCCGCACGAGATTGTCCCCGGCCCCGAGAGGAGCCGGCAACATGCGCCAACTGTGGCGGACCGCACCCCGCGTCGCGCCGCGAGTGCCCCGTCTTCCGGCGGGAGGCCGCCAACAGGCGAGCGGGCACGGTGGCGCTGACGAGCACCGCAGCCCGCCCGGCCGCAGCAGCGGTCCGGGCTGAGATCGTCGACGCGCACGAGGCCCGTAGCACATCACTGATGGCGGCTGCAAACGGGCCCAGTTCCAGAGCAGCCCCTCTGCCAAGCCGCAAGAGGAAGAGGAGGAGACGTGGGAGGAAGCCCCCTCCCCCCACCGACACCGCAAAATCGCAACCCCAACCCCTACACTCCTCACATGGTGTGAATCTGCCAGGGGCGGCCTCCGTAACAGAGGTCGTCCCTACGGTAAAGGTTCGCACCATGTGCCCCCGTAAACCGCAACAGGTGCCAGAGGGCGCCACTGCTGCCGCTTCCCAGGACGACATCGCCGCCATGCGTCCACACAATGCGCCACTAGGCGCCAGTGTGGCCGCCATTCCACAACCGGAGCTCCATAGGCGGGCCACTGGCCTCCTGCTGGACTTGATTAAGGCCATCAGGAGGGGCCAGGACCCGCTTATCACCGTGCTGGAGGGCATGGTGGCCATCCTGGCCCTTTACCAGGGCGGGACCGCCGCCAGCAGCCAGCCAGCAGCATCAGACGCCGAGTAAGTCGTTTTCACCTACACGCGACTTGCTCAAACAGGAACACCATACAAGCAGTACATGCACTGTGCGCGACGTGTTCTAAGTTAATATAGGCACGTCGCGTATCGCAAGCCAGACATACATGACTCCACACACATGTGCACTCACGCGCTGTATGTATATACAGCGCATACATGGGCGGCATTACACATACAATGCCGCCCACACATACACCTTCGGCCCTGCGGTCCGGACGGTGACCGGCTAGCTCTGGAAACCGGGCGGACGGGGGCCACACACTAAATACTGCAGGCTCACTGTAAGCCGGCGGCCGTGAGCTGGTCGTCATCCGCTGGGCCTCCCACAGGGAACTGTGGGTCTCACCTGGCGGTGACAGACCGCCTAGCTGCCGTGAAAACATGTTACGAACCTGCAGTATCACACATGGGCGATTGCTGTGAGAGCATCGGCAGGTGTAGTTCCATCGCCTGCCTAGTAGGCTGTTATGGCAGTCGCCCTAGGCATCCACACCAGAAAATAGGTCCCCCAATGAAGCACCCGTTTTTACGGGTGGCAGCCAGCTACCACGAAAAAAGGCAAGGCCTATACGTCCGTCGCGCCCCTTACGGGGTAGCAGCGATTTCCCGCAGTTAAGAGTGAGTCAGTCTGTTTTCAGCTACAGAAGCGAACGCAAGCGATTACGAAGATAATAGTGATCACTAGAGAATTAGTGTTTTTGTAAATAAATTGTTTGTGTTATTAAAGGATATTTGGTTAATCAACCGGTGTAAATTAATTCATCACCAGCTCGTAACATTATTAATGATATTTGCAAACAAGCAAGGTCACAATTTCAAAAGATTTGACCCTATTTGAGTACCGTTGAAAAGGGATGAAAATCCAGGATTCGAACCCATGTCAACTTTAAGTGACGGGGCTATCCTGGGCTTCCGAGCATTTTGTTGTCAAACTTTAATTTAAATATTTTTAACACGCTTTTTTAGATTCACCTGTAACTACTTTGTAAAAAAGTTAAATTTGACCCACTCCCCGGTTTCCAATTGGGCTGAAATTTTGCATATATGTTTAGTTTGGATGACAATGCATGGTTAGATACGTCATTCTAAAATAAAAGGGTTTGCTGAGAATAATACGAAAAAGCGAGTTTTTTTGGTTCTTTTTAGGGTTCCGTACCCCGAAGCGTCCAAAGGAGCTCTATTATTGCTGTCACTCACGTGTCCGTCTGTCCATCACACAGGTTTTACAGCCATACGATTGGAGCTACAGTCTTCAAATTGTCATAGTTTAGGCATCTTGTTGACCCAAAGCTATACAAATTGTCAAAAATAAATTTGGTACGGAACCCTAAATGTGTGAAGTCCGACACGTACTTGGCCGGTTTTTTAACTTGAAGTATAGTGTTATATTTTTGGAATCGTCTACGCGTCTCCTTGAGCTCTTTAGTTTGATAGCCCAAATTGACCACGCCACAAAAATACGCGTGAAAAACATAACACTTTCCTCGCTATCGAGTAAAAATACGCCTCATTACACAATTTATGGTTACTAATAACCAAACGGCTAATAAATTGTTACTAACTTAGGTGATGGTCAATAAATGGTTACGTTATGGGTCTATTTGGTAAGAACTAGGGCGTTTGTATTTGCGTATAGACGTAAATCTGTATCTTATATTATTGTGTCAGTTTGTAATTTAGTAGATGGAACTAAAGTGGGGAATCTGTTTTCTTCGAGCTGTAGGTAATAGATGTTATATGAATTTAAGCCTTAGCCGCGATATACGCGGTAATGAACTTCGCAATTAAGATTTACACTCGTCTGATGCAGTTTGTGGCAACATAATTTGTGATTGAACTAAAAAATAAATGCCACCAACAGCTTAAGACTGCTTGAAAATTTACTTGTTTGGATTTTTGTAGTGAAAACTTCTTTAGGCGCGTTGGGCATTTTTGAGATGGGACAACACTATTGAACTCGCGCGCTACGAGCGACACCGACACCGCTACGAGCGACACTGACACCGCTACGAGTGCTACGCGTTGTAGCACACAGTTTTCACTTCTGCCAGCAGTCCCCATGACTGCCTATTTTTTTATTGTTTTCAGTCAGTTTTTGCCCATGTGGCTTATTTCACAGGATCCATGCATTTTTCCAAGATAAAAAGCCTATGACACTCGACGGAGAAATAATTTTTCATGAACAGTGCAGCACTTCCAGAGATGACCTTTTACAAACATAAAGACAATCAAACAGTTGTAACTTTTTTTCTTTCTTTTTGAAGTGAAAACTTCTTTAGATGCGTTGGGCAATTTTGAGATTGGAAAAATTAAAAAACGAATAGCGAGGCGCATTGGGCATTTTTGTCCAAGTTTTCACTTCTGTCGACACTCCCAGATTGTCACCGGTTTTTTTTTAGTTTTGATTTGATCACGTTATGGCAAATCGATGAAAGCTAATGTTTGGCGCCAGACTCATCAATCAAGCAATATGAAAATGGTATAGGTTGTTAATTACTTCGATAATATCAAAGCTATTAATTATCCTATTAATATTATAAATGCAAGGTGGATAGATGGATAGATGTTTGTAACTCAATAACACCAGAACGGCTGAACTGATCTGAATGAAATTTGGCACAGAGATAGATTATAGTCTGGAATAGCACATAGGCTGTAATTTATAGCGGGGGAAGTACTAATTCCACGCGGACAAAGCCGCTGACAGAAGCTATAGTAATATTATAAATATGTTTTTTTTTTTTTTGGATTATTGTCTAGAATAGCACACGCCTCCCTCTCCACCCAGAGTGGGAGAAGTCACAGGATGATTTCCCAACCCCCAAAAAAAAAGCCATCTGGTTAAAGGTTGCGTTCAACGACTTGGCTGGTTGTCTATTAGTCATTTTATTGAATGCCGGCGTAATGGCGAATTCAACCAGATGGCTGCGACATATACATATAACGAAGACAGATCTAAATTTAAGCAATAGGTATGTGTGCACATTCAGCGCACTCTGGGCCATTTGCCTTGTTATGTTTGTTCCATCTCACAAAGGCGCGTTGGTCGTGGATGTGTGTGTAGATTCACGTGCACATTTTTTTCTGTGTGCGTAAGCTAGGAATCATAAATCATTTCAGCCGAAAGCCATCAACTACTGGACAATACTGGATTTAGGCCAAGTGTCGCCACAACTACCGGTTCTGTGCGTTTCACATCCATCGGATTACCGCGAACCTCAGGAGGTCATCGGTCTACCTAGTCCCACAATGTCTTCCAACGCTGCGTCTTCAGGTATGCGTTCGCTACTCCAGAATCTTTTAACCCGATGGACCATCTGTTCTGCGAGCAATACGCTCTCCACTGTCACTTAAGTTTGGCGATTCATCGGGTTCCGCATAATATAGGCAACAATAACCAATTTTTTAACCGACTTCAAAACAGGAGGTTCTGTACTCGACCCTTATGTATGTCCGCGATTTTCTCAAAAAATTTAAACTTAACTTTTAAAGTCGGTGTCAAAAAACGAAAAACAAAACCATAAACACCGACTTCCGAAATTATAGTTGTTATGCCATTTTTAACCGACTTTCGAAAAAGGACGAGGTTCTATGTTCGATTGTATGTTTTTTTTATGTATATCCGCCGATTTCTCCGTCAGTTGTGGACCGATTTTCAAAATTCTTTTTTTATCCGAAAGCATATACTTCCGAGGCAGTCCCATATAAATTTTATCGAAATTGCTTCAGCGCTTTCTGAGAAACTGAACAAAAACGAAAAATACGTATACCAAGATGAGGTTTTTGATTTCTCCAATTAAGAGTATGTTTAAATTCCACGTTCCATGTTATTGGAGTTTAGTTCTGGGGTATAACAACTAAAAATAGAAAAATAAAAAAACTTTTTTACAAAAAAAAAAAACAACCGACTTCCAAAAAAGAAAATACACTAAAAATTAAAAAATAACTTTAATTTCGGTCTCAAATAACGAAGAAATAAAATACAAACACCGACTTCCGAAATTAAAGTTATTTTTTAATTTGTAGTGTATTTTCTTTTTTGGAAGTCGGTTGTTTTTTTTTGTAAAAAAGTTTTTTTTTGTTTTTTTTTTGGAAGTCGGTTTTATTATTTTGTAAAAAAAGATTTTTATATCCTAGTTTTAGTTTATGAAATCTTCCAATTGCTTTATTTTTCATTAAATCAAAGATAGCAACGCTCCGTATTACATCTTCCACACATTTCCTACATTCAACCTTCTCGATTCGAAAAGGAAAAATCAAATCGCAATTTCATCAAATCGATTATTCGATTCGTGCCATTCTACATAGTGCACACTCTGCTCTGAGCCTTGTCGGTTACGGGTCACGATAGAATCCAATCTTTGAAGTGACATTTTCATTTCAGTTCTTTGCTTTTGCTGAAAATGTATTCCAATGTGGTCTTAGGGGAAAATTAGGTATTAGGAAGAGTGGTCTTAGATTTGGTTTCTGGTTTTCCTATGTTTCTGTTTTAATAGCGTATTATAGACGTCCTATGTATTTTAGATTGTGTAATTATTTATTGACGAAAGGTTTTTTTTTTGAGGGTAGAAAATCATCAAATGACTTCTCCCGCTGTGGGTGGACCGGGAGGGCATGTCAGACTCTTACGACTGCCAAGGGCCGCTGAAAAGTTCTGGTGTGGCGACCGCGTATCGGTAGACTGTAACGAAACGTTCCACGAATACCAGCGGTGCGGGGTGAAGTGTTCGAGGGGAACGAGGAGATGGAAAAGCAGTGCACCCGCGCAGCTCACGTGAGTCGCTTCTAGGCCGATCTGAGACTAGATATTAAATCGCTTAGCGTCTCGTCGAGCGCACTAGCAGTCCCGAGCGTTTGCGATTTGTTCTCCTTAAACGAATTAATAAGTGCCAATAAGTGTTGTGGTAATCCCGAATTAGGGTGCTACGACAAGAATTCCGGTCCAGTTTCGCAAGCTACCTACGAGCTAATTGACTTGGTGAGCTGCAGGGCCGAGGACCTTGTCACTCCGCCGTTGCTGTGCTGAGCAAGACGACGGCCACACCGTCGTTCATCAGCTTTGTCGCCGTTCACCGCCTTCCTGAGCACCAGTTAACTTCCGTCACCGGCCTGGGGGACCATCGGGAACTCGCCTGGAAGCCACGGGGAACTAGCTGTCCCTGCCTGAAGTGTCAATAGACGACCGTAACCCACGATCTACAAATTTTGTGTGCCTCCGACTTCTTGCTACTATCATACCTACTTTAATCATTAAACCTTTTTTGAAAGGTACATGCCTGCTTTATTTCATTTGCCAATTTATAGGAGGAAATGAAACGGGTGGAGGCTACAAGACGCAACGTTGGAAGGCCTCCCATAGGTAAGGTGGACCGAGGACCTGGTGAAAATCGCGGGAATCCGATGGATGCGAGACGCGTAGGACTGGTCGTCATGGCGACACTCAGGGAGGCTATAGGCCCAGCAGTGGGCCTCTTTCGGCTAAAATAATGAACTATTTATCATCCCTAAATAAATACACTCACTGGACGCCTGAGGAAGGACATAACTTTCGAGGTCAACCGCGGCGAAGGCGGTGTAAAAATCTGGAGCCCTACTCTGACGTTTTAAAATTATCATCAATATAAATACGGAGAATATAATAGTAGAAAATGTCTGAAAGTGGCACCCCTGACTGAAAAGTTGTGTGGAAATCGGTTGTTGTGGTATGGGCATGTGATGCGGAGGAATGAAGAAAATGTCGTGAGGAAAGTCTTGTGTATGGATGTGTATGGCTATAAGAGTAGGGGAAGGCCAAAGAAACGATGGTTGGACTGTGTGAAAGAGGATATGGGTAAAAAGGGGGTGACTACAGAGATGACGACTAATAGAGGAGTATGGAAGAAAAAGACATGTTGCGCCGACCCCAAATAAATTGGGATAAGGGCAGGAGAATGACGATAATAGTAGAAAATGATATTTGGTATTTTACTCACAAAAATAGCACGGGTACGTTCCAAAAGCATATTGACACACAAAAATAACAATCCATGTAAAAATACGCCTGGTTACTATAAGACTTTAAACTAAACTGTTTGTTGAAGTAAAAACTAAGGGAATAAAGAAGTTAACCCATTATTTTATCCTTATACGTACCTGAAATGGCTAAAATTTTAACATATTCGTTGTATTTTTTTCCGGTTGATATGACGCGTTTTCGTGATAAATAATTAGCGCCGAAAGAAGGATTTACGCCATACATGAATTTTAGGTAGGTTCATTTATTTTATTATTTACTAGCTTTTGCCCGCGACTTCGTCCGCGTAGAAGTCGGAAATGGTTCTAATAGGATTTTTATTTGCTTTTTACATTTTTAGTCTTGTTATAACTTAGAAATTACTATGCTCAAATGTTTGAATACTTACAAAATATAACAATCTTTATTATAGTGTAGGAATTAAGAGGCAAAGAGGTAAAAAAGATTTGAAAAAGGGGGGACTTCTGGAACTTTTTCTACATGGGGAGGGGTTTACACTTTCTCACCTCTGCCTTCCTCCCTTTAAATCGACAGCGAAATTGCGTAAACATAACCGTGCCAAGGGCCGCGGTAACTCTATTTCAAATTTATCCGTGACCCCAGGCAGGCATCGACCCTGGGCCTGCGGACGGCGAGCAGTGGGTAGCTCGCCGTCCGATCAGCACCAGGCCCGTGAGACGACGGCGCGTAGTGTTCCACGCGCGCCTCAAAGAGATGTTATCAGCCACCACTGACGGGGCCCATCGTGGCCGGTGCCTGCATGCCTAGGGGTAGCGGATAAATTCTGAAAATGAGTTACCGCACCCCTTGGCACTCAGGCAGGGAAGGAACAGGCGTGGGTTTTAGTCAGTAAGAGTCTGACACGCCCTGCCGCTCCACTCAGAGCGGGAGAAGTCATTGGATGATTTAAATTATAATTAATTTGATAAAAAAAAGGCAGGCATCGGCCCTAACGGGCCCCGTCAGTTAAGGGCTACTGCTGGCTTCTCTTTGAGGCGCGCGTGGAACACTACGCGCTGTCGACTCTCGGGCCTGGTGCTGATCGGACTGCGAGCTACCCATTACTCGCCGTCCGCAAGCCCGCGTCTATGGTGGCCGGGGATCGGCTTGCGGCCCCCGGCGTCTAGGGCGTCTCATGCGGCGGCTGCTGGGGGCGTGAGGGCGTCTCCGTTGAGTCTCCCTCACGCATTCCGCCTCCTCCTTCGCGAGTATTGCTGCTTCGCAGAACGAGGTGACAGCTTCCCCTTCCCTCTCAGTGATCGAAATTCGACCGTGAGGATTATTAGCTGGGCAAAGTTATTTCAGGAATCTACATATAATTATAAATGTTAATAAATGTTTTAGTACCGAGGCTACATATTTGTCACATTTACCGCTGTGGTCAGTCACATTTACATTAATTTCAAAAGTAATTTGAATTTTATTTCGGTAAATTATGTTAAATGCAAAATTGCGGTTCGATGGCACACGACATTGTGATGCTTTTAATATAATATTTTCCTATTTCTATGTTATTTTCAATACAATTGGCAATAAAACAAAACTGGATTGTAAAATAAAAACTGAATCTATTTCTGAGTTCTGAGTAATATTTGCTATACTGAACTGAACTTCTTTGAACTCGCCACCTTGGGGTGTAGGACCTCTGGATGGCATACGAGGGGTCGAAGTTAACTCACAGAGGCCTCGTTAGGCAAATGGTGGAAGGGGAAACTGTCAAGTGACAGAAAAAGGATGCAAATTGACGTATGACGTCACAGCCATTAGGTTACGCGAGTAAAAAAGAGATAGCGAGATGTCCTCACCATGCTCCATGACTCTTCCTTATACATTTCTATATTTGATATGCTAATTGCTTTTTCATTTATTAACCTTTGATGCTGTTTTCAGATAAAAAGTTACATATTTGTTATTTGTTGTTTCATAAAAAAATTGTTTATATATAAATTGTACAAATATATACACAAGAGAATACCTTAATATACCTGTTTGCAATAGGTACGTAAGTGCACCCGGAGATAAACCCCGGTCGGTGCAGGATTATTGCAAAACGAAAAAAGAGTTCACACATATTATTATCACATTTTAAACACCATGTTATCTCTACAAGTACTGTTGACACCAATCACCCCATTAGTGAGTACAGTCACGAGTAAAAATATGTACATAAGCAAACTTTACTTGTAAGCTACTGAGAAACCCGAGAAGATGCTTGCTAAAGTCTGCTTGTGTACATATTTTTGCTCGCGACTGTACATAATGTTAGCAAAGCAATCCACATGCTGCCATGACAACATTATCAAACATGACCTTTTCCAATGAATAATATGAGTATTTACTGCCTCACTCAGAGACGTCACTTAAAAATATAAAGCATTAAATCTAATTGAGTAGCATAAGATTAGGCCTTTATTCCGCCATAAAAACAAAAAAAAAATAACGAGCGAGCGTTACAGTAGTCGCTTATGATGTGTAACATTTGGCATCTCACCTTCATAATATAATAGGCAACATTTAATCTATCATGAAAAATAAAATTAAAACCCCTAGGAGTGCCCTAGGAGCTAGGCTTATATTTTGAGGATACTCAGTGGCATTGACTACGGAAAAAAACAAGCGAGCCTTACTTACAGTAGTCGCATATGATGTGTAACATTTTACATCTCACCTTGGTAATAAGCAACATTAATATATATCGGAAAAATATAATTAAACGTGCAGATTTAATATCGTGCGCGCGCTCGACCATCTGACGGCCAGCTCTACAACCACGCGCGCTCATTGGTCAAATCAAATAGCACGCGCTTCCCCGGCTTCCTGTTACACGCTTCCGTCCCATTTCACGAAATCACTGCGAGAGCGAGAGGAACGATGTTACATCAAAAACACGCTCGATTAATGTACCTTTAAAGGATGTAACGAAAGTGATGTGGTCATATTTTAGATAGGTACTGCTTTTGCTCATGGAAATAAACAACTTTCTTCAAACAAAACATAGTTGATCTGCCTAACCTTTTCCCAACTATCTTGGGGTCGGCTTCCAGTCTAACCGGATGCAGCTTAATACCAGTATTTTATATGGAGCGACTACCTATCTGACCTCCACAGCCCAGTTACTGGGTAATACGATATCCCTTGGCAAGACTGGTTGTCAGACTTTCGGGCTTCTGACGACCCGTAACGACTGTCAAAGATCCACGATTGACAGCCAGGACCAACGGCTTAACGTGCTTGCCGAGGCACGGAAGAGTCTCGGTATGTAAGATGATCACCCATCCAAGGACAAACCCAGGCAAGAGTAGCTTAACCTGATGGATCGACCCATGCGGCTGTTATTACTTTAACCACGAGCTCCTCTTATAGTGAATTTCCTGAGAAGAAATGGAACTTGCCGTACAAAGTTATCATCAGCTGACCGAAACCGTTGGAATTGACTGTGACTTTCTTGAAGAAAGTAGTTCTTGTAATTGCATGTAACAAAAGCCCTGTCCGATCCTGAAGGGTATTATTTTGTATCGTACTGCGTAAACATATACGTAACCATTTCATGGATATGAGATTATTATTTTTCTCCAATGAAAATAATTAAACAATAAAAATTAAAAAAAGTTATCAAAGGCAACACTGATCGTTCGACAAAGTTCACCTACAGTTTAGTATGAAAAAAGCCGCCTGATCAAGACGGTATTTATGCGCCATTTGTCGCGTGCCGCCAAAGCAAGAAGTTGGTACGCTTTGAAATAAAAATTGGTAAAACTAAAATTATTTGGGCGGCCGGTGGAGTGTTGTCAAATTATGAAAATTTGCCATACTTAGTGTTAAATTTCGCATTTTTTATAAGAATAAAAAAAAAGTTTTCGTTTTTATGAGTTACATTTTTTTCCTTTTTTTTTAGTGCGTATGTTAAACCAAGAATACACCTTTATTGTATCGGACAGGGATTTTGATACATGCTGTATAGGCAGAAGTAGTATTTAAAATTTGACCATGCGTTTCCGTTACATCCTGTATATCTGCCAATTTTATTGATTCATGTGATGGAAACATCGTCAGGAAATGGAAATATCCTAGAACCAAAAATTAGAAGACATGTGACATCCACCAACCCGCACTGGGCCCGCGTGGTGGATTACGGGCCCACACTTTCTCAGAGAGAGGAGACCTGTGCCCCAGCAGTGGGACATTAAAAGGCTGATGATGATGATGAAGTGATGGATATGACTAGAATATAAGGGGTTTGCACATTCGTCAACAAAAATAAAATGATAATAGGAAATATGCATGATAATTTATTATTTGTTCAGTTGAAGACTTATTAACTATAGCGAACAAATATGAAGGAATTTTCAAAATATCATCATCAGCGACGAAGTTATAAAGCTTTAAAGTTGATAATTAGAAAGAGAAGTCCGACGTGTTCTTTGACGTCAAAGGACATGACGCCCATACAACTGCCATAGAAAACAGCGTTTTCGAGAGAGGGACAGATATATTTGTTTAAAATTGTTATAACTCGTTTAATTTTCGATCTATTTTGATTTTGCTTTCACTGTTCGTACTCTATTTTAGTTTATTCATCAATAAACCGGTTAGATAACAAATATTTTCTTCATACATGTTCCCTATTATGACTTAAGAAAATCACATTTTGATTTTAGTTGGTTCATCTTCATTTTAATTCATTTTATAAATTCCCTTCAGTCCGTTATTTCGATTTGCCACGCGGTATCGTGTTACACAGTTACTGGTATGTGGTGGCCAGATAGACTGTCGCTCCATGGAAAATACTGGAGTATTACTTATACTATAAGCTCATCCCAAAATAGTTGGTTTGGTAACCCAAAGGTTACTGGTCGAGAATCTCTTTTTGCATTTAGTCCGCCTATGTACCACTATTGTGCATGAAATTTAAATAAATTCATAAAAGTCTAAGCAGATTGATTAGAATAAATTAGAATAGAATTTATACACTTTTGTACACCAAAACATTATTATTATATCGCTGACAGCGATATCAGTCAACCTTTGGAAGGACTGAAAGATCTTAAAAAAATCGTCCAAGTGCGAGTGGGACTCGCGTACGAAGGGTTCCGTACCATTATATATAAAAGCGGCAAAAAAATCACGTTTGTTGTATGGGAGCCCCCTTTTTTTTGTTGGAGGGTGGGAAATCATTCAATGACATGAGGAGACGGAAGGGCGTGTCAGACTCTCACTGACTAGAACCCACCCCTGTTCCTTCCCTGCCCTGAGTGTCCAGGGGCGCGGTAACTGGTTTCGAATTTATCCACAACCCCTGGGCAGGCATCGGCCATGACGGGCCCTGTCGACTCTCGGGCCTGGTGCTGATCGGACGGTGAGCTACCCACTAATCGCCGTCCATAGGCACGGGTCTACGGTGGCCGGACATCATCTCGCGACGTCCTTCGCCCAGGGCTGCTGCTGGGCGACTCTGTTGTTGAGCCTCCCTCACCCGTTCCGCCTTCTCCTTCGCGAGTATTACTGCTCCGCAGAAAGAGGAGACTGATTATGGGAGCCCCCTTAAATATTTATTTTATTCTGTTTTTTAGTATTTGTTGTTATAGCGGCAACAGAAATACATCTGTGAAAATTTCAACTGTCTAACTATCACGGTTCATGATACAGACGGACGGACAGCGCAGTCTTAGTAATAGGGTCCCGTTTTACCCTTTGGGTACGAAACCCTAATAATAAGGAAGCAGTTTGCAGTGTACTGCTAATAGATTAATTAGGCAACAAAATTTTACATTAAAAAATATTTAGATGGTCATAGGTACCATTATAAAAATATGTTACACAACAGTAAATTTCATTTGGCCTTATCCTTGTCAATTAAAATTAATGATTTATAATTTTTAAATAACATCTCTGAGTCGGGCAGCTACACCAACAAACAAGTAAGTAATAGAAAAGCAAACACGCATGCTATTAACACCATTGCTATACAGTTTGAGTACCCTTTGAATTTTGTCGCCTTGGCTTTTCAGCTTCGGGAAATGGTTGCTGAATTTCTCGATGATCGAGTCCGTACAAGCTAGGAATGGTGTTGGCTCGTCCGAGGCAGTTGTTCCAGGCGGGAGACTTCCAGCTCTAGGACGGGGTTCTGAAGCTCTGTGATCATAATTCAATGGTATTTTAAAGTTGGTGAAAAGGAATTTGAAACTAATCCTTTTAACGTACAAGGGATAGCCAATGGATTTTCTAAATTATAAATTCGGATTGGAGACAAAAGTCAAATTAGAAGTTACAGCAAGAAACTGGAATTTCAATATAGCTACTCGTACTATAAAAGGACAAATACTTAAGGAAATCAAACAAAACAAAAGCAATCTTAAGAATTATTTCTCCAACGGTGATCCAAACAAATTAAGGTCAAGAAAAAACAAAGTGTGGTACTTATAAAGGACGAAGCTTCAAAGGAGCAAAAACAAAAGTTCGTGGAAAAGTTACCTTTCTCTCTCATCGCTGGACGAATGACACGAGAAGCACGATTCACTGGAGCTATCGTTATTCTTATCATCATCGTAAGCGAGGTTGTACGCTGAGAGACTTTTGTATAGTACTGTTCCTTGCTCCATATTAATGAACTGCGTGCATATATCCTTAGTATTTTGGCTCTCAGACGGCTCATCAATAACAAAAGAAGGTATACTCGAAACTTCTCCACCATCACTAGAACTTTTGTCTCCACTTTCAGCAGAGTTATCTTCTATAGAACTTCTCTTCTCTTCTGATAAGTGCGCTATGAACTTCGATACCTTTGACTTTTCTATTTTGTGCTGCACTTGGTCTTGAAACTCGTCCATCCGGTCTTGAAATTTCCCATGTAGCGTTATAAACCGATTTTTCAATCGGTCCATTTTATTTTCCGTCATTTTTATTTTGTATTTATTTTATTTTACTTCAGTTCAGTCATCACGTGTTTCCTCCTCCACAGTAACGAAACAACTGTTTACGATCAACGAAATTCAATTAAGGAAAAGCTAAAACTGAAGTTTTAATCAAAATGTTGAGTGAGAAGTAACATAACGTAAGTTCATAGGAAGTAGTTTGTTGAATTTGTAACTTTTGAGAACTGTGTTCGTTTGCGGTAAAGTTTATGAAAATGCGAGTACAGAAACATGAGGTTTGTTTGAATTCCCGTGAAATACTGAAGAACTTACATTTTATAAGGCGGAAAACAATACACAAGAACGTATTTTTGGATGTAAACAGCAGATGTAGGCTAAAACCATCGCTGTACGTACGAGAAACATTAGTGAGCCAGACTGGAATAATAAACGTTTAGTTTTTGTTCGCCTGATAAAAAACATAATCGTGTACAGCAGGCCCAAATCAATATTAAAAGGTCACGATAACAATGACAGTGGACATATTTATGAATCTAAATTATCTGTTGTTATTCTTGTAAAAGTATTATTGATCGAATCCGTCTGTTGTGTTCAAATCGATTTAAAAATACGCGAAGCTGTTTATTCGGGGAACCCAGGGCATTCACATTTTATTTATAACTCACGGCAGTAAAGATTATAAGACGATTACAAAACAATTCCGTAACGAAATTGCCAGACGTACAGAAAAAAATAGATCACGCTTCGAATGAGACCCAATAAAAACTGCAACACAAGAACATGAAGATCGGAATAAAACCGAGCTAACCGGTTTAGATATGTCTACAAAATATAAAAAAAAAAACAAAGTAGCTTGCCGTGTCTGTGTTACTGTATATCTGCTAACTCCTACTAAACCACGCGTCGGACTTTGATGCAGTTTTCAATAACAGAAAGAGCGATAAATGAGGAAGGTTTGCGTATATAATTTGCAACAACACAACAATTAATAAGTTATAATAATATATATAGGCCAATGAAATAAAATATATACTGTAATAAAATAAAATAGAATAAAATAAAAAGAAGCAGGATAAAGGCATTGTTTAATTTGAATACTGGTGTATTCATAAGTCAGATATGCAAAAAATACACACCCTCTCACACACACACACGTAAACTACTCCCATATACAAAGAGAGGCCCTCTTACACACCATTTATTTCATATTTATTTCGATCTTGATTTTTGTGTAAAATAGTATAAGCTAGTTTAATTTCTGATATTTCGGGGAGTGGCGCCGTATGCCGAAATACAGGTCCTAACCTAGTTCGACAACCCGGGCCTGCGGACGGCGAGTAGTGGGTAACTCGCCGTCCGATCAGCACCAGGCCCGAGAGTCGACGGCGCGTAGTGTTCCACGCGCGCCTCAAAGAGTTGTCAGCAAAGGACGGGGCTTGCCACGGCCAGTGCCTGCCCGGGGGTGGAGGATAAATTCGAAAGAGTTACCTCGCCCCCGGGCGCGTAGGGCAGGGAGGAACAGGGGTGGGTTTTAGTCAGTAAGAGTCTGACACGCCCTTCCGCTCCACCCTAGAGCGGAAGAAGTCATGAGATGATTTCCCACCCCCAAAAAAAAAAAAAAAACCTAGTTCGACAACGGATGCTATATTTATATATTTGAACCATTGTTATCTACTAGCTAATAATTTACGACAATAATTATGTTGTTTCTCTTAAAAATGTAACATATGTGTATTTTTTGGAAATAAAAGATTATTATTATTAACTGTGCAGAGCCGTGGCGGATCACTAGTCTAAAAATATAACTAATTAAGAACGAACTTACTATCGTTGGTAAATAATTTACAATGGTAGGTTAGGTAACAATTTGCTATGAGTTGGCGTTACAGCCAGTAAACACTCTGACTCATGCACTAATAGACGCGAGATTGCCGGGCGTTCATTGTGACATAACATAGAATAAAGATATATGGAAGCGAAATTCGCGATCCATATGTTCCGGATCATTGAAAAAAAATAAGATTCTGCTTGATAGTAGGTCGATTAGGAACTCTAGACAAAGTGATATTCTGTTGCCGATAGCGATTGTCGAAATACCGATATATTTGGGATTGACTTCGTCACATTTTGGTAGCGTATATTAGCGTTGGAGTTGTTTGCATTCTAGAGAATTCTAGATGGTTGGTAAAGTGTGAAGTCGTTTTTTTTTTTTTTTTTTGGGGGGTTGGAAATCATCTCATGACTTCTAGAGCGGAAGGGCGTGTCAGACTCTTACTGACTAAAACCCACCCCTGTTGCTCCCTGCCCTACGTGCCCGAGGGCGAGGTAACTCTTTCGAATTTATCCTCCACCCCCGGGCAGGCATTGGCCGTGGCAGGCCCCGTCCTTTGCTGACAACTCTTTGAGGCGCGCGTGGAACACTACGCGCCGTCGACTCTCGGGCCTGGTGCTGATCGGACGGCGAGTTACCCACTACTCGCCGTCCGCAGGCCCGGGTCTACGGTGGCCGGAGATCGTCTCGTAGCCCCTGGCGTCTCCTGCGACGGCTGCTGCTGAGGGCGCTAGGGCGACTCTGCCTCTGTTGAGTCTCCCTTACGTGTGCCGCCTCCCTCTTCGCGAGCATTACTGCTTCGCAGAAGGAGGAGACGGCCCTCCATTCCCTCTCGCTCCGTACCATGGCCTGAACCAGGGCACGGCGCGAGAGGTCGCTGCCGCCTATCGCATCCACGAGGACACGGCGGTGCTCTGCCCAGGCGGGGCAAACCTCCACCGTATGCTCCACCGTGTCCTCTGGGCGATCCTCGCAGTGGAAACACGCAGGGGAAAGTGTGAAGTCGTTATTTTAGCTGCTTTTACGCGAACAAGGAGTGTAAATGAGTCGCTTCTAGATACGGATTTTTAATTCTATGGTTAATACGTAGTTACAATCCTTGACGAATATTATTGTGAGTTACTAGAGTGTGTCGAACATGATATTGTAATACGCTCAGACAGATTGACGCTTGATGATAAACTTTGCAGTCTTGTTGTCTATTAATACTAATGTTAAGATTGGTAGAATTTGTTTGTATGTCCGGGTAATTCAAAACTGATTAATTGATTATCCAATTTAAAAAAAATTTTCACTGACAGAAAGATACATTATTTTAAAAAAAATTAAAAGTCTGACAACCAGTCTTACCAAGGGGTATCGTATTACCCAGTAACTGGGTTGCGGAGGTCAGATAGGAAGTCGCTCCATATGAAATACTGGTATTCAGCTGGAAGCCGACCACAAGATAGTTGGGAGAAGACCTAGGCAGGCAGGCAGAAAGCTACATTATTTGTGGGTGTTACAGCCTATAAATTATACAGGGTGTAACGGAAAGGCGTGGTCACACCATAAGAACTGCATCTGCCCATTGATATGAACAAATTTACTAAAGAAAACCTGAGGAAATTCTCAAAAAAAATATTTACCACCATACAAATATTGATCAGCTGATGATAACTCTGTGTGCTAAGTCCAGATTTTTTTTGGGATTTGACTATGGTTTCCTTGAAAAAAGTTGTTCATTCCCATGGGCAGAAACGGTATCTAAAATTTGACCACGCATTTACGTTACACCCTGTATATTTGTCCGATTGATCCTGTTTACAGTCTAATTCAAAATTTGTCCAAATTAATTTTGTTTGTTTCAGAATTATGAGTAAAATCTCTGACAATTTGATTAATTTTCAATGCCCAAATATAATTGGGTTCATTCAGAACTGACGTTTCTCCGAATCCATTGATCCAAGTTTCAATCCAACTTTTTGAATAAATCCTGGTATACAATTTCTGTAATATTCAGCCATCGTTTCAATCTTAATTAAACTTTGAGATCGATTTTCGTTAAAGCTCGAACTTAACGAGGATTGATTCGTAGTAAATTTTAGTTTAGCTTACGGGATTTAAAGGTTTGTAACAAGGCAGTGTTAAAGCTTTCTTTATTTTTTGACCTCTATTCCAAAATTACGTTCTTTTCTATCTTTTTTTAATTTAAAATTCAAATATTATTTGTTTTCTCTGTCAAGTCTCGGTTTTTATATAAAAAATCAGTTCTATTTCTGCTGCCGAGCTAAGCTCATATCTATCATTGTCATTTTCCTTCTATTCAATAACTGACAGTTACCAGTTTCCAAGAGTTATGCAGTAATACAATTTAAATATTATGTACCCACTCACAGTGTAAGGTGTACGTACGATTAATAAGTGCTTCATATATGCAAGCAGCAGCAATAGTAAATAATAAATATACGTCTGAACTCGTCGTGTGTTTTATCTTCACTCCTACATCATCCAACTCCTCATCTACGGTCCTCCTACTCTACGGTCCTCCTACTCTACGTTCCTTCTCTGCGTGTCACCACCTACTCCGGGTCCGTTACGTGACACCACCACCTTCGGTTCCGTTACGTGACAGGTTACATTGTTAGAATTGGGTTCATGACCATAAAAATCTTTTAGTCCGTCAGTTAGATTCCCAAAAAATATTGGCCAAGTATTAAGTAATTTTTTGTTTACGAGACAATAGAAAAATTGTCTCGTAAACAAAAAATTAAGACGATACAGGGCATTGAAATTTCGCATTACCTCACACGAGTATTGTAAAACTGTACCACTTTTCACACAAAAGTGACGTACCAAGCCTCCCACTCCTGAACGTTGATGCGTTTTATCTTTGTTATTTTTCATTAATTTGTTAAAGCAAAAAATACGTGTCCAATATTTTTTGTTAATCTAACTTACGGACTATACAGAATTATTATTGTTTTACTCTTGAGTCATCCCTATTGAACAAGTATAGCATTGGTAGAACGAATATCGTTATTGTCACACCGCCCGTTGTAACACCCTGTTTATTCTTAAGTGCCTATTATAATTTGTTATGGCCTTTCTCCCAATTTATTTGGAGTTGGCGCAATATGTTTTCCAATCCATACAAAAGTATGTTTGTCGTCAGTACCTAGTCACACCCTTTCTAGAAATATCATCCTTTACACAATTCATCTATGATACATTTGTTGTTCTTTTTAACCGATTTCATATATGGAGGTTCTGTATTCGACCCATACGTATGTATGTATCTTGCTTGTATATACCAAACTGCTGTTCCGATTTGGATGGGGTTTTCTTTATTCAAATGCTTATCTTTCAAGGAAGGTTTTAATATCTAATACACTAGCTTTTCGAAAAAGCCTTTCTTAGTGGACATTATATCTAATCTTCACAAAGAACACGCCCTCCAAATTTCATGTCTGTAGGACCAGCGGTGTAGGCTGTACGTTGATATATCAGTCAGTCTGTCAGGACTTTGAATTTTAAATATACAGATTAGGATATGACGAAGATCATCGGAGATAGACAGTGGAACTCTTCAATACGTAACAGCGAATGACTCACGATTGCTGCGATCGTTTGTCTATGTATTGATAAAACAATTTAATGGGGAATCAAAAATAAAAAGTGAAAAATAAAAAAGCTTTTTTACAAAAAATAGAACCAACTTCCAAAAAAAACACGGTTCTATTTTTTTTTTATATTTTACAAAATTAGCCGTCCATAAGCTAACGTCCCATTATCTGAAATACGGATTTTCGTTTTTTTCATGTCAAGATAATCAAACCTTGAATTCTCTATCGATTTGTGTAAGCAGTATTTTTCTACTGTCAAAAGATTCCGAGTTAAATAAATAAAATCACCGTTTAGCTCCATTGACATAATTGCAATTCAACGCTGTTTTTTGTGCGAATCTTAAAATGTGATTTTGTCAAATAACTTGTGAACGGCCGTATCTACATCAATACTCAGAACCTTCCTCACGAATATACGTCAAATCAAATGGGATAACTAGTTTTCATTGGTGAACGCTGCCGAGGCCTGTACATTATTATTATGGACAATGTTTTGTATTCTATTCAAGTTTATATCTTCCCGTTCGTCCTTGATAGTAGGTGTTAGCTTACACTATTCATCTTGTGTAAGCAATAGAAGACAGAAATGGTACGTAACAAATATTTTCTTGGAATTGTAGCAAATTCGTTTACTTGGAACATGTTTTATGTGAAGGATTTCTATATCATATTTCACGTATGTTATCGAGAGTCCAACAAATCCCTTGTTTCGGAGAATTTGAATTGGTAAATTACAAAAAAATCTGCTCATGTTATAAATAGAAAAGTCTGTGTTTGTTAATCAGTCACACCTCAACGAATGAACTTATATGCAAGGACTTGTATAATATATATATAAAAAAAACAAAACTGGTGCAGTTGCTTGAATTAATTTTTGTTCAATCACAGATTTGATGTAGGTAATTTCATGATATTTTTTTAATTCTTGTATTTTAGTGAGTATATATTCTTGGGATAGTCTCCTTGAGCTATTTAGTTTTGATACCCCAACATATTTACATGAACATGCCACAAATAAATATGACTACAGAATTACTTAATGTCGATCGCCATTTCATATTTACTTTTCTAAAGTCGTATAGCATACATAACTTCGGAGGTCAAGACCAATCTAATGATACGAGTACCTGCTCATTTGTTAAAATCCATCCAGCTGTTTAGGCTACAGGGTTATACTTACAAACATACATACATAAACACTCTTGAAAACATTAATATCCTTCTGGGGATGTGAGTAAAAAGATAGATCATGGCCTTGATCAGGATATAGGATACTTTATGTCCCAATAATAGGCATCCATAGGATAACTATCGACTAGCACGCGGGTAAAGCCCCAGGCAAAAACTGCTCTACCATAAATTTTGCAATCATACCACAAATAGATTACACTCTGCCAATCCAACACCTCTAGAGAATATATCACTGTCTAAAACATAACTCACGTCAATCCTATCAATAATTGGAAAGCTTATCTCAATAAAATCCATATATTGCCCATATAAACCGTCAAGGGAACGAAGCCTAGTTGGAACTAATTGATTAAATCCATAATAATAAATTATCCGCGCGGGCCAGTGAGCATAGTCGTCGTAAACGACGACTATGCTCACTGGCCCGCGGGGAGGGGCCGTGTGTCTGCAATTAAATGGAGCTAGTACAGTGAGCAAGGTCAGCGGTAATCGTTTGTTAATTCGGATTTCCAGCACATAAGGTTAGATAGGATCTACACTGTTCCTAACCACTGCAATTGCTGAAAGCCCGATGGTGACCACCAGAAAAACGCCGAGGCAATGAGACTCGACGAGACCCGGGGAGATGATTAAACTGCCTTGGCTCCCGCAACGAAATAAATCAAAACAGAACAGCGGAGGAGTATAAAGGTGCTGATTCTAATAGAAAGGGGAAAGCACTAGGCCGAAGTTTACCTAAGTTTAACTTTTCACTAACTAGATTGGGATTTGCTTCCAGTTTAGCTGGATTCTGCTGAGCACCACAATTTAACATAGCGATACTTTCCATATTCCCGTTACTGGTTAAGGCCGTATCTCGAAAATAATTGATAGTTTGAATGACAGTGAATTCCCTGCTCGCACCGCTTGCTGGCACATGCTTTCACGCGGAAAGATAAAAAAATCGAATATACTCGTAGCTACAAAACGTAAAACGAATTCAAACCGCCGTCCAATTTATTCAGTCAGGGTATCGGTACGATACCCCTTCGCAAGATCGACTTATCATAAGTTTCCGAGACAGAAGATCTATGAATGACAGCCAAGACCTGCTTTTCAAAAGTTCGTAAGGAAAAAGGGGACCATCCATTGCTGGTCACCAATTTTCGTACCGTTCTAAGGGTGTTATTACACCGATTGATCGATCGTCGATCGAATCCATCGATCGATCGTCGATAAAAGCCATCTATCGATGGTAGAATGAACTAGTCGACGTCGCTCGATAGTTTCTACTAGGTACAACAATCGACCGTGCGTCGATCGATAGTAGAATGGATTAGTCGACGTCGATCGATAGTTTCTACTAGGTACACCAAGCGACCGAGCGTCGATCGATGGTAGAATGAATTAGACGACGTCGATCGATAATTTCTACTAGGTACACCAATCGATCGAGCGTCGATCGATGGTAGAATGGATTAGTTAACCTCGATCGATAGTTTCTACTAGGTACACCAATCGACCGAGCATCGATCGATGGTAGAATGGATTAGTCAACCTCGATCGATAGACCAATCGATCGAGCGTCGACCAATGGTACGAGTGGAATGGATTAGACGACGTCGATCGATAGTTTCTACTAGGTACACCAATCGACCGATGCTTCGATCGAAGAAACCAGTAAACGGTAAACAAGTAAACGGTAAACCAGTAAACGGTAAACCAGCAAACAGGAAACAGTCAAACAGTAAACAATAAACCAGTAAGCAGTAAACCAGTAATCTGTAAACCAGTAAACAGTAAGCCGTAAACCAGCAACCAGTTAAACAGTAAACTGTAAACAAGCAAACAGCAAACCAGCAAACGGTAAACCAGTAAACTGTAAACCAGCAAACTGTAAACCAGCAAACTGTAAACCAGCAAACTGTAAACCAGTAAACGGTAAACCAGCAAACTGTAAACCAGCCAACGGTAAACCAGTAAACTGTAAACCAGTAAACTGTAAACCAGCAAACGGTAAACCAGGAAACTGTAAACCAGCAAACTGTAAACCAGCAATCTGTAAACCAGTAAACTGTAAACCAGTAAACTGTAAACCAGTAAACTGTAAACCAGTAAACTGTAAACCAGTAAACTGTAAACCAGGATACTGTAAACCAGCAAACTGTAAACCAGGATACTGTAAACCAGCAAACTGTAAACCAGCAAACTGTAAACCAGCAAACTGTAAACCAGTCAACTGTAAACCAGCAAACGGTAAACCAGTAAACTGTAAACCAGCAAACTGTAAACCAGCAAACTGTAAACCAGCCAACGGTAAACCAGTAATCCAGTAAACTGTAAACCAGGATACTGTAAACCAGTAAACTGTAAACCAGCAAACTGTAAACCAGCAAACTGTAAACCAGCAAACGATAAACCAGTAAACTGTAAACCAGCAAACTGTAAACCAGCAAACTGTAAACCAGCCAACGGTAAACCAGTAAACTGTAAACCAGCCAACGGTAAACCAGTAACCTGTAAACCAGTAAACTGTAAACCAGTAAACTGTAAACCAGCAAACGGTAAACCAGGAAACTGTAAACCAGCAAACTGTAAACCAGCAATCTGTAAACCAGCAAACTGTAAACCAGTAAACTGCAAACCAGTAAACTGTAAACCAGTAAACTGTAAACCAGCCAACTGTAAACCAGCAAACAGCAAACTGTAAACCAGCAAACTGTAAACCAGCAAACTGTAAACCAGTAAACTGTAAACTAGTAAACTGTAAACCAGTAAACTGTAAACCAGCCAACTGTAAACCAGTAAACTGTAAACCAGTAAACTGTAAACCAGCAAACTGTAAACCAGGATACTGTAAACCAGCAAACTGTAAACCAGCAAACTGTAAACCAGCAAACTGTAAACCAGCAAACGGTAAACCAGTAAACTGTAAACCAGCAAACTGTAAACCAGCAAACGGTAAACCAGTGATCCAGTAAACTGTAAACCAGGATACTGTAAACCAGCAAACTGTAAACCAGCAAACTGTAAACCAGCAAACGATAAACCAGTAAACTGTAAACCAGCAAACTGTAAACCAGCAAACGGTAAGCCAGGAAACTGTTAACCAGCAAACTGTAAAACAGCAAACTGTAAACCAGGAAACTGTAAACCAGTAAACTGTAGACCAGGATACTGTAAACCAGCAAACTGTAAACCAGCAAACTGTAAACCAGCCAACGGTAAACCAGTAAACTGTAAACCAGTAAACTGTAAACCAGTAAACGGTAAACCAGCAAACTGTAAACCAGTAAACTGTATACCAGGAAACTGTAAACCAGCAAACTGTAAACCAGCAAACTGTAAACCAGCAAACTGTAAACCAGGATACTGTAAACCAACAAACTGTAAACCAGCAATTTGTAAACCAGCAAACTGTAAACCAGCAAACAGCAAACTGTAAACCAGCAAACTGTAAACCAGCAAACGGTAAACCAGCAAACGGTAAACCAGCAAACGGTAAACCAGCAAACGGTAAACCAGTAAACTGTAAACCAGCAAACAGTTAAACAGCAGAAAATAAACCAGTAAGCAGTAAACCAGTAAACAGTAAACCAGCAAACGGTAAACCAGTAAACTGAAAACCAGCAAACTGTAAACCAGCAAACTGTAAACCAGCAAACTGTAAACCAGCAAACTGTAAACCAGCAAGCGGTAAACCAGCAAACGGTAAACCAGCAAGCTGTAAACCAGTAAACTGTAAACCAGCAAACAGTTAAACAGCAGAAAATAAACCAGTAAGCAGTAAACCAGTAAACTGTAAACCAGCAAACAGTAAAACAGCAAACATTTAAACAGTAAACCGGTAACATTAAACCAGCAAACAGTTAAACAGTAAAAGTTAACCAGCAAATAGTAAACCAGCAAACAGTAAATCAACAAACAGTTAAACAGTAAACAGTAAACCAGCAAATAGTAAAACAGCAAACTAGGTAGCAGTAAACCAGTAAGCCGTAAGCCAGCAAACAGTAAACCAGCAAACAGTTAAACAGTAAAAGTTAACCAACAAATAGTAAAACAGTAAACTGTAAACCAGCAAACCAGCGAACAGTAAACCAGCAAACAGTTAAACAGTAAACCAGTAACATTAAACCAGCAAACAGCAAAACAGCAAACAGTTAAACAGTAAACATTAGACTGTAAACCAATAAACTGTAAACCAGCAAACAAGCACGCAGTACCAGTAATCCGTAAACCAGTAAACTGTAAGCCAGCAAACAGTAAAACAGCAAACGGTAAACCAGCAAACAGCAAACCAGCAAACGGTAAACCAGCAAACAGCAAACCAGCAAACAGTTAAACAGTAAACAGTAAACTAGTATAGAGTAAACAGTAAACCGATGCTTCGTCGATCGATGCTAGAATAGATTAGTTGACGTCGATCGATAGTTTCTACTAGGTGCACTAATCGACCGAGCGTCGATCGATGGTAGAATGGATTAGTCAACCTCGATCGATAGTTTCTACTAGGTACACCAATCGATCGAGCGTCGATCGATGGTAGAATGGATTAGACGACGTCGAACGATAGTTTCTACTAGGTACACCAATCGATAGAGCATCGATCGATGGTAGAATGGATTAGATGACGTCGATCGATAGTTTCTACTAGGTACAAAAATCGATCGATGGTAGAATGGGTTAGTCAACCTCGATCGATAGTTTCTACTAGGTACACCAAACGATCGAGCGTCGATCGATGGTAGGATGGATTATATGACGTCGATCGATAGTTTCTACTAGGTACACCAATCGACCGAGTGTCGATCGATGGTAAAATGGATTAGTCGACGTCGAATAATCGATTGTTTATCAACCGGTATCCGTCGATCAGCCAAAGGTAATATTACAATAATCGATCAACGTCGATCGACGACCCGACGACCGATCGATTGACAATAACACCCTAGGCAAGCGTTCCTTACGCTTGAAGATCTTCTTTATTTAGCAACGAGTCCGAAGTTACTCGCACGGTTTCCTATACAAATAAATTATTTCCTACACACAATATCAACGAGTCTTTGCGTGTGTTGTGCATAGCGGTTCACTTCACTCCTCGCGGCTACGGTGGCCGGGGAGTAGTACAGATAAACTGCTGTTAGCCCCTATTTGCTAATCTAGTCGGCCTTCAGATTAATGCTATGTTATTTCCATGAAGAGATATGAGACTGTTCGTGTGCGCACTTCAGTTTCATGATTTTATTGGTTCACTTAAAAGCAGCCTTCACGAGAGACGATACGGAAAGTACATTTGCAGCCAGAGGGACTAGATAAAAATTTATAGTGCAGCGACCACCGAATGACATGCCGCCGAAATGTGACGTGGTGTATCCCAAACATATCTGTCGAATTATTGTCGCTGATAGAAAATCACTTTGTCTGGATAGACAGGACAGTAAGTTAGCCAATGTTAACACAATGCTGTTTTCTTTTTCCAGTGTCATTATTTTATTTATCTATTTATTAGCGACTACCAGCCACAGCTCACGATTTGTAAAAGAACAACTTTTTTACAAAAAACAGATCTGACTTCCAAAACAAAAAACACAAAGAGTTCAAAATAACTTTAATTTCGGAAGTCGATGTAAAAAACGAAGAAACAAAACCAAAACGCCGACTCCCGAAATTAAAGTTATTTTGCACTTCTTTTGTTTTTTTTTTTTTTTGGAAGCCGGTTCTAGTTTTTGTAAGAAAAAAATATTTTTTCACTTTTTAGTTGTGCTTTCCTATTGAATTGTGAATAACGAACACCCCATCCAAATCGAATCAGTAGTTTTCGAGAAAATCGCGGACAAACAAACATACATACATGCATACAGGTCGAATACAGAAGCGCCTTTTTTGAAGTCCGTTAAAATAGTCATTTATTTTATCGAAGTGGAAGATAACATATATTTGGTAGGTAGATTTCTATTGGAACTACATAGTAATGTTGAACCGTCAGCCATTCCAGCCGATCGAAAAAAACAACTTCTTCAAGAAATTAACAGTCAAGTCCGAACAAGAAATTTGAAACTCTCTAATGTTGAAACTCGAAGACGCACAGCAAGTTACCATCCCTACCTTGTTGCTATTTCACCAATTCGCACTAAGCGATTCCAAACTGGAACTCTCTAGGTCTGCGTCTGTGTTTCTGAACGCATACAACCCTAATCTCTTCAAAGTTAGAGTGAACAGGCTTCTTCTGGGTAAGCTCGCTCCATCGTCGACTTTGACTCTGTCACCTCTGACCTAGACTAGAGTCAAGAGCAAACCCAGCTCAGAAAAAAAAGTGAAGACACGCAGCTATTGGCCTGCCTGCCTATATAGGGTGACTGTTAATTAGTGGCCGATACTTAAACACGTGATTGTACTCATGATTACAAACAACTTTCCCAAAGAAACTTTTTTTTTTAGACGTATTCACTTTTTTCACAATAACAACAGTTTGAAATTCGCGCGCGCGTGAGGGCAGTGACCGCTGCGATCAGCTGTTAGCACTGAGGCAAAGGGAGCGGTGCAGGCGGCGGGGGAGCGTGAGACGCTACTACTAGTACATTTGCCCTTTCCCGAGGTCAGACTATCAGCTGATAGATCGTGCCTACTTTTAATGTTACGGCGCGCGCGTTCCTAGATTTTTTGTAGTTATGCGGACATATGTTGCATCTTAAAAGTATTAGTCAAACACGCTGTCTTTGAAAATATTTTTTTTATTTAGCAACAACCGAAAGATGTAGGTACCTACACTGCTTAAGTACACCAAAATCGGGCTTGCGAGCCGTGCTCTGTACGATACGAGACCGCGTCTAACAGCTGATTGCAGTGGTCACTGTCCTCACGCGCGCGCGTATTTCAAACTGTTGTTATTGTGATAAAAGTGAATAAGTATATAAAAAAAATATTTTGGGAAATTTGTTTATAATCATGAGTACAATCACGTGTTTAAGTATCTCTCTCGGTCACTAATTACCAGTCACCCTATATAAACCGGCATCACGAAGGAGCTAATCACTGACGGTACAGTGTTTGATAGCCCCGCAGTCACCATTATTATCTAAAGCTTGACCTGAGCGAAGGGGGATTCTTGGGGCGCCAATATAACAACATGATAGTGGCGCCCAACAAAATATTCTTCCACCACTACCGTCGTAATTTTCTACCACCTATTTCCGTTACACCCTGTATATAAAGAGCCTGGTGTTGCAGTTTAATTTTAAGCCAGACGCGCAGATGTATTGATTCGCTCGCGGGTCAGTCCGGCACCGCTCTTTATAGTTACATTGAAATCCCTCGGGACCTTGTATAGTGGGTTAACCTGTTTGTCCTGTTTGTTTTACTACCTTCTACTAGCTTTTACAGTTGGTCATTTAAGTCAAGGAAACAATAAAAAGAAAAATATTCGACACGTATTTTTACTTATGTCACTTTAACAAAAAATTTAGACGATACAGTGGGTTGAAATTTCGGATGACGTCACACTTAGGTTAAAATTGTACCATTTTTACTTAAAAGTGACGTAACAAGCCCTTTTTTTGTGGGGTGGGAAATCATCCAATGACATCTTCCGCTCCACCTTAGAGCGGGAGATGTCATTCCTAAATACGTAGCTTCGTCAAAAACAAGTGCATTTCTATGGAGAAGTATTCCTGTTTTAAATTCAATTTACAAACGTTTAAATAAAGGCTGAATATAGGGTTATTGGTAACTCGACTCATTCCCGGTAGGACATGATAGTGTGACCTATTTGCAACGATTAGCACCATCCTTTTATTCTTTTTTTTTTTACGTAGCCTATGCGAAAACCCCTTTTATTTTTTTTTTGTCAGCCACCACTGACGGGGCCCATCGTGGCTGGTGCCTGCATGTCTAAGGGTAGCGGATTAATTCTGAAAATAAGTTACCGCACCCCTGGAGTACGTGGAGAGCTACATTTACCTTGGAAAACAAATTTCATTTAGAAAAGATCGAAACATAGAGGAAATAGACAGGAGAGTATCTGTTACATGGAGAAAGTACTGGGCACAAAAGGAAATTCTCAAATCAAAACTACCGATCAAGTTGAAAAGAATAATTTTAGACACAACAATTTTACCCTGTCTTACCTATGGGTGCCAAACATGGATTTATGATCACAAGGCAAGACACAAAATACAAACAACTCAGAGGGCAATGGAAAGGAGCTGTTTAAATATAAAACTGAGAGATAGAGTAAGAAACATAAAAATTCGGAAAATAACCAAGGTAAAGGATGCTCTACACTTCTCTCAGAGTCTCAAATGGAGATGGGCTGGCCATGTTGGGAGATGCGGTGACAATAGATGGACAATTAACATCACAAAATGGAAAGGACCGCATGGCGTGAGAAGTAGAGGTCGCCCGGGCGCCCGGTGGCAGGACGAGATTGTATCCGTTGCAGGAAGAGACTGGATGAACACAGCTAAAGATAGGGATAAATGAAATTCTTTGGGGGAGGCTTTTACCCTGAGGGGGTCCACATTAAAAGGAGATGAAACTGCATGAGTAGTAATACAATTGTTAATTATTAAATATCAAAATTAAATTAATGAATTATTGTGGAATCAAATAAAGCTTTATTATTATTATTATTACCCCTGGGCACTCAGGCAGGGAAGGAACAGGGGTGGGTTTTAGTCAGTAAGAGTCTGACATAAGAGAGCGGAAGAAGTTATAGGATGATTTCCCACACCGCCAAAAAAAACAAAATTGCGAAAATCCCTGGTTTTCGAGAAAATCCAAGTTAACAATTAGCAGCTTCAAAGAAAAATTATGTTTAGTCACGAATTCTAGGAAAATTTTCAAAGGAATAAAAAAGAAATTGATTAAAATCGACCTGACTACAAGCTACGTGACCACCACCTAATGTTAGTTGAATGTTGTTGTTGTTGGTTGTTGTTGTTGTTGGTGGTTGTTGTACTTTTTTTGCTGTGGCGGCGTAGTGGGGGCATCGTGACACGACGCTTGCCGTTTCCGTCATCGAGTCGATTTTACTACCAAACCGCGCCAATAGATGTTTCACATCAAAAAAATCTCGTTTGCTTTATTGTTGCAAATATGTCACACTATCACGTCCTGCCAGGAATACGTAGAATTACCTTAACCTGTCTAAAACAGATGGGGTGTGTTTAATATATATGTATGTTTATTATTAATATATATATTTTCGTTCAGGTTTTTTTTTTAATATTTCTACTTGGTATTGCTTTGTTTGTTTTTTTTTTGTGCACCTGCCATATTATCTCTCCACCACCCTTGGTTGACTGGTAGAGAATGCCTAAGGCATTAAGTCCGCCTTTGTACTTTAGTTGCATGATGTGTAAATAAATAAATAATCGAAAACTAACATTTTATTTTAAAGGTGCAGCGAAGCCACACCTGTTTTCAGAGGGATTGTCGGGAAACAATTTCCTAAGAGTTATTTTATTGCGAAGTCGTTAGGGACTGTGCGGTAAACTAGAGTACAATGGAATGGAGGCCAGGCTGTGTACAATTCAAGATACGATGAAAATTGTACAGAGAATATTGTCAATAGTTGGCAAATATCACTATAAAGTGTAGAATTAGAGTAACTGAAAGTTTCAGCGGAAATACGTCCACTGCTGGACATAGGCCTCCCCCAAGTTTCGCCACAATGACTGGTCTCGTGCGTCTTGCATCTATCAGCTACCCGCGACCTTCACTAGGTCATCTGTCCAGTTTTGGCAGGCCTTCCAACAACAACTGATAAATATATATAATACACAACATTCTTGGGGAAAAAAGTTTACCAGAAATACAATATAAATCAATAGACCTAAAAGAAACCACACCATGGAGGTAAGCAGAAACAAAACGGAACCCCACATGCCACGATCTTGACATACTCCTTTTAGATCATCCATGTTCATAAATCCCTGAACTGACCCTGACCTTTTCAAAGGACATCACCAAAAGGTCAGTGTAAGTCCTTCTTAGGCGTTCCCAATAAACGCCTTATTAATTCCTAATTACGATAAATGATTGTTTCCTGTATTGACGTGATTGAAATCGTTTGGAAGTTTATTGGCGGGATTTTTTCGAGTGAAGTTTAGTGGCTGTTCTTCGATGGTGAAATTATTCGCAAATTGATTCTTAGTGGATATTGTGATGTAAAATTAGTGTAGTTTTGTATCTCAAGTGTCTACGCAACTGAACAATATGTGGAATCATTGAAACCGGCGCCATCTCGGCAAAATGAAGCTGAGAATTGCATTTTAGTTTTGACTGCCTCAGTGGAGCTTACCGAGAAGGTTGACTCGACCATTTGCTACTAAATACTGCAAAAACATTAGAGTGTGTTATATCTGCATTCTAATGGAAAAAGTGACAGTATTCTGTATCTAAAAACTAAATACTTTCTTAACTTAAAACTGGCTAAATGCACAAACCGTGCGAAGCCAAAATTAATTTAAAAAAAAAATACTTTGTTCTATATAGTTTTGTCAATCAGTAGGTACTGTCTGGATTTAGTTGCCTCCTTATGTGAGACCGTGATGGTCCAGAAGGAGGCCGCTGAGCGGGATCGTGAGACGGCCGATCCTACTCGGAGAAGTAGGCGCCAAGGAGGCAACAGCGTCGACGTCTAACACGCCGAAACCTCATCTGCATCACTTAATGCAGGCGGGACTTCGGAATCTCGGGCGCTCAGATTGGGGATTCTGATTGCCCACCGAAAGATTCCAGGGAATACGGCGGCACTGTGATCACATACTGCCGTGTACAGCGAGGATCAGGGCAGATACCTTTGCGGTCTCCTCAGGGATGTGCCCTAACAGGCGTTGCACAGACGGGGTTCCGGAGTGGTCTTTTAAAAGGTAACGGTGGGGGGGTACCATGTGCTGATGGTGATCACCAGGGTGGTTTTAGTAAGGTAAGAATCCCACACTCCCTGGTCTTTTCACTAAAAGTCCAGGCGCCTTTTGAAAGTTTCCCACCGAAAAAAAAAAGTAGCGAAGAATGTATGCTGAGTTTTTTATATTTGCCGTTCACGTGTTATAATGTCGTTATCTGACAAAATCACATTTTGATTTACGCATAAGAATGCAGCGTTGAATTACATACCTAAATCAGAAAATAAGTTAGTAATATCTGGCCGCCCTGGGATCTTACACAATCACGATGATGAACAAAGTGTGCGGAATAGCTGATTTAATTTTCCTTATTACAGGTTATGGTCATACGTAATTAAAAAAAAAAAACCGGCCAAGTGCGTGTCGGACTTCGCACATTTGAGGTTCCGTACCAAATGTATTTTTGACTATTTGAATGGCTTTGGGTCAACAAGATGCTTATACTATGAACATTTGAAGACTGTAGCTCTAACCGTTTGGCTTAAAAACCTGTGTGACAGACGACGGACAGACAGGAAGACGGACACATGAGTGACAGCAATAGGTCTCCGTTTAAACCCTTCTTGTACGGAACCCTAAAAACATATTCCAGAGTACTTTTATCCCCTGAAAACTATCGAATGTACGAAATTAAAAGTCACCATAAAATATGGGTCTAAAACAGCACTGAGGGTATTAAGTGTTTTTTAAACAACTCTGTCAGCCCCTTCTGGGAGTTCAGTCTTGATGTTTTCAGACATACTAGGCGTCTGAGACCTTGATAGTCTTTTTTCAGCGTCTTTCAGAACTTTTAAAGCCTACGTAGCACCACTTATAACCCTGTTGTGAGAGCTTTGTCAGCAAGTCTTGGAGTGCCCATTTGGGATAAGAGCTTTGAACTAAAAGAGCACAACTGATATTCTACAGAGTGTTACGGAAATATGTGGTCATATTTTATACAGGGTGTAAGGGGAACGCTTCCGAAGCCAGAACGTAGATTATATACAACCTAAATACAAACAGATACCAGTGATCTTTCGCTTTATTACGACATCGCGTGGACGTGGGGTCGTTGGCCGCGCGGCTGTCGGCGAGAGCGCGCGCACTTTAAACTCGAGAAATGCGTGAGCGTCAGCTGATATTTTACGAATAATATTGCATGCTAAAGTTGTAAAGAAAAAAAACGTCTTTAACTGCAAATAACGGTTTCATTTAATTGTTCTCACGTTACGCAAAATGCTAAAAAATAATAGCTAAAATTTTTTTTTTCCAGATTTTTTTATGGTATCGTATCGAAAATCGTTAGCCTTATCACCTATCTCCGTTTTCGGGAGGGTTTACCTTACACCCTGTATAACGCTTTTATACATAGAAGAGAACAACTTTCTTCAAGAGTGTAAAAGTCAATTTTGAAATAAAAGTTAAAAAGTTTTTTATTTTACACTTTTTAGTTGTGGTTCATTAAATTGTGTTAACAATACATAACCATACGATCGCAGCAATCGCGAGTCATTTACTGTAAGTTATTGAAGAGTTCCACTGTCTATCTCCAAAGATAATCAGATCAGATCCTAATCTGTATCTATAATGTATATAAAGTTCAAAGTCCTGACTGACTGATATATCAACGCACAGCCTAAACCGCTGGTCCTAGAGACATGAAATTTGGAAGGTTCTTTATGAAGAGTAGCATACCAAGGGGTAGCGGATCAATTCGTAACAGTTACCGCTCCTCTGGACACTCAGGCAAGGAAGGAACAGGGGTAGGTTTCAGTCAGAAAGTTTCTGACACGCCCTCCCGCTCCACCCAGAGCGAGATAAGTCATTGGATCCACCCACCACCAAAAAAAAAGGATTTTCGAAATTCAACGTACGTAGTGTTCCACGCGCGCCGAACAAGAGTTGTCAGCAATTAGGACGGGGCCCGTCATGGCCGATGCCTGCCTGGGGGTTGAGGATAAATTCGAAACAGAGATACCTCGCCCCCGGGCACTAAGGGCAGGAAGGAACACGGGTAGGTTTTAGCCAAAAAGACTCTCTGACACGCCCTCTCGCTCCACCCAGAACGGGAGAAGTCATATGATAATTACCCACCACCACAAAAAAGGTATCCACTAAGCAAGGGTTTTTCGAAATTCAACCCTTAAGGGGGTGAAAAAAGTTTATAACGAGGAAGTACTAATTCCACACGGGCGTAGCCGCTGGGAAAAGCTGTACAATAAAATTCATACTAAACATTAACAAGATGGTCTTGTGTAAACAAGTCAATTACAGGTATGCACATCATTCACAGATATAGAACTTTTCGGCCTCATCGACCATCTGTTCTGCGAGCAATGTGCCCTGCTCACTGCCACTTCAGTTTAGCGATTCTTCGGGCTATGTCGGTAACCTTAGTTCTCTTGCGGATATCATCATTTCTGATTCTGAAACTCCGAGCATTGCCCTCTCTATTGCCCTTTGGGTGACTGTAAGCCTATTTTAAGACCCACTTGTAACAAGGCAGTGTTAAAGCCTTGTTTATTTTATGACATCTATTCCAAGTTACGCTCTTTCCTACCTTTTTAATTTAAAATTCAAATATTACTTGTTTTCTCTGTCAATAGTCTCTGTTTTTATATTAAAAATCAGTTCTAATTCTGCTGCCGAGCTAGACTAAGCTCCTATCCATCATTATCATTTTCCTACTATTCAATAACTGCCAGTTACCAGTTTCCAAGAGTTGTGCAGTAATACAATTTAAATATTGTGTACCCACTCACAGTGTATGGTGTATGTACGATTAATAAGTGCTTCATATATGCAAGCCTACAGTAAATAATAAAATATACGTCAGAACTCGTCGTGTGTTTTTCTTCACTCCTACATCATCCAACTCCTCATCTACGGTCCTCCTACTCTACGGTCCTCCTACTCTACGTTCCTTCTCTGCGTGTCACCACCTACTCCGGCTCCGCAACGTGACACACTCTTTCGGAAGCTCTACTGAGGTCATCGAACATTGCACTGAGGTCCTCCATAGTCTCAGCCATGACGATGATACTCCCTAGCTATACGCACAATGAATATGTTCCCGAAACATTATGTGCATATTTTGTGAGATGTCCATCATGTACCCGGTAACTTTGGCACTAAAGTAGAGTTTCGAGCTCGTATTTTATTTCTTTCTTTTCACTAGTACCAAAACTTCTTAACCTAATATTGTTGTTGTTTTTATTAACCAACTTCAAAAAGAAGAAGTTATCAATACGGTGTATGTATGTTCGGGCATAACTCCGTCATATACAGACGGATTCGCCAAATTCTTTTTTATTTTGTTCGAAAGGGCTTTATTCCGAAATGGTCCCATTTAATTTTCATATAGATCTGATGGTGAGTTTTGGAGACAGTCAACGGAACTCATCAAAAAATTACAGCAAGTCAACTGCGATTGCTGCGATTGTAGCTATGTATATGAAGTGTTAACACAATTGAATGGGGAACCACAACTATAAAGTTAAATATAAAAATTTTTTTACAAAAAAAAATAGAACCGACTTCCAAAAAAAAAAAATGTGCAAAATAACTTTAATTTCGGAAGTCGGTGTCAAAAAACGAAGAAACAAAACCAGAAAGCAGACTTCCGCAATTAAAGATATTTTGCACATTTTTTTTTTTGGAAGTCGGCTCTATTTTTTTGTAAAAAAGTTTTCACTTTTCCTAAGACAGAGGGACTTTTAGATTTGAAGCACAAACAAGTCTAAAATATAAGGTAATAACATCGATGGGAATTCCATAATTAGACCAATGATAATTAATAAGCTAAACACAGTGCTAATTATATCGAAATGTGAGAATTTCGTTAGTCATGCGTAAACCATACCAAAACTATTATTTCCTTGTGTGGTACAGAAACCGGTAAAAAGTTATTAGTTATTAGTTTATCATTTATGTAATGCATTAGCAATAAATTTATGTGAAAATACAAGGACAAAGATTATTTCATTGGTTTGACGGCATGGTTGGCGCAGTGGTTGAGCGTTGACTGCTGCGCTACGGGATAGCGGGTTCAATTCCCGCACAGACCAAATATTTGTATGGCCTACGGACAGTTGTTCCGGGTGTTTGTGTATGTGAGTTTAAATGTTTGTAAATGCACCCACCGTACAGGAGTAAGTCCTAGTGGGGCAACGCTTTTGCTGTGAAATATCTATTGGCTCGGCTTGGCAGTAAAATCGACTCGAATGCCGTGAAAACGGCATGACGTTGTCGTGCTAGAAACATCATGCGAAAAAAGTAACACAACATCAACAACAACAAACAAGCAACAACAACAGCAACCGACAACAACAACAACAACAACAACAACACAACACAACACCAACAACAATAACAACGACATCAAACACAACCAACAACAATTTTGAATTCTAATATTAAAATAGATGTTTCATTTAATTTCCATGGGCAGAAGCAGTATTTAAAATAAAAACCGGGCAAGTGCGTGTCGGACTCCGCACATTTAGGGTTCCGTACCAAATGTATTTTTGACTATTTGGGTATGGCTTTGGGTCAACAAGATGCTTATACTGTGAAAATTTGAAGACTGCTGATAGCTCCAACCGTTTGGCTGTAAAACCTGTGTGACCGACAACGGACAGGCAGACAGACGGACACGTGAGTGACAGCAATAGGACTCCGTTTGAACTCTTCGTGTACGGAACCCTAATAACCACTCATTTCAGATGCACCTTGTAAAGTTGGAGATGTTTTTTTGCACGTAGTTGTATTTAACTACGTATATAAATACTTCAGAGAGCAGTGGTGGCCCAGTGGTAACAGCCGCGACTTACAAGTTGTAGGTCGTGAGTTCAAACCCAGGCGCTTTACTTTGTGTAAATTATTTCATCGTCACTGCTCTCAAAACGGTGAAGGAAAACATAAACCAATTCGAAGACATATGACAACAACCAATCCGCATTGGGCCCGCGTGGTGGATTACGTCCCACACTCTCCCACAGAGAGGAGGTCTGTGCCCCAGCAGTTAGTAGTACATTAAAAAGGCTGATGATGATATAACGGAACGAGGTGATCCGGCTGAAAACCAAAGTTGTCGACATAGCTCACAGAATAAGCAAGCTGAAGTGGCAATGGGCTGGCCATATTAGCCGTAGAACCGATGATCGTTAGGGTAGACGTGTTCTCGAGTGGAGACCGCGAATCGGCAAACGTAAGGTAGGACGCCCTCAGGCTAGGTGGAGCGATGATCTTCGCAGGGTGGCTGGTAGCAGCTGGATGAGAGTTGCCGAGAACCGAGCTGAATGGCAAGCAATTGGAGAGGCCTATGTCCAGCAGTGGACTGCTATAGGCTGATGATGATGATATAAAGACTCAATCATTAACTATGATATTGCAGTATTTACTGCCGATTCACAACACATGCTGATGTTGGCATGATTGATGTACATGTCATACGTAGAACATTAAGTGGTATCGTCACGGCGCGTATGGTGCGCAAAAAACATTGTATGTAAATATAGCTTCGAACAGGATAAACAGTACGAATGTTTTGTTAATTTTACTCTAGAATGTTCTGTTAATTTTACTCTAGAATGTTCTATTGCCATATCTTTGTACCTATAGTGTCAAATTGAATAGATCAAAGCTGTGATAACTTTAAATTAAAAGGTCAGTTTTTTAGGAGTTCGAACGTTCGAATGAAAAAGCGGAATCCTTATAGGATTACTCATGTATCTGTCTGTCCGTCTGTCACAGGCAATTTGCTCTGAATCAACTGGACCGATTGAATTGAAATTCGGTGGACACAGAAGTGTGACGTAAATAAATAAATTTGAAATATGGGGGTCACTTTTGGGGTGAAAATACAGTTTTTGAAACTGTATTGCAACATATAAAAATAAATATAATTCATTCGGAACCCTTTGCACGCAAGTCAGACTCGCAGTTGGCTAGTATTTTTGTTTTATCGTAATCCTACAAATATTATAAATTCAAAAGTTTGTACGTTTATAAGTATGTATGTTTTTTTTTTTTTTTTTTTTTTTTTGTGTTTCAATCACGCAAAAACGGCTGAATGGATTTGAATGAAATTTTGGACACAGATATATTCTAAACTGAGTCGCGGATAAATTCGAATCAGAGTTACCGCGCCCCCTGGGCACTCAGGCAACTGAAAGAACAGGGGTGGGTTTTAGTCAGTAAAAGTCTGACACGCCCTCCCGCTCCACCCAGAGCGGGAGAAGTCATTGGATGATTTCCCACCCCACAAAAAAAATTGGTTGTCTGTAAAGTTGTCATAACAAAACATTGATGAAATATAGATGCGGTGCAAGCGTACAATGAGCGTAAGGCTCAGCGCAGACGGAACGGAGCACAGCGGAGAGGATTTTATTAATGCACTTGAAAATAAACTTTAAAATTATTACAATAAAGTGCATAAATGCTTGAACCTGACAAAAAATGCTCGCGCGTCCTCGAAGATATGCGGGGAGCATACGAGATCCGTAAAGAAAATGCCCTAGACCGCGCGCGGACTATTCCTCTCTGTCTGCGCTGACCCTAACGGCACAATGCGCGTAACGGGAAAATGAGCGTAACGGGACAATGAGCGTAACGGGACATTGAGTCATCCTTTTTAGTGCATGCAGCCGGCGTTCATCGATTTATTAGACGTTGTCACGTCAAAAAATAGAGATTATAAACTGGATTAAAACATAGGCTACTTTTTACTATGCGGGCGAAGCGGCTGGTAGTTAGTAGTTTTATTTAAAAGAAAAACAAAAGTAAAAAGATGATGATGAAGAGACACGTAATAAACTAATTAACACCAATACGCAATAATTCTTACGATTGCAGCTGATATCTCAGTTTGATGCTGATAACCTTTCGAGTTGACATTTGAATCTATACTATCATACTAATATAATACTGGGTGTAACGGAAAGGTGTGGTCATATTTTAAGAGCTGCATCTGCTCATCGATATAAATAACTTTATTCAAGAAAAAATGGAAAAATCCTCAAAATAAGTATGGGCTTTTCATACAAAGTTATCATCTGCTGATCAATATTTGTATGAGAGGCAAGTTTTGTTTATTTGTCTTCGGTCTTCCTGTTCCTTTATTATTTATTTATTATAAAGTTTACAATACATAATAACACAGGACAAACATTTAAAAACAAATGTACAAAAGGCGTCTTTTCGCACAGGACAATCTCTTAAAGGCAACCTTTGGATGGACTGGACAAAAGGACATAAATTTAGGGCTATCAGTGTACAACATAAACAATATTCATCACCATCATCAGCCTTTTCAATGTCCCCACTACTGGGGCACAGGCCTCCTCTCTGTGAGAGGGTGTGGTCTGTAATCCACCACGCAGGCCCAATGCGGATTGGTGGATGTCACATGTCTTCGATTTTTTTATTCTAGGACATGCCGGTTTCCTCACGATGTTTTCCTTCACCATTTTGAGAGCAGAAGTGATGAAATAATTTACACAAAATAAAGCGCCTACGACTTGTAAGTGGCGGCCAATACCACTGGGCCACCACTACTCTCTAAATAATATTAATTAAACATAATTGTTTGTTGTCAGGCCTGTTGGTCTAGTGGTTAGTGACCCTGACTGCTATGCCGGAGGTCGTGGGTTCGATTCCCACCCAGGACAAATGTTTGTGTAATGAGCACGATAATTTTTTCTGTGTCTGGGTGTAATTTATCTATAATATTTATGTATTTAGAAATATATAAGTATGTTTATCAGTTGTCTAGTACCCATAACACAAGCTCTGCTTAGCTTGGGACTAGATGGCGTTGTGTGATAGTTGTGGAATATTATATGTTATATACTGTTATGTTATGTTATAATAATATTAAATACATCAGAATCTTTAAGACCATCTACATCAAGTTTGAAATCTAATAAAAACTCCTCGCAACATGTTACTCATTCATTACTTTGTCCACAATGGATGTATTGCATAATGTTTGTTTTACTATAAAACCACTGGCAGTTTGCAATCAGTTAGCCAGCAGTCGTCAGCCTATGCCTCAACACCGGTCTGAAATAGGCTGAGTTGACATATTTTATAACGTATTTTCCACAAAAAAATAAATACTGACCCAAACAAACCCTTTGTGATCATTCGGCAATGATAACCCGGCTCCGCACGGGTGTTAATTATCTACACAAACCTTCTTTGTTTATCGTTCTTTCCATTAGTGAAAGCTGTATAAAAATCAGCGTGGTTTAGAAGAAGTAAGCGGGAAACAGACACGAGGTAGAATGACCGTATTTTATACTATTTAGGGCCGATTTCACCACTCGCTCTTTAAACTAAGTTTTACTGAACTAAGCTTAGCGTAAAAATAAAAACCATAAAAAAGATTATAGCGAGTTAAACTTAAAAGATAGACATATGCTGTCGCGGACTTTTTTTTAGAACTTTAAAAGGAAAACATTACCGTCGTACATAATTTTTGCGTAACTTTAACCGTTTACGCAGCGCACGCAACCGTAGCTCTCAAAAGGAATATTTTTATCCCGTTTTTGCCACATTTTTCATTGATGCTCCGTTTCTATTGGTTGTAGCGTGATTTTATATAGCCTATAGCCTTACTCGGTAAATGGACTATTCAACACAAAAATAATTTTTCAATTCGATCCAGTAGTTCCTGAGATTAGCGCGTTCAACCAAACAAACAAGCAAACTCTTCAGCTTTATGACGGCGACTAAACGCGTTTAAGCGAGCTTAAACGTCGAAAACTGGGCGTTTAGAATTGGTGAAATCGGCCCTTAGAGGCAGTGCAGTATCGAGAAATTCACACTATATGTGTGGAAAAAATATGCAGTGCGCAAAATACAAACAATAAAATTTCATGTGGGCAAGAGCCGTGAATGATGTCATTTGAATACAATAGACACGAAGTAGCGGAATTTAAAATGACTGTTTGTTTATCCTTTGTTTTTAACCGACTTCAAAAAGAAAGAGGTTATCAATTCGGATGTTTGTATTTTTTTTCTTTTTTTTTATGTATGTTCGGGCATAAATTAATTTTAATTAATTTAAATTAATTTTCATATAGATCTGATGATGGGTTTCGGAGACAGACAACAGAACTCTTCAAAAAATGACAGCAAATCAACCGCGATTGCTGCGATCGTATGTCTATGAATTGTTAACACAGTTTAATGGAGAACCACAACTAAAAAGTGAAAAATAAAAAGTCAAATAACGAAGACACAAAACCAAGAACACCGACTTCCCAAAATTGATGATTATCATAATATACCCATTACTTTGTGCACACTGTAATCTCCTGTAAGTGAAGGGGTATGCCAACTTGAAAACCAAATACTCAATAAAGGACACAGTATTGTGTACTTCCTTTGTTAGATATCCTAAATAAATAAATGAATCATGAAAATAGTAGGTATATATGTTAGTGATAGGTACTATTTTTGACATCAAAAGTAATAGTCATTCCCCAGCAATGAATTACGCTGTTACTGAGTTTAATGTACACATGATGGTTTAGGTGACTGTTTTAAATTAAGTCAGAGAACTGAGCGAAGCTAATTTCTAGGAATTAATGAATAAGTACGTTAATTGGTTCAGTAGCTCGAGCTACGTAGGTAGGTATACTACAAATAATACTGGAAGAGCCCGCGATCCTGGAACACCAGGATCACGGGCTCTTCCAGTGGGAACTCTGTGCGCACACCGAGTGACCTTAGGAAAGGCGGTTGCATAAGGATCACGTGTTACCGTGCACAGCGATGCTCAGGGCAGACCCCTTTACAGTCCCCAGGGAGGTGCCCTAAATAGCGTTGGACAGAGGGGCTTCCGGGTGGTATTTTAAGATTTGCTGATGGTGATCACCGGAGTAGTTTTAGTGAGACAAAATATCGATAGCAAAAAAGGTAGGTGTACAGTAACCAATAAATGGGATGATGCATAATGTAAGGATGAGATCATTTTAGTCTAGAAACATAGGAACTACTCGTTAATCATAGACGATTAACGAGTAGTTTCTATGTATCTAGACTCTTGATCTGGCTGTAAAGATCCGCTGTTGACTATTGTAGTAGAGACTTACAATAACATAGCAACTGATAATATTAATCCATAGACCTATTAGCTTGCTTCCAATAAAGAATTTCTATAAATCTTCGGCCTCAGTGAATAATATGCTAGTCAAATGGAAACCATATTATTTTCAAATATTAAGAGGGAACAGGGGCTGCGATTCTTCATACAAATGTATTCCCCTTTTTTCTTCCTGAATAACGCCTCTAGAGCAATCATTTTTTTTTTCATAAAGTCAAGGTCTGCTGTTGACACGTCCCTGTCATTTCTTTTTTTTCAGCAACTAATAAGTAAAGAAAATGTGACCATCTAAAAATAACAAAAAATGGCCCTATTTTTACCGCCGTTTTTAGAAGACTACCAGACAAATAAGAAAAGTTTTAACATAAAACATTTAATAAGGACCTAGACATACTCTTTCTTAAAAAATTGGTGCCAAAAATAATTGAATCGGCTCAGTTGTCGAGAAGAAAAAAGGGGGAATACGAAACGTCGATCTCGTCAAAAATTTTGTGATCTAATCGGTCCGAGTTGCAGCTGTATCGCACTCTACAGGGGAAGGCTTGAGGAAGCACGATGGCAATAGTTTCTTCAAATACCTATTTTGTAAATTCCTCGCAGGCCCTGTTCCCTCTTAAACAAAAAAAAACTTAGGTACTTCTATAAGAGACAACCACGTAATTCAATCGTTTATTTAATAATATTACGGTATTGACTGACACAATAGACTTTCATCAATACAACAAGTACCAAAAAAAAAAACAGAAAATTTTAAACCCGAGCAAGTTTAAGTTTGTAAACAAATTCGGAATATCCGATTGACAAAATATTTAAGATCATTAAAACGAGAATATAGGAAATGATGTGTTTGAAATTCTAAAAATACTTAGGTATACAAAAAATAATGCAAAAGATTAAAAAGGTAGCAGCTGTAATAAAAATACTATACGATGATGAACAAATACAAGTAAAGTATATGTTTTCTTATGAAAATAGCAAGATAAGATGTCAGCTGTGTTTTACCGTCCAAGATGAAATTATATGTTTGTATAGTCGTATTCAATATTTACTATTTAAATGCAAGATTTTTATACTAGTGGAACATGGACCAGCGAATCCAGTCTTTATACAGGGTAAAGATAAACGCAATACAGGTTTTGTGACCTACGTGAGTGCCCTTCGAAAGTTCGAACTTCCTTTTTGACGCCAAAATTGGCAGTTGCAATGTTTTATATACCTATTTCTTTGTACTTTGTTAAATATTTGTTTTAGTTTAAATTTAGCTTCAACGTAACTTTTATCGCACGTGTGAAGGTCGTATTTAACAACATGATATTCTTTTATTATTGTTTATAATAAATTCTTCATATCATTCTTTATAGTTCTCTAAACATTTTAAAACTTTAGTTTTAGCTTCATCATAGTTTACCACGCTGATAATTCCGGCTGTTTGTACCATTAAATGTGTTATGAATAGCTTAATAAAATTCATCAATTAGACACAATTCATACGCTAAACTGTTTTAGATAGCATACGAAAATAATAGCTATCGTTCACTCTCACAAGCACTAAACTAACTTTTGCAATTTATTTTTAGAACAGCATTTCACTGGCACTGAATAAAACCACACCTTTAACGCAAAAAAGAAGTAACACAGCACTACATTTTCGAACTCCGAAAGCGTTGAGAGCGAAAAACATAAAATTGTCACTCGTAAAGTTTATTTAGTTTTCGCAATTATGTTTACAAATACAATTCGCACGCGCGTACTGGTCGGCGTCGGACGGCTGACTAAAAAACGAGGTTAGCACATGTATTGGTACACCAGTCGGGTGTAATAGTAATTTATATTATGTATCTTGATCGCTGGTGCCGACTCAAGGACGTCCGTCAATTGCTGCAGCATAAAATGTGCATGCAACGTTATGGTTACCCATTTTCCATCACAAATGTTTGTGGCCATTAGGAAATGCCAGCGAAAATGGGAAATGATGTCAACTTTACGGTGTCGTTAATTTTAACTAGATTTTTAATGAAGCGTATCTGTAAGAGTATACTTAGTGGAATATTTCCTTAAGAAATTGACAATAGACTTGTTTGCTTACTAGTTCCTATCAGTTCTAAGTAAGGTCTGACTAAGAATTGTGGTCTTTATGAGTTCAAGGTCAGTCACACTATTCCGAGCACAAGGTCGACCCCGTAAGTTCCTAAGGATTGTTCAAATCCTTATTGTTTTTGTTATAATATCTTTTCTTTTCGTATTACTCTAAATTTAGAGTCTGTGTTTTCTGATAGCTACAACTTGGGAATCTTTAAGTCAAGAGTGTTCCGTCGTCGACCACATCATCGCTTACCATCAGGTGAGATAGTGGTCAAACGCGAGCCTATCAATGATAGAAAAGTGAATAAAAGCATTGAGAAACTCCATAGAGTTGGCAAGAATTCGACATAGCTTCCTTCCTTCGACGAAAGAAATCAATGACAACATCCTGACGTGAAAAAAGTATATACAATATACGACGTCAGTATTTACGACGCTCGCAATTACTGTCTAGCCTCTGTTATTTTCCTATAACATTATTTTAATTAGCTCATTAACTTCTATTTTTGGTCACGGCCCACGGGTTGTCTCCATATATGTGGGTAAAATTAACGGTCATGTGAAGATATTACCAGAAGTTTAGAGATCAACGAGATTGGCAGACGGATTGCTAATACGTTCGAATGCTGTAACCTCACACTTGACCTTAGGTATAATTAAATCAGTTTTATTGTTTTCCTCTGAATCCTCGTATAAGGAGCAACGGCCTATTGCAACTTAATTGACCAGTTATCCTGAATCTATGTGTAATAACAGTTACTTTTATTTTCCTGTGTATACACATTTCTCATCTATGACGTTAACTGATATGTTAGTGTAATTATTGAAATTGTTGTTAGTAAACCACAGTTCTAAGTAGACAAAATGCATGTCGTGACGAACGTTATGGTCTTCAGAATCTATTGTGTATGAGATGATTATCTGTGTAATGACCATAGATAATAGAAAATAATATTCTGCGAGAATTATGTTCTGTATTTTTCTTTTTGTTTTGAAGGACACCGGACATGTTGACTTTGACTGAGGTGAGTCATCATGATGTCATGTTTTTGTTAAGCTTGGGCTCTCTATGCATAGTTTCTATAATCCCAAATGAAATATATGACATATGGGTAGTAGGTGCTGTTTGTTAGTAGCAGATTGAAAGTAGCATAAAACATGTTTGTGTCTTCTTGAACTGTTAGAAGATCTTCATACATGAGGACTTTATTGTACAAATACAAATCATTTATTGTTCTTTCACAAGTAGATATGTAGACGTAAGTATGCATTTAGTTTTTGAAGTGCACTTTTAGGAAAGAAATGCCTGTCGCTCTTCCGAAACTTATTATTTACATTAAGTACTTACACTTACAATTTTGAGAATACAGAAAAATGAAAATAATTTATTTATAAAATTTTAAAAGTTATAATTATTGTTGAAGTGAAAACTTCTTTAGGCGCGTTGGGCATTTTTGTTCAAGTTTTCACTTCTGTCGGCACTCCCGGAGTGCCACTGTTTTTTTTTTTACTTACACTATGGAATGTGCGTGCGAGTGCGTGTATAAAGTCAACATGATAGACTAAATAAAAGCAATAAATTAAAAGGCGCTGAATGTAGGTACTTTTTTTGCCATCGCATACATCGAACTTGGAGGCAAGCATAAGTTATAGATCATCATTTACCTGCCCTTATCCCGTGTTACTTCGGATTGGCGCAACACGTTTTTCTCTTCCATTCTGTCCTGTCAGCCGTCACGCTATTTAGCTGTCACCCTTTTCTTTCATAATAATATCACTCCTCACACAATCCATCCATCTTTTCTTTGGCCTTCCTTTCCCTCTCCATTCATCCATATTTATATTAATAACTCTTTTAGTTACATGTGTTTCATCCCTCCTCTTCACATACCAAAATAAGCGGTTCCCTTTCAATTTTTCTGTGACTGGCGTCTCTTTTAAACTACCTCTAATGTACTCATTTCTCACTTTATCCATTCTCGTTAGTCCACACATCCATCTCAACATTCTTATCTCCGCCATATGCAATTTTTTTTCAAAAGTCATACTCGTAGATACCCTCAGTATAATGAACTCTGGATGCAGATGCTCTGGATACGGGGCAGTTCCAACAGCTACGTTCGGTTGTTCGCATGGAGGATGGATCTGGATCTGGATTGCCCAATAATGCGGTACTGGACCAGGCTGCATGTTGAGCACTCCGGATCCAAACCTAAATTTAGACTAAGGTGAAATAATGTATTTAATTTAATAATGTAAAATCGTAATGTACTCGTATATGTTTTTAATTACGACCTATGAGATGAACTATGAAATTGTTTTTGTGTTGTTTTTGTTTATGTAATTGTGATCCTATCACATATTTATATTTTATATTTTAAATTTCACATGTATGCATAATATGGAGTAGTTCTGAATTAAATAAATTTATTATTATTATTCCATTTATTTAATCTTATATACATACACTTTACATTTTCAAATATTTAGGTACTTACATATAAAAACATAAATAAATACAAAAACATTTAAAAATATAAAAAGTAGTAGCCCACCGGTATCGGGAATAGGGTCCAAGCTACCGGTGGTCAGGGCTCCTGAGAAAGGAATCTCCTAACAATACGAGCCGTGTCCAGGAGTACTGCTTTCTGGATCAAGCCCTTGATCCAACTGCCTAACGAGAGCCTCCTGAGATGTTGGTCGAGGCTCTTGGCAATTAAGCCATTGGCCGTCACGACTATCGGCACAATGACTGCTATATCCACCTCCCACATGTCGACAACCTCGCGAGCCAGATCAAGATACTTTGTTTTTTTATCTCTCTCAGCCTTCACGAGGTTCTCGTCATGAGGGACAGTTATATCAACAATCATTGTGCGACGCTCTTGTCGATCTATCACCACTATGTCAGGCTTATTGGCAACAATAGTCCTGTCAGTGATGATAGATCGATCCCAATATAACGTGATATTGCCATTATTATTATTATTAATGATGAAGTTGGCGAGAAAATGACGTATCGTTTTTGCTTCACATGTTTAACGTTTCACCAATGTTGTAGTTTTCTGCGTTTGACGTAACACAAAGTAGAATAAAACACTTCAATCTTGCAACATGCTTGCATTTCTCTCATAAGCTCTTCGTAAATTTGTATGTTGCTTTCTTAATTAGCTATGTCAGATCCAGACTCTTCCACAGTTATAGTAATTAATTTAGTCGCGCAAACCCCTAATCAGATAATAAAACCGCAAAAGCGTTGCTAATTTAACCAAACTCTATTGTTTGGGAAGTAATTTGTTCCCTAAATCGTTCAATTAGCGAAGTTCAATTTATTCAACTTGAGCTGTTAATTAATATAATTTCATGGTTTGAAGTTTGCGGTACTTTGATGTGAGTACCTACCTACCTACCTGATAGGTATAGATATTTTGGTAGCGAATCAATGTTTACATAATTTTGAGTTACGGATTTGTTTGTATTAGCTAGAGGAATGGTTGGATATATTTAGACATTGATTATGTTTAAGTAAACTAATCACGGCGTTTATAATTGGCTGATATTGTTGATGTAAAATAATTGGCGTTTACTTAAGGGTCTACTACCGGCCAAGTGGCGCCCTCATTGAATAAAAAATCGTAGCATAGCATAGAAAATAAATATTAAAGAATCCAACGTCACGTTTCTTACAAATAGGATAAAGTATTTTTACGTTGATAAAACAGGTCTTAGAATGTTTCGTATCCATAGTAGTAGGTAAAAGTGTCAGAAACGGCCGTTTTTGGTCTTTGTAACATACATAACGTTGGATTCTTTAATACTTATTTTCTAGGCTATGCTACGATTTTTTATTCAATGAGGGCGCCACTTGACCGGTAGTAGACTCTTAAGAGAAAAATCTTTTGCCTGTTTCTTTTAATACAATCTAATTATAAAAATCTCGTGTCACCGTGTTTGTGGTTGCACTCCTCCGAAACGGCTCGATCGATTTTAATGTTTTTTTTTTGTATTTGGTAGGTATGAGAACAGGTCGTAAAGTGTTTTTCACTCTCCTTTTCCCACTTTTAACCGACTTCAAAAAAAGGAGGAGGTTCTCAATTCAACTGTTTTTTTATTATGTACGTTGCCTCATTTACTAGGTGAACCGATTTTGAATTTTTTTTTAATTTAATTTGAAAGATGGTGCTTCACATGTGATCCCATTTTAATTTGGTGAAGATCTGATGAAAAACTTCGGAGATACACAATGGAACTCTTCAATAAATAATAGCAAACCTTCCAGAATTGCTGCAATCGCATGTCTGTATATTGTTTTACCACTTCACAACATTACATCACGCTGATATGCTCTAAGGGGGTATACAGATTCGTACAGTTCACGCTGATACATTATCAGCGTGAATTTCACAAACTATGTTCAACTTCCCTATTTTTGGGGCTATCAATTCGGGCATAACTTTACTATTAATTTAGTTTTAGAATGGGGTACAACAACTGAAAAGTGAAAAATAAAGAAAACTTACAATAAAAAAATAGAACCGAATTCAATAAATAATACAAAAAATGCAAAATAACTTTAATTTCGAAAGTCGGTGTTTCTAGTTTGGTTTCTTCGTTATTTGATATTTATTGAAGTCGGTTGTATTTTTTTTTTTGTAAAATGTTTTTTTTTAAATTGCAGAACAAGGTTGCCGGGTCAGCTAGTATTCTTTATAAATGTACGATTTCAGTGGAATTTGGTAAAGGAGCGAAGTTGTGGGTGAAAGTTATGTCTTTTAATCCTATTTATTTTATAAATGCTATAGTTTGGATGAATGGAAATACCCTCCCGCGGAGAGGAGGCCTGTGCCCCAGCAGTGGGGACATTAAAAGGCTGATGATGATGATGATGATGAAGATGATGGATGGATGGACGGATGTTTGTTACTCAATCATGGCAGAATGGCTGCACGAATCTGGATGAAATTTGGCTGAGAGATCGATTATAGTCTGGAATAGTACACTATGCTACAATGAGGTAGGTTCTAATTCAACGCGAGCAAAGCCGCTGTGAGAAGCTAGTGTTAAATAAATGTTTTCGCAACATGATTCTATCAATTAGACCCTTAACTTTGCACTTACCTACTACATTACATTGACGAAAGTCAGAAGACTCTAATGGAGATGGGCAGGACATGTGATAAGAGGTCATGACAAATGGAGCAATAGAGTTACAAGATGGTATCTCAGAGAAGGTAAAAGGAAAAAAGGTAAACCGCAGAAAAGGTGTGATGATGCCATCAAATAAGCTGCGGGATTGATTTGGAACAGAGTTGCTCAAGAAAGGTCTGAATGGAAAATGTTGGAGGAGGCCTTTGCCGAATGGCAAACAGATCTACAGAAAAAATAACATCAAATAATAAATTAATTTTTAAGATTTGTAACATTTTTGTTTGTAATAAGATTACATAAGCAGTAGTAGTTAGTAAGAAGTTGAGTTGATCTGAATAAATGCCAATATTAACATTACATTTGAATCCTTTAAATCGTCTTTACCTATGCTCCTTTTAAGCCATTCGGATTGTGTTACATCTTTTTTTTTTGTGGGGTGGGAAATCATCCTATGACTTCTCCCGCTCTGGGTGAAGCGGGAGGGCGTATCAGACTCTTACTGACTAAAACCCACCCCTGTTCTTTCCCTCCCCTGAGTGTCCAAGGGCGCGGTAACTCTGTTTCGAATTTATCCACGACCCCATTTTGTGGGGTGGGAAATCATCCTATGACTTCTCCCGCTCTGGGTGAAGCGGGAGGGCGTATCAGACTCTTACTGACTAAAACCCACCCCTGTTCCTTCCCTCCCCTGAGTGTCCAGGGGCGCGGTAACTCTGTTTCGAATTTATCCACGACCCAATTTTTTTTTTCGGTGTGTAGGAAATCATCCTATGACATCTCCCGCTTAGGGTGGAGCAGGAGGGCGTGTCAGACTCTTACTAACTAAAACCCACCCCTGTTCCTTCCCTGGCCTCAGTGCCCAGGGGCGCAGTAACTCTGTTTCGAATTTATCCACAACCCCTGGGCAGATCCACGATCCCTGGGCAGGCATCGGCCATGACGGGCCCCGTCATGCATTGCTGACAACTCTTTGAGGCGCGCGTGGAACACTACGCGCCGTCGACTCTCGGGCCTGATCCTGATCGGACGGCGAGCTACCCACTACTTACCGTCCGCAGGCCCGGTGGCCAGATATCGTCTGGGGCACGTCCGACGTCTGGAGCATCTCCTGCGGTGGCTGCTGCTGGGGGCGTGAGGGCGACTCTGTTGAGTCTCCCTCACCCGTTCCGCTTCCTCCTTCGCGAGCATTACTGCTTCGCAGAAGAAGGCGACTGCTTCACATTCCCTCTCGCTCCGTACCATGGCCTGGACCTGGGCCGGGCGCGGAAGGGCGAGGACATGGTGGAGCTCCGCCCAAGTGGGGCAGATCTCCACCGTATGCTCTACCGTGTCCTCTGGGCGATCCTCATAGTGGTGACACCCGGGCGTTTATCTCCGCTTTATTCTACACAGGAACCTCCCGAAACTTCCGTGTCCGGTGAGGACCTGCGTCAGGCGGAAGGTTAAGGACGCTGTGGCACCTCTCCAGCCACTCCTCAAAGAGGGGCCTTACCGCCGCAATTGCGGCGTGCCTATACTATGTTTCAGATAAATTTGCAATCAAGTACATTTACCTTTCTCTAATAACTCTTCGTAGGTACCTGAACAATTAAATATAAATCGTTTTTTTTCATTATTAGACAATGTTAAGGATCACGAGAGATGTTGATTCGGGACAGCTTTGAGTCATTAATTCCGTTTTTCAAATTAAAAATGTCAGTAAATGTAGGTGGGTCAATGACCGTTATTGCACGTTTATTTGGAGCAACCTATAATTGTGTTACATCTGGCATTATTTTCTATTCAACAATAAAAACTGCGGAAAATAATGTCCCCAACTCAGCTGTTGAAATGAGTTTTTTTTTTAAATTTAAATAACTCACAGATGGTACCTAGTATGTTGCCAATTTGTCAAATAATGTGCATTAAATTATATATCTACCAGAGAGTCATGGTCAGGGAGTCGATTACACGGTCACGTCATTACTTTATTATCCTATGTGTGTGTGGAGTATTTACATACTGATCAGAAGTAAACAGAGGCCTGGAATTACGAGTACCCAGTTATTACTAGTAACTAGATCAATTTCTAATTTACTGAAAGGTTTTATTCAAATAGAATTACTTTGTTTCATCACATAAGCCTAGTGGTGTTTATTATTGAAATGGTTTAGTAACATTTCTCATTTGGCATAATCTGAGAAAACATAAAAAAAAAATTAACAAAAAAAAACAACCGACTTCCAAAAAAGAAAATACACTAAAAATAAAAAAATAACTTTAATTTCGGAAGTCGGTGTTTGTATATTTCTTCTTCATTATTTGACTCCGAAATTAAAATTATTTTTTAATTTTTAGTGTATTTTTTTTGGAGTTTTTCATTTTTCACTTTTTAGTTGTACCCCAGAACCAAAAACTCCAATAACATGTAACGTGGAATTTAAACATTTGGAAAACACCAAAACGTCATCTAGGGATACGTATTTTTCGTTTTTGTTTAGTTTTTCAAAAAGCGCTGAAGCAATTTCTATAAAATTTATATGGGACCACCTCGGGAGTAAATTCTATCCGATAAAAAATTGAAAATCGGTCCACAACTGACGGCGAAATCGGCGGACATACACAAAAAAAAAACATACATACAGTGGAACATAGAACCTCCTCCTTTTTTGAAGTCGGTTAAAAATAGGTAGATACATCCTATCTTCCTACTAATATCATAAATACGAAACATAAATACGACGACGGCCGTCGGCGGTCGTCGTTTACGAGAGTTTGATGGACAGATGAATGGATGTCTGTTATTCAATCACTGGATGACATTTGGCACAGAGATAGATTATAGTCTGAAATAGCACACATGCTATAATTTATAGAGGAGAAAGAATTCGTCGAAAACTTCAATATTTGTGTACATATGAAAAGGTTACAAATTGAGAGAAGTCCCTGACTCTTGTTTTAGGATTAACCTGTGTTGAAGAGTCAGTGCCCTCTCCCGGTAGGAAATCAATAACCATGATATCTATTTTTCTTCATCTGGTTAGACTGAAAGACGACCGTGCAAAGGCAGATTGATTCAGGATCAGTCAGGATATTAACCAAAAGCCATTTCAAACTTCGCTTGTGTTCCGCACTGTGTCGTAGGCCTTAAACACGCAACAACTATTAAATTGCACCCTACCCTCTACGATTAAAATTTTTGTGTTGTTTCTTGTGTGTAACGTACCTTCTTCTGATTTGTCTACGTTAAGTCGATGTCATCATTCTCCTGCCCTTATCCCAATTTATTTGGGGTCGGCGCAACATGTCTTTTTCTTCCATACTCCTCTATTAGTCGTCATCTCTGTAGTCACCCCCTTTTTACCCATATCCTCTTTCACACAGTCCAACCACCGTTTCTTTGGCCTTCCCCTACTCTTATAGCCATCCACATCCATACACAAGACTTTCCTCACGACATTTTCTTCATTCCTCCGCATCACATGCCCATACCACGACAACCGATTTCCACACAACTTTTCAGTCCACGGTGCCACTTTCAGACTTCCTCTTATATACTCATCCTAATTCTATCCATGCGCGTAACACTACACATCGCTCTTAGCATTCTCATCCTAGCCGCATGCAATTGCTTTTCATTGATCCCTTTTGTGGCCCAACATTCTGAACCATACAACGTACGTTAAGTCGACGTATTATTTGTAATATTAGTTTATACATATTTGTTTTTATTTTTATCTGCACTTGCTGGCAGATAACATTGTTTTAAACCTATTTATGTTTTCTCACTAAGTGAATTTGTAATTCTTTTGAGAAATAAACATCTTTAACCGTATTGAAGTTTTTCTGAAGAAGAAAAAAAACCACTGCTTATTATCTTCTATAGGTTTATCCTATTCTAATAACCCAATATACCTTCTTAAAGGGTATATCTTTAGGTCAAAACACTAGACTACTCTACTTACTCAGTAAAATTGAAAGTAGATCATCCTACCTGCATAAAGCAGTCGTGAAATGTCTTTGAATTCACACCAATACACAAATCTTCTTACTACCAACAAGATTATCTAACGTCATAACCCGCTCCTATCTAATATCTCAGCTACTATAAATGACAGCTTTAAACACGCGATATGACAGATATTCACCCATAGCGTGACAACTCACAAGTGTTCGAGCACAATGCAATAGGAGCACGCCGGGCGTGATACCTTGTGGCACTCCTCGCGATGCATTGCAGGTGTGTACGGTCAGCTGAAGAGATAAGTAACTTATTGAGCAAAGGCAAATAGATTGAGGCAAATTGACTTATATTTTTTTAAGAAAATACTGCTTAAAAACTTCTGTAGGTTTATCCTATTATGAAGAGCAAGAAGACCTACTTCAGAGAATAAATTTTCTTATTCAATAAGGCTGAAAGTAGATCATACTATCTGGATGCAGTAGTCGTGAAGGGTCTTTGAATTCACACCATTCCAAACTTCTTACTACCAGCAAGATTATCTAACGTCATAACCCGCTCCTATCTAATAACTCAGCTACTATAAATGACAGCCACGGTTACGAGATACGACAGATAGTCACCCATAGCGAGTCAACTCGCAAGCGTTCGAGCGCGACGCAATAGGAACGGGCCGGGCATGATGCCTTGTGGCACTCCACGCGTTGCATTGGCTGTGCAGGCTTGTAAGGTCAGCTGAAGAGATATATAACTTATTTTTCGTCGGAAGAAAAAAAAATGTTCTCATAAATCAGCGTATAATATTAATTCTTATTTTGGCATTCTGAATGTTTCAAACTATTGTGTGGTCAGCTTCCAATCTAATTGGATTGGATGCAAATGAATACCTACCCGTATTTTGCATGGAGCGACTGTCTGATTATCTGACCTCGACAACCCAGTTCGTGACGCAGAAGACTGGAAACTATTTAAAATTATAATGCCATGGTAAAAATATTGGCAAGGAAATTGACAAGGAACTGAATGCCTCACTCATGGAGGCCATTTTAATGCATTTAAAACTTCTGTTTCTTATGCAAGTTATCGGGGATCACAATAATAATATACACGAAGCTGTCGTTACGCAGTTAGATCAAGGGCCTGATGCAGAAGTCAGTTCTCCTCGACATGGCTCGCATTGTGTGGAAGTTCCTGTCTCTGGAGCCCTAACTACCATTAGCTTGGACCCTGCTCCCGACACCGGCGGACTACTATTTTTATTGCTTTTTTTTGTAAGACTAATTTTTTTTTAAATACAGTGAATATAATTATATAGAGAAGTTTATAAGTGAAATATGCATTAAAGAGCAAAACTTTTACTCTTGACTACTTTTCTATTTTGCCAACCGTACTGCCTTTGTACCACTTAGGTATATGGTAGAAGTGGAGGTATAAAGGCATTATGCCATTGATTTCAGCTTAGGAGTTCCACACTTTGGGCGTGGTACAATGCAGCGTATAGCAAGGTCGATGCTTTGGTTTTAAACGAATAGAACCACAGGTTTATAGCTTCAAAACGTAGAACAATAGCTTTTCCGTGGCCTGTCCCAAACGGAACTGTGGAGTTTTCAGGAAAAAAGGAATCTAATAGGCTAGTTTCCTAAAAAATCGAATTAGGCGTCTGATATATTTACAAAGAATATTGACATGTATTTTTTTTTTTGGTCGCGTGAACATAAATCAGGACGATACAGTGCGTAGAAATTTCGAGTGACGTCATAATATCTCGTATCGTGTTCAATACACTTTATAACTTTTAGTGTCGTAACAAGCCCCCACTCCTGAACTTTGATGCGTTTTGTCTTTGTCATTTTTAATTGGTTTGCTAAAGCAAAAAATATATGTTCAATATTGTTTCATAAGGTAACTTACGGACTAAATAGAATTATTATTCTTTTACCCAAGAAACATCCCTATTGGATCTGAAACTCAGGACTTCCAAATATTACCCTGAACAAACAAGTAATTTTACCTTTTCATAATTCAAAAAAATTCAAAATTCAAATTCATTTATTTACCAGAATGTAGGTTTACAAAGTATGATCTTAAATCTATGATGGCCCCTTTACATTCTACCATTAAATATGGTGTGTAAATATTTTAATTCAAGAAAAAAGACAGTAACAACATAAAAGACCTCATGCATTAAGATGTTTAAGGAACAAATCAATTAATTGATGTCAGAGTTATACTATATACATATGTCAGTTCAAGAGATAAAATTTTAATGTACAGTCAATTAAACAATATTATTATAAATTATTGTAAATTGTAATATTGATAATGTCATAAATATTATAAAATCTGTGTTGATTCAGTACATTTTGAACATTAATTAATTATTAAGGTATATAACAATATTTTAATTCTAACAATATTCTAAGTATATTTCAGTTTCTTTCTCCGCGATCTGACATGTATTCATTGAGATCGTAAAAGCATTTTTCTTTTAACCATTGTGTTAACTTTTTTTTAAACATGGTCAAAGTTAGATCTTTAAAGGCGTCCGGTAATTTGTTATATACCTTTACAGCATTTATGTACGAGTTCCTTTTATACAATTCGAGCCTGCCTTGCGGTACACAGAGCTCATGATTAAATTTATTTTTATTTCTAGGAGCTACATTGCGCTTGGTTACATCTTTGTGTTTTATAAAATATTTCGGATGTTGTTGTACAAATAGGCATAATTCTCTAATGTACATACATGGCAATGGTAGAACATTGTACTTTTTAAACAAGGGCTTACAGCTATCCGTATACCTGGCCCCACATATTGCACGCACACATTTTTTTTGTACTCTGAACACTTTAATAATATCTACCGAATTACCCCACAACAAGAGACCATAAGCGAGTACGGACGAAACGTAACCGTGATATGCACAAAGAGCTGCTTCCGTTGATACCGTAAGTCTTAATCTTTTTATTGCGTAGGCAAATCTGTCGAGTTTATCGCAAACGTATTCGACGTGTGCTTTCCAATCACAATTTTGATCCAAATTTATACCCAGAAATTTGGTTCTTGCAACCTGTTCGATGATAGTATCATTATATTTAACATTTAACGTCAATGGCTTTCTTCTATGCGTTTGAAATTGAATCATTTTAGTTTTCTCCATATTAATTTTTAAGTTGTTATAATGTAACCAGTGTATTATGTTGTTTATTGCGTTGTTTATTTCTAGTTCATATACATCTAGGTTTTCACCTTTCACAATGAGGGTCGTGTCATCAGCAAACAAGATTGTGTTATGGCAAGTGATATTTGGGAGATCATTAATATATATTAGGAATAAGAAAGCTGCCAATACAGTGCCTTGTGGCACTCCAAAATTATTTTGTTGATAATTACTTCTGTATAACATCTTTTTGTTGCTATTATTGATTTTAGCGATTTCCACACATTGTTTTCTGCGACTTAGGTAGTTTCTCAGCCAGTCATTCGCTTTGCCTCTTATTCCATATTTTTCTAACTTGAATAAGAGCAACTTGTGGTCCACAAAATCGAACGCCTTACTCATGTCTAGGAAAATCGCAGCAATTGGTAATCCCTCATTTATAGCCTGGGTGACAATTTTGATCAAATTAAAACATGCTAAAGAAGTAGTACTATTCCGTCTAAACCCATATTGCTCATCTTTTAGAAGACGATGACTTGTTGTAAAATCTTGAAGCCTTCTCAACATGATTTTTTCGAAGATTTTAGACATAACTGGTATCAGTGTCACTGGTCTATAATTATTCATGTCGGATTTTTCTCCTTTTTTCAGAAGTGGCTTAACTATTGATTTTTTCAATATATGTGGAAAGGTCCCTTCCTCAAACGATAAGTTTATTAAATAACACAGCGGTTGACATATGTATGGTGCGCATAATTTAATTACATTGGTTGTTATGTCATCTGCTCCTGCTGCATTTGTGTTGTTAAGATTATTAATTACTCGAAATACTTCCATCGCATCAGTAGGTTTAAGAAATATTGTATGCTCGTTATTAGTATCGATAGTTTTGTTTATCTCGTCTTTATTATATTTAAAATTGTTGCTATTTGTCAATTGTATATAAAATTCATTAAATTTGTCACTTATATCTTTAGGGTCTTCATATGTCCGATTATTGTAGATTATTTTGTCAATTTTTGTTATCGTACTAATGTCCCCGATATTTTCATTAATGACTTTCCATGTGGCTCTACATTTATTTTTATTGGTGTCAATATATTTCTTACTTTGCAGTTGTTTAGATTTATATATGCACTTTTTGAGTATGTAGCTGTATGATTTATATTGTTTATTTGACTTTTTCCTGTTTATTTTATTGTGTTGTTGGTTAAGATAGAGATACCGATATTGTTAGTTATTATAAATTTTCGAGCCGTTTGGGGACTCTCGGATCATGGGGTCCGAGTTCTTACAAATGACAGTTTGCGTGTCTTGGGCTGTCTTTCACCTTGGACAGAGGATAAGCATTGCCATGCAACGTGGCAATGCTGCTAGTCTTTTTGGCACATTACCAGTCACTTAAACTATTTAAAAAAATAGGTAACCATCGATTCCAGAAGAGAACAGTCGACAGTGATGCGGAGGAATTTTTAACGCCATTTTTTAGTTTTTTCTTTTAAGTTAGTCCAAAGTTTTTATTTTTTGTTTAAGTGTAACTTATATACAAACTAAAATATTTATTTGTTACAGACATCCACATCACTTACGAAAGATAAACTATTTACAAACTTATAAAATACTTATATGGCGTCAAAAAATTCCTGCGCATCGCTGTCGACTGGAAGTGAGCCCAAAAGACTAGCAGAATTGCCACGTTGTATAGCAATGCTTAAACACTGGCTTAGGTAAAAGCTAGTCCTTGGGTCACGCAAAGTGTCAACAAAGCGTTAATACAGATCTTTAAAAAATAAATGGGCTCTTGGATCCCACGGCCTAAGAGTAAAAGTTATAGCCCCCAAATTAAGTTAAGTTAATAAGTATATTTTCGTCTATTATATGAATGTAAATAATTTCGTAATATAAGATTAAATGTACTTTTCAATTTTGCATAGCTCAATATAACTTCACATTATTGTGTCTACCTTTCTACCTGCTTTTCACATTACTGCAACTCAATTAAGAGTTTGAATTAGAAGAAAAAAGTGACACCTGACAGTCGTGTTATTTTTCCTCAGATTTTTAAAAAATATATTTAAATCATTAAATCAACGAAAAATTATGCTATTTAGTGATATTAGTGCATTAAACCTGAATTTTATCAATTTAATCTGGCGAATTGGGGAACACAAAGACATTTAGAAAATACAAGCAGGTACGAAACATCCAAACGTCCAAAAATCCTGCCCGAAACCCAGGAAGGGCGGGATACGCAGCAAGAAGCTACGACGAGTTTATGTACAGGTACTGTTACCAACCGTACAGAAGACAATATGAAGCGAGCTGCCTCTAATCAGCTGATAAAGAGGTATTTCTATCAGTTTCTTGATTGCTGAGGCAAACCCAACTGCAACAATTTGTGCTGTGCATCAAGCGGAGAGTCCACGCATTGCCAAGGTAACGCATAGAAGGAAGACTGCGCCCCCTGCGGCTGTCACTCGTTTATTGACTATACATTTGGACATTTATTACTTTTGTTTATTTTTTTGGAATATGTGTAAGTGCAGTGTTTTTATTATAGTTCTTTAATATTTGTGTAAGTTTAATCAACTTATTTTATGTTTAATGCCGGCTGTAGCGATGCCGGAACCTGTAGCAGTCAACCTGCCACATCGCTTGAGGTCCAACAGGTGAGATGTCCCAATTGCTCGCAGGCACGCTTTTTTAAAGGCGAACGGGGGCTGAGGATACACTATGGCAAGGTTCACAAACCACATAGTGTTCCTTTGTGCCCCCCAGCTACATCTACACCTCACGAACAGACCTTGTGGAAAACGCTCTCAAAATTTAAAAATTCAACACCAGTTTTAAAAAGAGTTCCTCGGGGTGCAAGACGATCCGTTGCTCTGAGTTTGGCACAATGCGTCCGTCTTGCGACCCAAGAGAACTCAGTAAGTGCCTGGGAGCAATTGCTCACCTTCCCCTACAGAATTCTGCACGTTCAAAAAGATTTGGCAACTAAAAAAACTTTAACAAATCAAATTAAAGAAAATTGTAATATTTCGACCATAATTTTAGATCCAAAATTACCACCATTTAATAACCGTTCACAGAAAAGCCTATGTTCGCATGTGGAATCGAAAATAAGTGAAGGTGACATTAGGGGAGCGGCCAGGCTATTATTCAGCAGTGATGTGGTGGCGCCTTACTCTCCAGAAACAATCTCAGCCTTGGAGAGTAAACATCCAGCGCCTGCGAATGATCTCACTTTCCCCGACCCCCCTGAGACCCCCGTTCCGGATTCATGTGTTTTTAACATTTCAGCCCCCCAATTGCTTGCTGCCGTGGGCTCCTTTCGAAGTGGTTCTGCCGGCGGCCTCGACGGCCTGACTCCGCAACACTTAAAGGACCTATTGAGTTCAGGCGCCGGGGATGCTGGTGAGTCGCTTTTGAAGGAGCTTGCGGCACTAGTCAACCTAATGCTCTCCGGCGGCGTGAACGATGCCGTCGTCGATGTCTTGTACGGGGCCAACCTATGTGCCCTGCGCAAGAAGGACGGCGGCATTCGTCCCATTGCCGTCGGGTGCACCTACAGGCGTATGGCAGCCAAAATTTGTTGTAAACTGTACAGTGACAGACTTACAAACAAATTCCAGCCCCTACAGCTTGGCTTTGGCTCCAGAGGGGGCTGTGAGGCTGCCGTACATGCACTATCTTCCTTTTTAAATTCTGAAAAGGGTGAGGTCATTCTCAAGGTTGACATTAAGAACGCTTTCAACTCTGTCAACAGGGACACTTTGTTGGCCGAGGCAAAAAAAGAACTACCCGAAATTTTCGGTTTTATTTGGCAATGTTACAGGCACCCTTCTAAATTATTATATAAAGAACAGCTTTTAGAATCTGCAGTTGGATGCCAGCAAGGTGACCCTCTCGGGCCAGTCATTTTCAGTTTGGCTATTCATCCAGTCATTCAACAACTAAATTCAAAATTTAACGTATGGTATTTGGATGATGGAACATTAGGAGGTGACGTCGATACCGTATTAAAAGACTTTCAATTCCTGAAGACTCATTTTCAATCCATCGGACTTGACCTTAACCACTCGAAGTGTGAAATTTTTCTTTGTGACAATACCGAAAGACAATCGACCCTTCATAAATTCAATACAATTGCACCAGAAATCAAAATTTTAGAAAAAAGTTCACTACACCTCCTAGGTTCCCCTATTTTGGAAGAAAGTTTTTCTCCATTCATTGACGGAAAAATTAATCATTTTAATGATATTTCGGACAGACTCACAAAAATAAATTTACATTCGGCATTCACCCTAATTAGATATTGCTGTTTTGGACCAAATTTTATATATTTTCTCCGCTCTTCCCCTTTATGGAAGCATTCACATCTCCTGGACAAAATTGATGAAATCATTCGATGCACTCTTACAACCATTTTAAATGTGGCCTTGGATGACCGAGCGTGGCTGCAAACCACACTACCTATTCGTTTTGGTGGGCTCGGCATCCGCAAAATTTCTAGTATAAGCCTACCGGCGTTCCTGTCCTCGGTCCACAGCACTGAAAAGTTAACCAAAAGAATTTTGACTTCATCACTGGTTAACTGTGAAGTGCCGTGCTTGACCGACGCAACGAACACTTGGAAAATGGCTTGCCCGGACACGGCGTTGCCCGAGAACCCGTTCTCCCAGAGGCAGTGGGACGAGCCGCTCTGTAGTTTGGTACGGAATAATCTCTTAAATACGTCAACCAATACTGCTGAGCGTGCCCGCCTGCTGGCTGTGGGTGAATGGGAGTCGGGCCTCTGGCTACAGGCACTGCCGTCACCCAACATAGGTACTATGCTGAGTGACACCACCTTCCGGATCGCTACATGTCTGCGTCTGGGTGCTCCTTGCGGAGCTCCACATCGCTGCCAATGTGGTGAAGCAGTCGACCATCTCGGACACCATGGCCTATCCTGCAGTAGGAGCGCGGGTCGTATGGCACGGCACGCCAGCATTAACGACATCATCCGTCGGGCTCTTGTCACCGCCGGTGTGTCAGCCGTTTTAGAACCTCATGGCCTGGCACGTGACGATGGAAAGAGGCCCGACGGGATGACAATAATGCCTTGGAAGATGGGTAGGCCTTTGGTGTGGGATGCAACATGTGTCGACACCCTTGCGCCATCTCATCTTCTTAGCACGGCGGGCTGTGCTGGGGCGGCTGCTACAGGTGCAGAAAACCTCAAACGGCGCAAATATAACAACCTTATTGGGAGTTATATGTTTGAGCCGTTTGGGGTTGAAACACTAGGGCCATGGGGTCCGAGTGCTCATCGAGTTTTCCATGACATCAGCAAACTTTTAGTCGACTCTTCACGTGACCAGAGGGCTGGCCTTTTTTTCGGCCAACGAATCAGCATTGCCATTCAACGTGGCAATGCTGCCAGCGTTCTGGGCACTTTTCCCATTGACAGCGAGGTGGACGAATTTTTTGATGCCCAATGATCTTTACCACTACCGGATTTTTTATGCCTCTTGTACATATTTTATTTATTAAGTTATTTATTAGTTTAATTAGCTATTTTAATTAGATATTATAATAAATGTGTTATAAATAAACGTATATCATAAGAAAAAAAAAAAAAAATTAAGAGTTGTATTCGAGCATGAATATTGTTCATCTCGATTTTTCGAGAGCGGCGTGTCTTCGATTTTAACTCCCATTTAGATCGCAGCACAAACACAAAACAAAAAAAAGAAGAACGATCTCGTTCGCCACCCTGCACTCCCTTTTTGGTGTAGTGTGTGGAGTTCAATAAAATAAATAGTGTGCACTGTAATAAATAACGTGGGGGGTTGTGTTCTTTTCTTTAAAGCTTTTAAACTGTTGAGTTTTTTATTTTATAATTTGATTATTATTTTAGTAAAGTATATTTTGTTGAGGAGCTAGTGGCTAAAGTAATAACAACCGCACGGGTCGATTCAGCAGGTTAAGCTACACTTGCCGGGGTTGGTCCATGGATGGGTGACCATCTTTACATATCGAGACTCCTCCGTGCCTCGGAAAGCACGTTAAGCCGTTGGTTCCTGCAGTCAATCGTGGATCGTTGACATTCGTTACGGGTCGTCAAAACCCCGAAAGTCTAACAACCAGTCTTACCAAGGGGTATCGTATTACCCAGTAACTGGGTTGTGAAGGTCAGATAAGCAGTCGCTCCATGTAAAATACTGGTATTCAGCTGCGTCCGGTTAGACTGGAAGCCGACTCCAAGATAGTTTGGAAAAGACTAGGCTGATGATTCTGTTTTTAACCGACTTTGATAAAAGAGGAGGTTTTATGTTCATCTGTATGTATGTTTTTTTTTATGTATTTCCGCCGATTTCTCTATCAATTGTGGACCGATTTTCAAAATTCTTTTTTTATCCAATGCTTCAGCGCTTTTTGAAAAACTGAACCAAAACGAAAAATACGTGTACATAGATGATGTTTTGGTTTTCTCCAATTACGAGTATGTTTAAATTCCACGTTCCATGTTATTGGGGTTTTTAGTTCTGGGGTACACCACAACTAAAAAGTGAAAAGTAAAAAACTTTTTTAGAGAAAAAAGAAACAAACGACCGACTTCCAAAAAAGAAAATACACTAAAAATTATTTTAATTTCGCAAGTCGGTGCCAAATAACGAAGAAAATTAAAATACAAACACCGACTTCCGAAATGAAAGTTATTTTTTTAATTTTTACTGTATTTTCTTTTTTTGGAAGTCGGTTGTTTTTTTTGTGAAAAAGTTTTTTTTGCATGTAGTTAGGTTCTATATAGTTAGTCATTAGATAATATTAAAGTAGGTACTTTGTATTCGTACATAAAATTATAATTAAATTAGATATTGTAACAATTATTGAGTATATCTTCGGATGTTTCCTTTTATTACCTACTAAACTAGAAGACCTGCAGATTCTGAAAGGTCTACTAGATAAGAGGCTCTAGGAAGAGTGGAATTTTATTAGCGATCATCATCATCATCATTTCAACCAAAAGACGTCCACTGCTAGACATAGGCTTCCCTCAAGTATTGCCATACACCACGTCATTTTTTACAGTACATGTCAACCTACAGGGTACAGCTAAAGAATGGAACTGTCAGAGTCTGTATTTCCCGATAGCTCAAATTCAATTCAATTCAAAGCATTTATTTCAAATAAACCATTTATAGCAACTAATTGTATAAGTCGGTCAGTCAGAAAGATGAAGCTAATTGCCCATTCCAAGGCGTAGATCTCTATGGAGAAGAACGTGCAAGAAACTACATGGACACTCTTTTAAACCATGTATTACAAAAATTCTGGTTACATATGTCTTGTTGCTTCTATTATATGAAAACAATGTTAAATAAACAATTCATAAACAATAAAAAAATAACAACTCAACTGACGGCGCCCGTTCATGAACATGACGCGTGGATCAGCACCACTCAGCTCAACCATATTGAAGAGAATCGAATGAACCAACACACGCGCCACCATCAGCGAGACATTTGAGTGAGCATGACAAACTTTGAGAGTTTGCCATGCTAGTTAATGTAAAAAAAAAGCAGTTACATTATATGCCCCATGGTACTCATATTTACAAAATTAGCTACTACTTGGAGGTCTTTAAATCAATAGCGAATTGATTACTTCTAGACAAGCGTGCTCCAACGTCGACCTCATCATCGCTCACTATGAGGTGAGTAGTGGTCAAGCGCGAGCCTATGAATGATAAAAAAAAACTCATATACACAATTTAGAATTTACTGACAATCGTTATCCCGGATTTAATGTTAAACTGTCTAAAGTCCAATATATAACTTCAGTGACAGTAAAAAACTCATATACCCAATTTAGAATTCACTGACAATCGTTATCCCGGCTTTAATGTTAACCCCTCAACGGCCGCGCCTCTTATCGCAGTTTGACATATTTACGACCCGGGCTCATAAAAAACAACTTGCTGAGGTTTCTATTGGAGCGAGGCACTTAAAGTAAACTTTTTTGGGTTGTTGAATAAACAGACCTTAGAATAACATGTAAACAATACTTGTAATTCAAGAGTTGAATTTTATTCAAATTCTGTTATCAACGATTTTTCGGGAATAGTGTGTGTGTGTGTGTGTGGGGGTAGTTGTAAAAACCACTGTATCAATTTACATGACATTTTGCATGTTGCACTATGAATAGACAAGTAATAGAGTTGTTGTGTTGGAGTTGTAGAGTCCGATATCATATTTTCCTATTATTCACACTCAAAACTTCAAATTACGAAATCAAAACAACATAACGGCTTTTTAAAATTGCGTTTCTGCGTTTGCGTTGCGTTTTGTGTTGCGTTTTTTTTCTAACACAATGTAATAACTATCTAAGAATGCATGTGCACCATGCCACAGGCTATAAGATCTTTAGTTATTTAATAATAGAGGTTTAAGCCGCGTAATCTGGATCGGCATACTGGTATGCCCGTGGCCGTTCAGGGGACTGTCTAAAGTCCAATGTATAAGTCAGTCTTCAGTGGCAGTAAAAGCATTATAGCAACAAATAAAATGAGCAAGAACTTTTTGACCTGTATTTTTATCTAGCACTATACTGTTCGTTGGCCGAATATGAAGTCAGGTAATGACGCAATTTATCACGCAGACATCCAATTACTTCTATCTTTGTAGATAGTGTCACAACTAGGGTCAATGGCTAGGAGTCTTTACAAATACCCACGTATGCCTTTCAGTGATGTCTACTATAGTTATCTTTTTTCGACGATAACAAAACAGTTAAAAGCAGACCGTGGTGTTGCGCAACATTAACGCAACTTTATTTAGAAAGGATAACCAAACAGTTAAAAGCAGAATGTGGTGTTTCGCAATATTAACGCAACTTCATTTAGAAAGGCAACTTAATTATACATAGTTAGGTATTTTATAAGTATGCAAATATACTCAAAGATATATGGATTTTATTGACAATGCAATCATTATCACAGACTGAATGTTACTTCGTCTATAGTCTACATAAGTATTAATAACTTCTGTGATATTAAAAAAAAAATAACAGAAATAAAATTGTGTCTTTGCGTCAAGGTAAAGAGCAAAAAGTTTTCGACCTGTATTTTTATCTAGCTCTATACTGTTTCGTTGGCAGAATATGAAGCCAGGTAATGACGCAATTTATCACGGAGATATCCAATTACTTCTATCTTCGTAGGTAGTGCCACATCTAGGGTCAATGGCTAGGAGTCTTTACAAATACCACGTAAGCCTTTCAGTGATGTCTAGTATAATTACCCTTTTTCAATAAAAAAAAAACCTCCCGACCGAAATTTCAATCACGGTGGCCCATCTCAACAGTGATTAGCAGGAGATATGCACTCTCTGTTCCTTCATTCTCAAACAACGACGACGACGACGACGACAAACTAACAGTAAAAAAAAAACAAACAGACAGAAACAAATAGTTTAAAGTACACTGTGGTGTTTCGCAATATTTAGAAAAAAAACTTCATTTCGAAACGCAACATAGGTACATAGTTAGGTATTTTATAAGTAGGTATGTAAATATACTCAAAGATATATGGAATTTTTTGATTGACAATGTAATCATTATCCCAGATTGAATATCACTTCGTCTAAAGTTCAATGTACCTATGTGATTGTAACTTCTGATATAGTAAAATCATTTTATTAACAGAAAAAATGATATGACTTTGTGACTAGGTAGACAGCAAGAAGTTTTTGAGACGTATTTTTATCTAGCTCTATACAATTCGTTGGCACAATATGAAGTTAGGTAATGTCACAATTTGTCACGCAGATATCCAATTACTTCTGTCTTCGTAGGTAGTGCTACAACTTGGTTTATCTACGGGTCATTGGCTAGAAGTCATTACAAAGGCCACGTAAGTGTTTCAGTGAGTTCTTAAATATATTGATGGAGGGGATGAGTTTTTTTTTAATTACTGAGGCTTTTTGAAAAATTAACAAATACAAAAAATATGTATACAGAGTGTAAAAGACACATCACATAGCCGTCAACTACGCATACTGTACATCTAACAAAGTAGCTTTGCAGAAATTATTGCTGGGAAACGACTTTTATTTGGTATGAAAAAAAAATATATTGCACGCAATGTAATGCGAACCCAGGCACGTGGAGTGAAACCGCACCCCTTTGCTCTAAGCCACGAAGGTACTTGTCGGATACGTTAGATATTCATTGCGTTTTTGTAACTTCAAATGAGTAATTTCGAAAATTGTTTGGAAAAAAGTTTAGTAATAACACTTTGAATTCATTTTCGTAAAAAAGTAAAAAAAAAAATTGCTACTTTGACCTTCAATATCTCCAGAACCAGTGGATTCCCAGGTATGGTCTAGTGGAAAAAAATGATCCAAATAATGGGTAGAATATGTGGCTTTCGGCTTCGGGAGCTGTCTTTTTACACCCGATATACGATGACGTTTTGGTTTCCTCTAATACAATTGTGTTCAAATGTGTTCCATGTTATTTTGGTTATCAATTCGGGCATAACTTTAATATTTAGTTTTAGTTCTGGGGTATAACTAAAAAGTGAAAAATAAAAAACATTAAAAAAAAATGCAATCGACTTCCAAAAAAGAAGATACACTAAATTGTAAAATAACTTTAATTTCGGAAGTCGGTGTCAAATAACGACAAAACAAAATACAAACACCGACTTCCAAAATTATAGTTATTTTAGTGTATTTTCTTTTTAGGGTTCCGTACCCGAAGGGTCCAAACGAAGCCCTATTGCTGTCACTCACGTGTCCGTCTGTCCGTTTGTTTGTCCGTCGTCTGTCACAAAATTTTGTGCCGAAGAATTTTTAAATTTCCCATTGCCTTATGAACTTGAAGGTGATAATGTTTATTATTACCACAGGTAATATAATACTAGCGTACAGATGCCTCATCCCATACAAAGAAACGGTACCGCCGTAACTACGGGTTTTCGACTTGCACAAGCAACTTTTGTTCTTCGTTCGGGCCCGTCCTCTACCTCGCTAGATGGTGTTAGAAGCAACGGCTTGCAAGTTGAATGAATTAACATAAAGTCTTAGCAATATTTTCTCACACATTGAGGAATTACGTTATAGTATTTTTGGCACTTCATAACAGTTTTACTGTTTCAAAATGTGTCACTATACAAATTGTAAAGAGTCAAATAGATAAACTCTAAAACTTCAAACAGCGCCATCTATTGGTACAAGAAATTTAGATGACTAAGGATTCGTTCTAATAATCATCTAAAATTGAATTACAAGCCAATTATCCCACAATTTTATGCTTAGGGCAGTTTATTAAATAAGAAAATACGGTTCTTACCATATGTAGTTTCAAAATATTAATATTACTTAAACTTCAATAAGAAATCCATGCATATTACGCCATCTATTGAAATTTATTTGAACTAAATTTTCTTTGTTCGAGATGAGACCCCGTATTATTACGTATATTTTAATAACAAGTACCATATATAAATCAAATTTTTTCTTTGATAATTCCCTCATTTGGTATCACAGCGCCCTAAATGTGCGAAGGATTTTTTTGGAAGTCGGTTGTATTTTATTTAAAGTTTTTCGGTAATACACATTGAGAATGGACGGAACATTAAATTTTTACAACTTCCATAGGTCAAGTCTTCGGTCCAGTATTAGGATCGCAATAAAATTTTATATTGGACGGAATATTGTTCAGAAATTTTCGATAAAACTTTATGACGGGAGCCGTCCAAAGCGTTCTGGCCCTGTAGACAAAGTAACATCGCTTCGTAGCGAAACGATATCTAAATTCGTCATCGTCTTTGAGATATCGATAAACATTTCCTAGCGTTAGCGTTCCTTTTTGATATCTTTTTTGGCGATCACGATCGAGGCGAAGGCGAACTCTGAAAGCGCTGCTTGTCTACGCATTTGTATGGGATAAACACGATAGCAATTCGATTCTTTATGGTTTCGTTACGAATTATAACATTGTCTACCAACTTGCGATAACGATGTCGACAGTCGACTGACCACGTGACTTAGCGCGGTTTATGTCAATCTCATACATTTTAGTCTTTTCTAACTTCGTTATCGTTTTTAAATTGTTACTTTGTCTAAGCCCTCCAATAGAGATTTAGAAATTCTTTCTTTTTAATCGACTGGCCTAGAAGGAGGGAGTATGTATGTTTGTATGTATATTACTTTGGCACGCCCGTGGCTGAATAGATTTCAAAAAATAAGATATCATTAGATTGGGTTAGTCTGCTAAAGTGACATAACTTCACGAATTTTGAAAAAAAAAAAACCGGACAAGTGCGAGTCGGACTCGTGCACGAAGGGTTCCGTACCATTATCTATAAAAACGGCAAAAAATCATGGCTGATGTATGGGAGCCCCACTTAGATATGTTGTATTCTGTTTTCTTTAGTATTTGTTGTTATATCGGCAACAGAAATACATCATCTGTGGAGATTACAACTGTCTAACTATCACAGATCATGAGACACAGCTTGGTGACAGACGGACTGACAGACAGACGGACGGATAGCGGAATCTTAGTAATAGGGTCCCATTTTACCCGTTTTGTTCTATACTTCTCTATTAGCTGTCATCTGTGTAGTCACCCGCTTTTTACTCATATCCTCTTTCACACAGTACATCCATCGTTTCTTTGGCCTTCCTCTACTCTTATAGCCATCCACATCCATACACACGACTTTCCTCACGACATTTTCTTCATTCCTCCGCATCACCTGCCCATACCACGACAACCGATTTCCACACAATTTTTCAATCAGCGGTGCAAATTCCAATTCCAAATTCTATTCATGCGCGTAACACCATAAATCGCTTTTAGCATTTTCATCTCAGCTGCGTGCAATTGTTTTTCATTCATCCCTTTTGTGGCCCTTGGCTTGGCTTGGCTTCCTAATATCTTACACAAAATTAAATGTAAATGAACAACATGTGGCAAGACACAGAATAAAAAGAGATATTAGGTAGCATTCCAGTGTGTTCATTTCCCATTTAGAAGTTTTGTATTTTTAAAGATTTCAAGCTTGTTTGAAGTTTGAGCTTCTCGCAAGTCTCCTTCAATGAAAATCTTTCTCATGAAGTTGAATTAAATTCGTCGGGTAAGTATATAAGTACTTAAAACTCGTTACCGGCAGCTGATTAGAAACGCCTAAATGTGTTTTGGGGATCGTAGTTTTATCAATTACTAGCTGACCCAGTCGCTTCATGTTAAATATTCAGCTGCATCCGGTTAGACTGGAAGCCGACCCCAAGATAGTTGGGAAAAGGCTAGGCAGATAGCTGACTCAGCTAAAGTTGTTCTACGATAAAAAAATGGGGGGTGAAGGTAGGAGGGTGAAACATACTTTACGACCTGTTCTCATACCTACCAATTATACAAGAAAAAAACCATAAAAATCGGTCGAGCCGTTTCGGAGGAGTGCAACCAAAAACACCAATTAGATGTTGATTCAGTATTAAGTATTTTAGTTATTTTTATTGAATACTTGCTGTACCCGGCGGCATGCGTTGCAATGCCACATAAAGTAAAAAATAGTTTTTATTTCTATTTCTATAGGTTTTTTGCGCCAGGAACCCTCGTCCTCAGAAGACCCTAGCAAAGTTTCATCACTATCTGATCAATGGTTAAGGAACGCAGAGGACAAACATCCAACATACATTTTTATTTATATAGATATTGTTCATACACTGTTATTTATAAAAAGAAAAAAAATAGTGGGCATAATAGAAATTAAGCTTAAAATGGGGAGGGTGCTGACTCCTGACATAAGACACGTATATTTCGGGAGTCAGAGGCTTTTTAAATTGTTTGTTATTATATTATGACAATTAGCATTCGTATTTGTATTTTGTAGTAACCAAAAAGTTTGGCAGTACCCTTAGCTTGCCGTAAATACTTATACTTTTGGGGGTTGGGAAATCATCCAATGACTTTTCTCGCTCTGGGTGGAGCGGGAGGGCGTGTCGGACTCTTACTGACTAAAACCCACCCTTGTTCCTTCCCTGCCTGAGTGCCCAGGGGTGCGGACACTAATATCTTATGCCGGCCGGGCGCGAGAGGTCGCTGCCACCTATCGAATCCACGAGGACATGGCGGTGCTCCACCCAAGCGGGGCAGACCTCCACCGTATGCTCCACCGTGTCCTACAATATTACTGTCAAGTATTGGTTGCTTATTTTCCGTGGCCTTGTTTCAGCCTGCTTACCTTCTACTCGCCAAACGATGTCAGTAAGATCATGAAATAATACATGAAACGCATAACCAAACCCATCATAGAGCAGCAATGTGAATTAGAAAAACATACTTCTTACAAATACCATGTTTTTCTACGTAATGTCTACATAAGTCGATAAATCAATCATGAAACGGTTTAATCCCTTTACATTGCAGCAATGTTCGTACTTTGCAAACAGAGGGTACAGGCAAAGAACAGGGATTGACACAATTTTTGTTCTGGTAACACATATAAGTTTAAGGTAATTTAAAGAGTTTTTGGCGGGATTTTCTCGAGTGAAGTTCAGTGGCTGTTTTAATTATTCGCTTATTGATTCCTAGTGGATATTGTGATGTAAAATTGGTGTAGTTTTGTGGCTTAAGTGGCTACGCAACTGGACAATATGTGGAATCATTGAAACAGGCGCGGTCTCGATAAAATGGAGCTGAGAATTTTATTGTAGTATTGACTACCTCAGCGAAGTTTACCGAGAAGGCTGAATCGACACATTTGTTGGCAAACACTGCAATATACATTAGAATGTGTGTGAATTAGAATGTACTGCAAAATACATCTGCATTCTAATGGAAAAAGAAATGTATTCTGTTTCTAATTACTATGTACCTATCCTATTTGAAAGACTTGAATCTATGGTCATGAATAAAAAAAAAGAAAAAAAAAAGACTAGTTTTTACTAAAAACTCAACATGTCTCGCTCTACGTTACTGCATAATATTTTGATCTCAATAATAATAATATAACTTTTGAACTTTAAATGCGTTTTTCTCATAATCAATTCATTACGATATTTCGTGTTCTTACCTTTTTTTTGTACTCTTTAAATCCATTGGACCTAAATCAGCAACTGAAACCTTTGATTCCTTACCTGTTCTTTGTCCTCTTGCGACTTCGGCCACAGCGTAACATTCAGCACGATCTCCCCCATATCCTGGGTCGGCTTCCCAGGGTCTCGGAGACAGAGCACCAGGTCCTGGGTCCGACCGAGCTCTAATGCGGTCAGGTCCAGGTGGCAGGAACCCATGAAGTCGTCTTGGAGACCCCAGTCGTAGTCAAAGACCTGTGAAATCGTCAAAAAATATGTATCAACGATTCTTGACTGTGGTAGGTAGAACTTCTCCACATACAAAGGTTGGCCAATTCTACACAATATTGAATCACGTCTTGAAATATTTGTTTCCATGTTGGTCAAAAGGCGTCTGATAAATTGCGCCATTTATCTCAGAGCTTACATCTACAGCAATCGCTTTCATTGTAAAGTTTTGGCAAGAATATGGATATTCAAAAGCCGTTAATCTGCCAATTTTTAACCCTAAAACGAACGGGTAATTTTTTTGGGTTATGTACCCGACCCCAAACGGATCCCTATTGCTGTCACTCACGTGTCCGTCTGTCTGTCTGTCCGTCGTCTGTCACACAGGTTTTACAGCCAAACGGTTGGAGGTCTTCAAATTTTCACAGTTTAAGCATCTCGTTGACCCAAAGCCATGCAAATCGCCAAAAATACATTTGGTACGGAACCCTAAATGTGCGTAGTCTGACACGCACTTGGCCCGTTATTTTTGATGCTGGACCTCTGATAATTTTCGCTATTACTCTCAGGACTTTAGAAGATTTGAATAAAACTCCCAAAGTCTGTTTTAAATGAGTCTATAAACATAGGCTGTTTCTATATTTGAAATTCTATACAGGGTGTAACGGAAATGGGTGGTCATACACATATTTAAATACTGCGTCTGCCCATACAAATGAACCACTTTGTTCAAGAAACTTAGAGCGAATTCTGAAAAAAAATAAGGTATAATTTTGAGTAACTGATGATACCTTTTTTATCATTAATAAGCTTGCGTTTTACCACTATCTCACCTGATGGTAAGCGATTATGTGGTCGAAGATGAAGCACGCTTGCCGAGAAGTAACCTTTTCACTCTCGTCTAACTTAGAATGGAAACTCCTATTAATTCTGAAACGGTAACCTTTTCGGTATGGGCACGCTCAGCACAATTTTAGTGTATACTAGCACTTCGCTCGCGAATTTGTCCGCGTGGATTTCGAAAGTACAGCCGATAATAAATATAACTTATAACCTATGGCACCCACAAGTAATGTACGGTGGTGCACACGGTGGAGGTCTGCCCCGCTTGGTTTGAGCACCGCCGTGTCCTCGTGGATGCGATAGGTGGCGGCGACCTCTCGCACCCGGTCCTGGTTCAGGCCATGGTACGGAGTGAGAGGGAATGGGAAGCAGTCTCCGCCTTCTGCGAAGCAGTAATGCTCAACGGAGAGAGAGTGAGTGGGTAGCTCGCCGTCCGATCAGCACCAGGCCCGTGAGTCGACGGTGCGTAGTGTTCCACGCGCGCATCAAAGAGATAAGTGTCAGCCACCACTGACGGGGCCCATCGTAGCCGGTGCCTGCATGCCTAGGGGTAGCTGATAAATTCTGAAAATGAGTTACCGCACCCTTGGGCACTCAGGCAGGGAAGGAACAGAGGTGGGTTTTAGTCAGTAAGAGTCTGACACGCCCTCCCGCTCCGCCCAGACCGGGAGAAGTCATTGGATGATTTCCCAACCCACAAAAAAAAAAAAATTGTAACCCATAGCACCCACAAAGAATGTAGTCTTCTACTGGTGAAATATTTTTTTTTTGGGAATTTTCTATGACATCCTAGAAGAAAGGGTTCATTTCCATAGGCAGAAACAATCCCTAAAATATGACCTCCCATGTTAGTTACAACCTGTATAAGACAGCAAACCTCTAAAGTTCAAGCATTACTTCAGCCATAATGCATAACAAGCTACTAAGCTGTCTCCATGTTCTTGAAATGTATTCTGTACTATCCCAAGCATATAAAATACCCTATTTACGATAGTGTCTCATTCTTAACATCATATATTAAGACACAGACAGCTAGCTGAATGTATTAGCATATTATTGATTTTATACAGACTGCAAACTGGAACAAATCTCATTTTATGCATGAATACATTGCTATAGAGAGGTTCTAGTTCCCAGCTGTAAATATCTTGAACACAGCTTTTTTTCCTATCTAAAGAAATTTCTATTCAGTTTTTGTTCAAAAAGGGCTGTTTCGTTGTTGGGTTTTCTAATTTTGTTCTCGAGTACAAATATGTACAAAAAATGTATTTTACTCTGTATCAATGGACTGCCTCGTAGGCTTATTGTTAAGAAGTGCTATTGCTGAGCGTGAAATTCTGGGTTGATTTCACGGGTTGAGCAAAGTGCTAATGCTGAGCATGAACTACTGGGTTCATTCCACGGGTCGAGCTAAGTGCTATTGCTGAGCATGAAATTTTGGGTTCATTTCAAAAGTCGAGCAAAGTGCTATAGCTGAATATGAAATTCTGGGTTCGTTTTACGGATCTAGTAGCAAAGTGCTATTGCTGAACATGAAATTCTGGGTTCGTTTTACGGATCTAGTAAAGTGCTATTCCTGAGCTCCAAATTTTTGATTCGTTTTACGGTTCGAGCAAAGAGCTATTGCTGAACATGAAATTCTGGGTTCGTTTTACGGGTCTAGCAAAGTGCTATTGCTGAGCATGAAATTTTGGGTTCGTTTCACGGGTCGAGCAAAGTGCTATTGCAATAGGTGTTTCCATCCGGAATTTCTCAGTAGCAGCTCAGAGGCTGGATTTGCTCCTGGTTGCTCGCAATAGCACATCCACACACACATTGATCGCAGAACAGATTGTCGATAGTGCCGAAAGGTTCTGGAGAGGCGACCGCGTACTGGAAGACGCAGCGTTGTAAAGCCTCCCACAATGAGGGCCGATGGCCTGGTGAGCGTCGCGGGAATCTGATGGATGCCAGACACACAGGACCGGTCATTATAGTGATATTTGAGGGAGGCCTGTGTCCACCAGCAGTGGACGTCTTTCGGCTGAAATGATGATGATCGTCATATGCTGTCCGTATAGTATATCGGACTTAACATAACTGGGGCAATATGAATGTACTATCGGTAGGTACAGCTCTGCTTAATCCTTCCAGGAATAAAAGCGTGATGTTACATAACATAAATATAGCTGGCTCACTCGCATCCGCGGACGAAACGCCGACGAGCTATTTGACGCCGGGCTGATGCGAGTACTGGTCGCCAGCAAGTCGGACCCTTTTTTTGGAGGGGTGGAGGGGGGGGGGCGGGAAATCATCCAATGACTTCTCCCGCTCTGGTTGGAGCGAGAGGGCATGCCAGACTCTTACTGACTAAAACCCACCCCTGTTCCTTCCCTGCCTGGGTACTCCCAGGGGTGCGGTAACTCATTTTCAGAATTTATCCGCTACCACTAGGCATGCAGGCACCGGCTACGATGGGCCCCGTCAATGGTGGCTGACACTTATCTCTTTGAAGCGCGCGTGGAACACTACGCGCCGTCGACTCACGGGCCTGGTGCTGATCGGACGGCGAGCTAAGCAAGTCGGACCCTGAAGGGGTACCTACCACCAAGCGTGACGGGTTTTGTCGCTTCTTATGACACACGTTTGTTCCCGTCTTGCGGAGGGGATATATTGTTTTCAAGGCCGTCCCCACACCCACACGGCGGCTTCCGGTGATCAAAATATTATATCAGCTTTTTTGTTAACTGTACTCTAAATTCTTTATCCTTGTGGTCCCAAGATACTACTCAAAAATAATATAAGTGGAATCCAAATCCAAAGCTCCACGACCCAGAGATTTTCAGTTTCCAGTTGGAAATTCAGCACAACTTTTTTACTGACCCAAAGAAAATTCCATTCAATTTTTATACACAAATTCTGTTTTCATTGTTGTCCGGCTACCAATTTTGCTCTCGAGTAACTATTTGTACAAAAACTTTGATTTTGCTCCACTTATTATGTAAGTATCAAAGTAAATATAACTCCGTGACGTAATAAGGCTCCCTCAGCGATGATATAGTAACATTATTCCGCCCTTAGGACCGTTTAAGAGTTAATAATAAATTTTATTCGCTGTAGGAAGTAAATTGTGTGTAATAAAGTATTCAGGCTGGGTCGGGTTAACTTTTTATGTGGTTTTCATTGTCGATGTGGAACTATTGTGTTATTACTTATTTATTACACGATTTATAGGCAAAATTCGTTTTTTAGCTGGTTTGTTTATTGAATAATAATATTTTCGATTTGTAAAAGTACACAATGGGATATTTCACTAAAGAAATCTAATTAGTTCGTCAGTTAAGATGGAACAGGGCCTGCGAGGAATTTACAAAATAGATATTTAAAGAAACTATTGCCATCGTGCTCCCTCAAGCCTGCCCCTGTAGAGTGCGATAGGGACAGCTGCAACTCAGACCGATTTTATCACAAAATTTATGACGAGATCGACGTTTCGTATTCCCCTTTTTCTCCTCGAAAACTGAGCCGATTCAATTATTTTTGGCACCAAATTTTTAAGAATGAGTATGTCTAGGTCCCTATTAAATTTTTTATGTTAAAACTTTTCTAATTTGTCTGGTAGTCTTCTAAGAACGGCGGTAAAAATAGGGTAATATTTTGTCATTTTTGAAGGGTTATATTTTCTTTACTTATTAGTTGCTATAAAAAAGGAAATGACAGGGACGTGTCAACAGCAAACCTTGACTTTATGAAAAAAAAATGATTGCTATAGAGGCATTATTTAGGAAGAAAACAGGGGAATACATTTGTATGGAGAATCGCAGGTCCTGTTCCCTTTTAAATAACCAAAAAATATTGACATTGTATTTTTTGCTTTACCAAATCAATAAAAAATGACAAAGATAAAACGCATCAAGTTCAGGAGTGTGGGCTCGTTACGTCACTTTGGTGCTAAAAAATGTCGCGCCGTGTGACGTCATGCGACATTTCAACGCACTGTATCGCCCTCATTTTTTGTTTACGTGAGAAAAGACGAAACACGTGTCCAATATTTTTTGGTTATTTAACAGACGGACTAATTTGAGTTTTTTAGTAAAATACCCCATGGTGACACTTAATTCAGGGTACAGAATATATGACCAATGACTCCTATGCTAGGAGAACCTGTGTTGCAGGGGTCATCCATCTGTCCATTATTTGACTGACAAAATGAAAAGTTCCAATGAAGGTATACCCTGGTCCTGTTACCTGCTCACGTAAGGTCTAGCCAAAAAAAAAAAAGAAAGGGTCTAATGCCAGCGGGTGGCATTGCAGTGGTGAATACTGGGCCAGGCAAGGGATTACGAGTATTTATGCCATCGACACGCTAAGAAGAAGAATTAGGGTATAGACAGTCCCATGTTCTTACATTGGAGCGAGCATATTTTCATCCATCATCATCTTTCAGCTGAAAGACGTCGACTGCTGGACGTAGACCTTCTCTTTATCCAATAACCAGATATAAATCCAAACTCCGAGCTTCTACTACTAGGGAATTCCTAATGGAAAAGTAATTTTTCCAGACCTGTAAATAAAACCCGGAACTCCATATTCCCTAGTCACAGTCACAATCTTTAGACCAACAAGTCAGTCAATCGTGTATCTCTCGCTCTCTCTCTCATTCTGCCTATCCCTATCCCATTAATTGGTATCGGCTCTCTTCGCCAGTCTTCGCCGGACGTGTATGTACTGGATCAGTCAATCGTGTATGATAAAAGCTTAATTAAAAAACCGGACAAGTGCGAGTCAGACTCGTGCAAGAAGGGTTCCGTACCATTATCTATAAAAACGGCAAAAAAATCATATCTGTTGTATGGGAGTATTTTATTCTGTTTTTTAGTATTTGTTGTCATAGCGCCAACAGAAATACATAATTTGTGAAAATTTCAACTGTCTAACTATCACGGTTCATGAGATACAGCCTGGTGACAGACGGACAGACTGACGGACAGCTGAGTCTTAGTAATAGGGTCCCGTTTTAGCTTTTGGGTACGGAAACCTTAATAACTAAAATATCTCTCACCTTAATCTGCACAGGCTGGAAAGGATCTTCAATTGGCACAGTGAAGCACTCATCCCAAACCGGGTTAAGATCTCGATACACAATCCGGGACTTGTGCAACAATCTTCCCCCAGCCTTAAACTTGACGTAGGGATCACTCGTGCCTGACAACAAACCTGGTTTTGGACCCCACAAAACACTACAGTTAGAAAATGAAAAAGCAAAAATAAATGAAGAAAATCTAAGTAAGCTACGGGTTCATAACTACTTCATTATTGCCGAGGAAAGGGTCGTCGGGAGAATTTTGAACAGCACTAAGCTTGATTGAGAATTTATTGGGCCGTTGTCAACGCTGAGAGCTAGAATATTATAAGCCATTTGCTCTGAGTTTAATTATAAGTTACATTATTAATAATCCTTGAGGAAATGAGGAAGAACCCAATTTTGTTCTAAAGATCGTTTTTCTCCAACTAGTTCCGAAGTTGCACGATAAAGAGCCGAAGTCATAGGATCATGGCATTGATTGTTTTATCAGTTACTTTTTGAACAGAGAATTTATTGGGTCGTTTTCAAAGTTTTTCGAGCTAGAATATTATAAGCCATCTGCTCTGAGTTTAATTATAAATTACATTATTTACTAATCCTTGAGGAAATGAGGAAGGATCCAATTTAGTTCTAGAGATCGTTTTTCTCCGACTAGATCCGAAGTTGCACGATCAAGAGCCGAAGTCACACGATCATGGCATTGATTGATTCATCACTAACTTTTTGAACAGTGAAAATGTATTGGGTCGTTGTCAAAGCTTTTCGAGCTAGAATATTAGAAGCCATCTGCTCTGAGTTTAATTATAAATTACATTATTTACTAATCTTTGAGGAAATGAGGAAGGACCCAATTGTTGTAGAAAAAAAAAACGATCGAAAATCGATTTGATTTGAATTTGGATTCAACAAGTTTGGAATCGTTAATTTTGTTGACAGAAATAGTCATGTGACGTTTTCGAGTTTTGAACAGTTTCTTAAAAGTAACTTAAATTAGGATGCTAAAAGGTGATCTATGGTACGAACTTTGGGTACGAAAGCAAAAGCATTATTTGCGATAAAACAAAAGAAAACATGCAAAATAACAATAACAGAATAATGTTAGTGTTGTGTTGTGTGTGTGAGAGAAGTTTAACAGCCTTATTTATAAAACTTGCTAACTGTATGCTTAGTTAAAATATAGATTAATGGTTTGCTTTCTAAATTAAAATTATCCATAGAAAATTTTGAATTAAGAGCCTGGTATAAAAAAAACTACCACAAACCATAAATCAGACACTAAGTTTTGTAGCAAATAATATTTAATTATAGAACGTGGTTTCGACAAAGAGAACTTTTTGGTAAGCATATTGCAGTGAAATAGAATTGCGATCTCAGCGAGTGCATTTGAGGTGTTGCTGTCGCGTTATTGCGCAACAAAATGAACTTTCTAGCTGCAAGTTGTTTAATTTCGTTTACTTAAAAGGTGTTACAGAAAGGTATGGTCATATTTTAATAATTAATTCTACTCATCGACATGAGCAACTGTCTTCAAGGGAGTCATAGTAAATTCCCAAAATAAAAAATTGTATCTCCCATATAAATTTTCATCGGCCGATGACAACCTTATACGGAAAGTCCATTTTATAGGGTTCCGTACCCGAAGGGTTTAAACGGAGCCCTATTGCAATCACTCACCTGTCCATCGTCTTTCACAAAATTTTGTTCCGAAGAATTTTTTAACTTCCCATTGACCATATACACGTACATAAACGTTATTACCAAATTTCAAGTTCATAACTTGAAATTTGGTAATATCGTTTATTACTACGTATATTTTACTGACAAATACCAATATATTGATAAAACAGATGTTTTCTGTGATTTTCAATCATTTAGTACGGAACCCTAAATGTGAGAAGTCCGACTAGCTCTTGGCCGGTTCTTTTGCAATTGACTATGACTTCTTTAGAGAAAATTGTTCATTTCCATGAGCAGATGCAGTTTCTAAAATACGATCACAACTTTCTGTTACACCCTGTATATTAAGCGCATCTCATTATAGATAGATAAGTTTGTGCCAATTAAGTCTGAAGTTTATTTACTCTTGTGATAGATTTTGCTAATGATTCTTTTACCATTTTTGTCGCTCGACCAGAGTACTATAAGTATACGGGTCTCTCGACCAAAGAGTACTATAAGTATACGGGTCTCTCGACCAAAGAGTACTATAAGTATACGGGTCTCTCGACTTTTATTAGAGATTGAGTAATTTAGATTCTAGTCATACGCTGCTCTGCTAAGATTTTTTCAATTTGGATTAGCAATAGACGTTAGTGTATATATACATCATCAGTGTATTATTAAGTATGCATTATTTGCTGTGCATCGCCTAGCAGTGATGTCTGTGTTTTAGACCCAGCTTTTGGAACGAGAATCATCGCAAAATAGCTGCTGTGACTGACTGAATGTTTTTTTAACAGCTACTTGACTTGCGTTTAATTTATGACGCGTCGATAATATCTTTCCAGAAACCGAGGGTCAGTGTTGGTGATAGTGTTGCGGTGATCCAACATACCATTTTTGTCCATAGCTACTAAGTTTTGGCCTCGTTTTAAATGTACCCTCAATTGGAAGAATGAGTATGTTCGCAGCTGCTGCTCTCTTAGTTTTTGGCCTTCGTCGGGCTCCTGGACAGGAAAAATATTCTTAATTAATACATGAACATTCAAAGTCATTTCCTCCACTAGACTCAACCTCGACTCAGCTTTAATCGAATTGATATTTTTTACATTAACGTCCTCGACTTGAGAGCTTTTTTGCAGAGACTGAGTTTAATGGAGTGGAGGTAGGATCCTTCAAAGGGTCTTAGAATATGAGTACTAAAATACGTTGAGTCTAAAACAGTGGGACGTAATAAAGCACACTACGTCGTATACACGTAGCTTTATGTGTATTAAAAAAAATAAACAACCAAATTGTTGAGGACTGTTGAGGTAATCTTTAACAGTAATCGTATGATAATGTTATTTTATTACAGAAAGCGCCTGAATAAATTTTAAGAACACGCACACGCGCATTGCTCTTATTGTTGTATCAGGCGCTATGGTAATTCTAACACATTGGTGGTAATCGAGATGATGGTAACATATATATATATATATGGGTAACATCCTATTCTTATTATGTCGGTATTTAATAAATATCTATTGTAATCTTTCTAATTTACTCATCACAAAGGTTCACATCGGTGTGTACATAAGAAATAAATATAAATAACCAAAATCCATCAAACATGATTCTTTGTAAGAGACTGGAGTCCATATTATCAGGCTCTCATCCCATATTTGAGTTGATGGCTAATTACTGACTCTGAACCAATTACGTGTATCAAGAGGCGAAATTGATGACCAAACAAAAATGTGTGAATACAGAAAACATGAGAAACATAAATAAATTAATTATTTTGGAAATTATTTTAAAAATTCAATTAAAGTCAATAGCAGCTAAAGGCTTCAAACGCCTTTTCCTAGAGCCTTTTCGCTTATTTTTCTTAGTGCTCTAGTAAATACCTAGACGAGTAGATTTACATTTTAAATTCATCAATCATAATTGCTAAGTTTCGTAAAGGAAAAGGAAAAAGGAAAGAATTCGATTTAATTTAATTTATCTTTACAATAAATTAAACCGATTTCTTTCCCTGCACTCATTGAACAAACATAATTTTAAAATCGCTCCACAAACCTGGCTACAAAGCCAAACATATACTGCCACCGAAGCTCTCTTTAACGTATTAGTCTAATCAGACTCATCCACTAACAAGTGTTAGTGGATGAGTGTGTGTGTGTGTGTGCGTTGGAGAACTTTCTCCAACGCACACACACACACACACACACACATACATTCTTAAAAACCTCCCAATATACGAGTACGTTTACTTTTTAATTGTCTTATTTATTTTAGTCTTTTACTGTAATACTATATTGTGTCTCTCTTTTTAATAAGCTCACTAATTTGTTTGGAACTTTTATTACAAGCTGTGATATCAGATGTAAGCTATCAAATATGTAACTATGAACAGGTGGGGACCTGGTGACTTGTATTACACCTACCACAGGCACCAGCGATCCACAACCAAAAATTGTTAGCTATTTCTTGTGTGTATTTTTTGGCTTGTGGTGAGAAATAAACACTTTATTATTATTATTACTACCAAGGAAAAAAGTAGTAATTAAGGCGATGTCCCCAAGGAAGCTAATTAATAATCACTTAGCTTGGTTTTTATACCAACGAGGTTTATAATATCCTGCAGGAAACTCTAGGCAAGCAAACAAAGCAAAAAGCTTAATACACCGGTAGCTAAATACTTCCATTAAATTGCTTCCCTGAGGTAAAGGAAACCTCTTTTAAGAGGTAAAATGGATTTGAGATTTTATCTAGTTAGACTCCGTATTCTTTGATATAATTGGATTTAATTTCGCTGTAGTAAAAATCTGGCCTAATGGGGTATTCTTGACCTATCTCAAACTCAGTGCTAGTGTGGAGCCCCTTCACAGGACATGCGTCACCTCCTTGCCTGCCCAGTATGCACAAGTTCTTGCACCTTGAACGTTTTAAACGAAGCTTTGTCATTGAAAGCTCACACGGATCAAGATGCAGATGGAAGGACGAACTTGACACCTGCCGGAAAGACTGGCCAGCAATGGCAGAGAACAGACGTGTGTGTGAAAAAGGAAGAGGGAGGCCTTTGCCCTTAGATCAGATAGAAAGAGTGGGAAATATAGTAATGGCCTGGGCGGAAACAACTATGCATACATATTATAATGTATGTTTTGATGGGAGATAGGGACCCCAAACATTGAACACAGAAGTCGAACAATGCCTGATTTATGTTCTTTGATGAAGATAACTGTGGGATTGTGGGATTTCAGAACTATTCTTCAGTGAAATTGGTCTGTAAAGTCAAGAAAGCATTTAACGAACAATTTTTAAAAAAAAATCCTGGATTTTGCGAAAAATGCTGATGTACTCGTAATTACCAACTACCTAACTACTTACATTTATATACAGTTTTAAAGTGAAAATACTGTTTTAATTACTTTCGGTTTATGAAAAGCTACTTCTATTGATGACTAACTAGAGGAGAGAGACAGTAATTTATCGATTTCAATAATACATTTTTATTTTTAAATTACTTAATCATTCTAAAATAAAAGAATCTCAAGCCAGTGGGTTTGGTATCAGACAGGCTGTAAACAAACTGAAGCTGCCTCTGTTTGACTTTATTATTGTGTAGGTATATTTACCAATTGTAGGAGTTCAGCGGGCGGCGGTCGCGGGTAGTGCGCGGGAGTGCCTGAAGTGGACGGCGCTGGATCAGTCGACACCTGACGCGTCACAGAGTCTGCAGACAAAGAAAATAAACACTGTTAACAACAGGAAAACTAGAGTAAGGAGAAATATCTCCTATGGTTTTATTTTTCTGTGAAATTGGTCTGACCGAAGACTGAAAAACCAAGATGCAAGGAGACACAGTGCTTTTTAACCGCTCGCATCGCTCGTTTAATATAACCGTCCCGATCCTGTTAGATGCGTAATGGGTTGGAGTAAGTGTTTCCTGCCATTCATTCTATACAGCTATTCAGTTAAGCTGCCAAATGAAGACATATTATTCATGTCTTGATATTAGAGATGAACCGACTAAAGTAAGGCCAACCAGACGAGATAAAGAATAATAAATAATAATATTCCACAACTATCACACAACGCCATCTAGTCCCAAGTTAAGCAGAGCTTGTGTTATGGGTACTAGATAACTGATAAACATACTTATATATTTCTAAATACATACATATTATAGATAAATTACATCCAGACACAGAACAAATGATCGTGATCGTGAGAATGTAAACAAACTTTTAAGGATTCATAACATTTTTATTGAAAGATATTATTCGGATTAAAAATATACTATCCATTAGGATTGATGAGAAAAAGTAACTAAAACTACCACTTACTAAACTAACTTGTTCACAAAAAGAGGACCAAATGTTGATAACTGCTGCACCGACCGCTTTCCTGTACCACAAATCACACAACGACAGCCATATAACGATGGAGACGAAACCACTGACGTCTTTATTGCATGCGAGAGATATGGACAGAGCTAGTAATCGCTTACCGTCGTAGAGTTTAGGTTGTTTACATTCTTTATCTCATCTCGTTGGCTTTACTTTAGTCGCCAACTATCCGACCACATTTGTTTTCGGCGACTAGACTTCCTCTAGTTGAATATTTCAGCACCGGTTCCTCGTCTAGTGGGCAAGTTGGCCCAATCCATAATCGATCCATCTCTGCTTGCTATTTTCGATACCTAAACACAGTGGCGTATTCAAAGATTTGCCGCCCCGAGCCAAACATTTATGTTGTCCCATAGTTAACAAAAAAGAGAATATTCTTTTTTGCTATTGCTTATTTAGAATTTGAGCTACACGATTCGGGTAGTTAAGATTTCCTTGTGATAGACAAGAAGTTAAGAGGTGGCAAGAAAAGTAGAAATAGTAGTGCTTATCCGACTTGAAAAAACGGCAGCGGGTAGCATTCGCCGCCCCTGGCAGTCGGCCGCCCCGGGCCATGGCCCTCTTGGCCTAAGGGTAGATACGCCACTGATAATCTCATTACCCAAGTATCGACGAAACATTGATTTCTTAACCAAGCAACCACCTGTGCGCTCCTGTCAAGAAGCCGAAACTTTAGTAGACTTACCATCTCTCTTCCGGAAGAGGCGCATTCTCCGCCACTTCCTTACAGCTGACTTAAGTTTCTTCATCAGCACACAGTTTAGAAAGGCTTTGGCTATCCTCCGTCGCCATATTGTGCACATCTATCAACTATTGTCTTTTGTTTTCTGGCCCCATCACTAGTTACATGGTAACGTTTGTTGTATTGAGATAGGTGCTACCCTGTGATTTATATGTAGTTGACTTTAGATCTCTATTTATATTAATTCAGTTAAAAATGTTCGGAATCCTCCAAATAAATGTAAATATATTATTATCCTTGAAAATGTAAATATTTGTTATGGAAGAAATTAATGAAGTAGTTTATCAATTCGGATGTTTGTATTTTTTTTTATGGATGTTCGGGCATTACTCCGTCATATATGTATAAACGGATTTGCAATTTTTTTTCCGAAATGGTCCTATTTAAATTTCATATAGATCTGATGATGAGTTTCGGACACAGATAACGGAACTCTTCAATAAAATCATAGCAAATCTATTTGCTGTTCCGAGTTCTGCGATTGCTGCGATCATATGTCTATGTAATGTTACCACAATTTAATGGGGAACCACAACTCAAAAGCGAACAATAAAAACTTAAAAAAAAAAAATTGAACCGACTTCCAAAAAAAGTGCAAAATAACTTTAATTTCCGAAGTCGGTCTCAAAAAAAACGAAGACACAAAACCAGAAACACCGACTGGAAGTCGGTTCTATTTTTTGTTTCATTCGTATTTAATGTTTTTAGCTTTCCGAGTGGAAGCATGCGGAGATCAAGCGGCGTGTGCGCTGCCTTTCGAACTATCAGTTAGTTTCAACATACGGCCGCAGGTTAAAGAAAGAGGATCAAGAATTACGCTTCTCTACATACTCGTAGTATAAATCAAAGTAGCTTTCTGCGTCTGTCTGTTGCTCCGCTAACTCCTAAACCACGCCACCAATCTTGATGCGGTTTTCACTTATAGATAGAGCGATACATGGAAGGTTTGTACCTGTGAGGAGCCGGGGCGGTTCGCTAGTGTAATATACATAAACAATGTTTTCAAAACTAAATTAATAATAACTCACTCATTCCAATATAGTAAAGATCCTAGAGATAACTGAAAGAGACGCTAAGTAGGTCGTACCTAGTTTCAACGAGACTTCAAAGAGAGTTTTATTTTACTTCTTTATGTCTTTGAGTAGATTCCGAGAAGTTGCTATTGAAAAGCGCAGTTTTGTACGGAGAAAACTGAATCTAATAGTTTGGGGGCTGCTCTATGTAGATGTTATAAGGAAATACATAAAAAAGTACATTGATGACTTAAATATTATCTACATATTAAAATAACTAGATATATTAAAATCTAACATAAAAACACTAAGGACACTAAGGACTAATTCCACCAAAGAAACTGAACACGCTCAGCACTGAGTTCAAGTGCTGTCAGAGTCAACAGTTTCCGTGGTGTTATTCGTCATAAGGTGTCGAAGTACTCCTCCACGTCGCTACCATCTGGGCAAGCCAGAAACATGTCCAGAAGACAAGCAGCAATGCCACGTTGAACGGCAATGCTAATTGTTGAAGTGAAAACTTCTTTAGGCCCGTTAGGCATTTTTGTTCCAGTTTTCACTTCTGTCGGCACTCCCGGAGTGCCATTCTTTTTTTTTTTGTAGGTGAAGAACGAGCCAGTAGAGCACGCAAATTGTCAATCAGTCGGTGGCAAATAATATCTTTGAATAGGAGACGCGCACTCAGACCTCATGACCCAAGAGTTTCGACCCCAAACGCATTGCCCAAACGGCTTAAAACTGCCACACCGGCAACACTCGCTCAGCACGTCTTATTTGGAATATGAGATGGCGTCAGTGAAACTAAACTATATTTATAAAGAGGTAAAAGTGGTTTGTTTATATGTTTGTGAAAGCTAATCTTTAGAAATACTGAACCGATTTGGATAATTCTTACTCTGATAGAGTCACAATACACACTGTCGTTGGGTGTCATATACATGAAAATTCACGGTTATGCCACGAAATTTTTATTCTAAGTTAACATCTAGATGATAGAATTATCGTCAGACTGTTCTTTAAGGCCCTACTAACGGTCCAGTGGCGCCCTCATTGAATAAAAAATCGTAGCATAGCACAGAAAATAAATATTAAATAATCCAACTACTCGTTTGTTACAAAGAGGAAAAAGCATTTTTACGTTGTTAAAACAGGTCTCAGAATGTTTCGTATCCAAAGTAGTAGACAAAAGTACCAAAAACGGCCGTTTCTGACACTTTTGCCTACTACTTTGGACAAAACAAGAAGTTAAAAAAGCTCAAAGTTATTAATAGGTATTTCACACCAAGGTTTTTCCAAAAATTGGATAGAAACTAGTGTGTGACCGAAGGTTAGGTTTAGGTTTCGGCCAGTTTCGGCCGAAAGTGGTCAAATATTTGGCTCTACCAAAGATAATAAGATAAGATAAGTCTTTATAAGCCTTAAACATGCTATAAAGTTGTTACAGTCAAGTATTAGTCTAAAGTCCACATGTTTAGTTATACAGGATGATTATGTATCAATTGCATGCAAAATGATTATTAAATTAGTTAATTGTCCACAACAATTAATTAATATTTTATTTTATTTTTTTATTATTAATTTTGTTGTGTACAACAATTAATGCTGAGACAAAACTAGATATTATATTATTGTATTGACACAATAATATAATTCAGAAACCTTCCACCTTGTATGTTTACCTACATTATCAGTAAATAAATGATAACTTTCTTTCTTTCTTTGCGAGTCCAAATTAGCAGACCCAATAGACTTTAATTGTGTCTCAATCACGAGGTGACGCCGGACTTCTGAACTACTACCTAGCTTTTTAAAGAACTGTTTACATGACTCGTCAGGATGTATACCACAAATGGCTGTGATGCATTTCTTTTGCGCAATACATGCTCAAATGTGAGATCAAAACCAGCGTCTTTGCGAAATTTTTAGTTTTGGGCCATTTTTCCCCCAACAAGTGAATTTTCGATTTCGGATAAAAATCGTGTATCGATCAGATACTAGATATAACTAATGATGAATTGGTATACCTACCAACCTATTTTTGAAGCAATGCTTTCTATCTTTTACAATTCTAGAAGGCAGTTCTATTTCTACGATTTAGGGAAAGCAGCGGTACATCCCTAAAGAATAAGTATTTGGATGAACCCGTACTATTAACAAAGCTAATATTCTTGTATGTTATGTTAGAGTTTATTTGTCTGTTTGTCTTGCTTTGACATCTAAATATTTGTGTTAGGCGCCCGAAATGTGAGACAAGTTAACACTTAGCTACGCCAAACAAACCGGGTAGCGAGACATAGTTATTTAATATTTACTTAGCAGAAGATTATTTATAGACTCTTCAATACAGCTTTGCACTAAGGGCCTTATTTGTAAAAAAAAAGTATGTGTGTACTTATGTACGCACGTAAGAAGTTATACTTATTTGGCGTAACAAGATAATAACCAAACTGTCACAAAGTTTACAAAAAGAAAACAATAATTCTTCATGAACTATAGCTAACTTCAGGGTGTCGGTTCTAGCTAACTTCAGGGTGTCAGTTTTTTGTGACGGAATGCCCGCGCGTCGTAATAATTTACTCTCATCTTTTTTTCCTAACACGCGAAAAGAAGTATAACTTCAATAACCACATGTTCTTATTTCAATTTTTTTTTCTTGTTAGAAGGGTAGATTATGTTACGTCTGTGGAGGTAAGCGGAACAGGATATAAAGTCCCGCAAACCTCCATTGAAAAGGGAGGATCCTCCGACCAGACGGGTGTTGTGTCTGGTCCGGGCAACTGCCCTATTGGTTGATTTCGGGCTCAAATCGGTTCAAATCGTGCGGAGAACTCTGCTTGCGCGATGTAGGATTTTGTTATTTTAGTTCGTATGCGGCGTCATAGATGTCGCTACACGTCCATAGTCTGCCCGGGGGTGGAGGATAAATTCGAAAGAGTTACCTCGCCCCCGGGCGCGTAGGGCAGGGAGGAACAGGGGTGGGTTTTAGTCAGTAAGAGTCTGACACGTCCATAGTAACCGACGTTTAAAAACTGTTCGCGTTGCACCCATCATGGGTGCAAAGCGAACAGTAGATAAGTTACGCTAATGAATAGTACAAAAGATATAATAAGCATTGCGCTTCAATTGTTTTGTTGAGGCATAGATTATGACAAAACATCCCAATTAGGACGTTTTCGAGTCTTCACAATGCGCGCTAGAAACATATGAGCCTCTTTTTAGGGTTCCGTACCCGAAGGGTAACCAACGGGACCCTATTACTAAGCCTCCGCTGTCTGTCTGTCTGTCAGCGCGCTGTATCTCATGATCCGCATAAGGTTAAGTTGAGATTTTCACAGAATGTGTATTTCTGTTGCCGCTATAACAACAAATAAAAAAAACGTACGGAACCCTTCGTGTGCGAGTTAAACTCGCACTTAGCCGGTTTTTTATATACAGGGTATAAAAAGACAAATCACAGAGCTGTTAACTACGCATACTGTACGTCTAACGAAGTAGTTTTTCGCAAGAATTAATGCCAGGAAACAAATTTTATTTTTAGGTTTGAAAAATAAAACTATTTTTTATTCCGCGCAATTTAACGCGAACACAGGCAAGTGGAGTTAAACCCCGCCCCTTCGCTCTTATCCACGTAGGTACTTGTCGGATACGTTTGATATTCATTGCATTTTCGTAACTGCAAATTCGTAATTTCAAAATTTCGAAAAAAATCGAAAATTCATGTAATGTTTGAAAAAAGTTTTTTAATAACACTTAGAGTTAATTTTCGTAAAAAAGTAAAAAAAATTGCAACTTTGACCTTCAATATCTCCAGAACCAATTTTTTCCTAAATAAAGTCTAGTGAAAAAAAATATCCAAATAATGGGTAGAATATGTGGCTTTCGGCTTCGGAAACTGTCTTTTTACACCCGATATATCATTATGTGGGTGGTAAAGTGCTACCTAATCATTTATAGGAGGTCTTTATATACAGTTGAATTTGATGGATCAGAGGTATCTTGAGTTTAAAATCAGTGTTTAAACTAAGCATATGAATAGTGAGTTTTATAAATAAGTCTGTAAACAATTTTATATAAGGCTTTACCAACCAAACTACGTAAATATTTAGACTAAATGTGGCTTATGTAAATAGATTCAATGATATAATGTTGGTTGATACCACTATAGGGAACTATACAGTAAGGATGTAACGTTGGGCGTTTAGCGATGACGGATGCGGAGGCGAAGAAAAATTCGCCTGCCCTTATCCCAATTTATTTGGGGTCGGCGCACCATGCATTCTTCAATACTTCTCTATTAGCCGTAATCTCTGTAGTTATACCCATATCCTCTTTCACACAGTCCATCCATCGTTTCTTTGGCCTTCCTCCACTCCTACAGCCATCCACATCCATACACAAGACTTTCCTCACGAAATTTTCTTCATTCCTCCGCATCACATGCCCATACCACGACAACCGATTTCCACACAACATTTCAGTCAGCGGTGCCACTTTCAGATTTCCTCTTATATACTCATTCCTAATTCTATCCATGCGCGTAACACCACACATCGCTCTTAGCATTCTCATTTCAGCTGCATGGTGAAGAAAAAATAAAATAAAAATGAGGAGAGAGAGAGGAGGGGGAGGGTTGTCACGTAGCGAAGAGACGCAGGAGTGACATGATGAGGAGGTACGGAGGAAGGTAATAACACGACGAATTAAAACGTATATTTGAATATTTACATTATGCTAGATTATATGAAGCACTCATTAATCGTACGTACACCATACACTGTGACTAGTCAAGGGTACAAATTTTATTATTATCAGAACACCTGCCTGAAACTGCCTGGCTATAAAAGCTGCACTTCACTGTTCTAGTAACTCTTACAAACTGGTAACTGTCATTTGCTAAAGAAAATTACAATGATAAGGAGGAGCTTATTCTAGCTCGGCAGCTGAATCTGAACTGACTTTAAAATGAAAAAACAAGAGCCTTTGGCCGATTTCACCATTCGCTCTATAAACTAAATTTAGCGTAAAAATATAAAAAAAAAACCCAAAAAAAAGATTATAGTGACTTAATCTTCAAAGATAGACATATGCTGTTGCAAACTTTTATTTAGATTTTTAAAAGGAGAACAATGTCGTCATACATAATATTTGCGTAACTTAAACCGTTTACGTAGCGCAGGCAACTGAAGCTCTCAAAAGGATATTTTTCCCGTTTTTGTCACATTTTTCATTGATGTTTCGCTCCTGTTGGTCGCAGCATGATGTTATATATAAAAAATATTTTTTCAATTCGATCCAGTAGTACCTGAGATTAGCGCGTTCAACCAACCAAACAAACAAACTTTTAAACTTTTCATCTTTATGACAGCGGCTAAACGCGTTTAAGCGAGCTTAGGCTGGTTTTATAGTCACGCCGCTAGACGCGCCGTTGGGCAGCGCGCTGTTGAACAGCGCGCGTTTAAACAGCGATGCACTATAAAACGACATTAGTAAGGCGCGTTTCGCTGCTGTGAGACAGTCGTGTACAAACATACTAAATGAACGGCAATGCGGTTAGAGTACTGGCTATTTACTTTTTATGGAAAAAAAGGCAACAACAACGTCGAAGAACAGTAACTGTTGATCCTTACAACGCTGTAAGGTTACTGAGAGGCGAACACGTAACAACTTTCTCTGATTTACGAGAAAATAGTTATAAATTTTATAAATATTTTCGCCTATCAACCAGCAGTTTCGACGAATTACTGTGCAAGTTAGAGTTTTCTTTACGAAGATCCAGCTTACGTCGCATCCCCATAGCTCCAGTGGAAAAATTGGCGATTACTCTAAGGTAAGTGAAATAAAAGAGTAGGTTTTGTAATAAATTATAATATTTGTTTGGTTTGTTAATTTCTTCCCAGGCTTTATTTTTTGCGTCCTTATTCTTATAAAATTCATCGGCCGGGTCCCATAAACATCTTCTAAATCGCACTTCCTCAATTACTCGTCCTGTATCGATGTGATTCATTTTGTACACAACAGTACCTAACGGCGCGTCTCAACGGCGTCACACTAAAACGCACAATGGCCGTAGAAGCGCATGAGCGGCGCGCGCTTCGACAGCGCCGCGCGAATAGGACGCGTTCACCGAACGGCGCTGCTCAAGCGCGCGAATTTGAAACGCTACTACTACCCCAATACATATCCGAGCGCGCGCGCTCCGACGGCGC